>CM052713.1:13195645-13260067 GCA_028551405.1 Uromys caudimaculatus
CTCTCCCTCCCCCTCCCTCCCCCACCTCCCTCCCTCTCCCACCTCAGGAAGGCTACATTCTGAAAAGAGCCTGTACTTCCACATGTGAATGCTGCTTTGTGCCCTCCAACCTGCTTCTTAGCACGTTGTTGCCCTAAACCTCTTTGAGAAGGTAGAACCCAGGAATCACCTTAGTGACTACTGGCGAGTCCTCCACCTCTCATGAGCAGAGAACTTGTGAACACATCAGGTTCCAGTCTAGAGGGAGGTGTCAGTCCACAAGAGAGGCTCTTTAGGATGATTGCAAACTAAGGTTGAACAGGAAGGGGCAGACAGGGAAAGAATGGGCCTTCCAGGATCTTAGGAGTAGATGGGTATGCCCCTTCTCTTCAGTCCTCCACCCACTGTGCTCTCTTGCCTGATGACAGCCCATTCCTTCTATCAACCTGGCTCTCCCACCCTCGTTCAGCTCATGTATCATCCTGCCTCATGTGCCTTGCCCACTACACCAAGTCCTGCTTTGCCCGCCATTGTGCCTCAGTAGCCTACCCCCATTTCCCTCCAGTGCTCTCTGAAACCTTTTCTTACTTATCATAGGTCATCTTGTCTTGGATCTGGCCCAAGCCCGGTCCACACTGGTGTTGCCCACTGGCCTTGTGGCTGCAGCTGGTACCATGACAGTGACCCTGTGCAGCAGCCGGGAGTTGCCCTCCAGGCCTGATGGGGTGATGCATGTGGTCCTTCCCACTGTACTCACCCCACTGGCCCAGCCAAACCCGTCAGGGTCCCCAAGGTCTCCGGGGCTCTGTGACGACAGGTTGGGCCTATGGTGATTCTCTTCATCCCTCCCTCAAGTTCTCTGGGTCTAGTGCGGGTGAGGGGGCCCCAGGGGCTGGACCAAGTGAAAAAGGGTGGGGGCCAGTCAGCCAGCAAGGCTAGCAAACTTAACAGTAGCCTAACAATCCTCCTCATGCTCCCTTGTAGCCCCACCAGCTGCTTCGGGGTAGGCAGCCCTGAGGAGGAAAGGCTGACCTGGGAGCAGCCATCTGCCCCTCCGGACGTGTTCTCAGGCCCTGCCTGCTGTCCTGCCCCATATACCTTCTCTTTTGAGATGCTAGTGACCGGACCATGTCTGTTGGCAGGTAGGTGTATCTGGTCTAAGCTACACCCTATCATTGTTGTTAGAATGGGAAATAATTTGCAGCTCATAGGTGAGAGAACAGGGTTAAAAAAAAAAAAGGGCAGCTGAGCCGGGCAGTGGTGGCGCACACCTTTAATCCCAGCACTTGGGAGGCAGAGGCAGGTGGATTTCTGAGTTTGAGGCTAGCCTGGTCTACAGAGTAAGTTCCAGGACAGCCAGGGCTATACAGAGAAACCCTGTCTCGAAAAACCAAAACCAAAACAAACAAACAAACAAACAAACAAACAAACAAAAAACCAAACAAACAAAAAAAGGGAGCTGCCTGTCTTAGGAACTGCTAATTAGTTGTTTTGGTTTAGCCTGTTGGCTTGTTTGAGGTAGAGTTTCATATAGTCCAGGCTGACCTCAAACTTGTTACGTATCCAAGGATGACCTTGCACTCCTGACCCCTCCTGCCTCCACTGCCTATGCCAGACTGGTTTTCACACTAGTTTTATCAATGTAATTAATTTATATACCACTCTATTCACCAGTACCAAGAGAGATACAGTGGTACTGGTCCAAGTAACAAAGTAGATTTTCTTTGTGCAAGAGGCTGGGGAAGGCTGCTAATTAATTGAGTGTGCTACCTTCTGACTAGCTCCAGCACAGAACTGGAAACTCACCACATTCTAGCTCCTTTAAGCAGATAAGTCCTTCCTTGTCTATATAAGCCTGTATAAGCCTTGTATAAGTCTATATAAGATAAGACTCTGAGCACTCCACTAAATCAGCCTTAATCCCTGCCCATAGCCACCATTATCTGGAAAGCCAGTACCTGGGCTCTTGGGGCCTGAAGTGAAGTGACTTTGACTCCTCTTTACCTCTCTTCCTCAGGCCTGGAGAGCCCCTCTCATGCTCTGCGTGCAGATGCCCTCCCTCATGCCACCTCTGCAGCAACTATCTGTGTCACCCTGGCAGAGGGCCACCAGTGTGATCGGGCCTTAGAGATCCTCTTGCACCCCTGTGGTGAGAGATGGGGCACACAGTGGGCCAGCTCTGATATGCTTAGGGATGGCACGGAAGCAGCTTTCAGTGACAGTTCAGGACCCCGAGAAAGATAGACCAAGTCACCTCGGAGGATGCCGAGCCTTCTAAAGACAGAAGGGCGGGGCAGTTTGGGGGTTCAAGAGCAGGGACTACCTGACGGAGTTGTGCCTCTTCTTTTCAGAGCCCCATCAGCCACACTTGATGCTAGAGGCTGGCAGTTTGAGTTCAGCAGAATATGAGGCCCAAGTGAGGGCCCGCCGTGACTTCCAGAGGTTGCAGCGAAGAGACAGTGATGGGGAACGGCAGGTATGGCCAAGCTTTGGTGCTGGCTGAAACTGTACGTGAGAAACAGGAAGATGGACCGTGTCAGGCCTCTGTTCTCAGTCTGCTCTCTCAGTAGGTGCCCCCACCATCACAGAGGGCATCCATAGTCCCAGAAAGCCCTGCATAAATCCCTCTGAGATAGGTCTTTGAGGGTGGAGGCGGGTCTTATGTAGGTAGACAACATCCATGCTGTCATTCAAAAAAGAGCCCCCTCTAAGAGAATCAGATAGAAAAAGGCCCCAAGGTTTGGTCCCTCTGCCCCACCTGGACAGAGCTGCCCTGCCCCTGGCCCAGGCTAACTTGGGCTCCTGTGCTCAGGTATGGTTCCTGAAGCGACGTTTCCATAAGGACATCTTGATGAACCCTGTGCTGGTGCTGAACTTTTGCCCAGACCTGAGCTCCAAGCCTGAACACCTGAATGCAGCTACCCGGGAGCTTCTCTTCCTGTTAGATGGCAGTGGTGCAGGACACAAGGCATGTGGGGCTCAATGTGTGGCCACCCTAGGCATGGGAGAGGGGGTTGGCAGCAGCTGAGGTAGGCTAAGCAGCCTTCTGAGTTCAGGAGTTACCTTGTTGCTTAACATAGTATCTGCCAGAGAGGGATCACATCTACCTCTGCCTCTTTCATACATACATATGCACATATACACATACACACATATACACAGACTCCAAGAGCCATTGTTTTTGATTCATTGAGGCAGAGTCTGTCTATATAGCCTTGAATGTCTTGGAACTCACTATGTAGACCAGGTTGGTCTTGAACTCACCTGCCTCTGTCTCCCAACTGCTGGGATTAAAGGTGTGTGCCACCATCTCTGATGCCAAAGAGTCTTTTCTACAGAGTCATATTCTGTAAGCCAGACACAGAGATGAAAACTTCACACACACACACACACACACACACACACACACACACACACACACACACAGACAGACACACACACACACACACACACACACACTCCTCCAGAGAGTCCCACATCCAAATGTCTCTCACATACTGCAAGGTTCCCTTATGTTCCCAGGGACCCACTTCCTCACATGCTCCAGGCTTCTCTGATTACCTCAGCCAGCCCCCTGTTTAACCTGGAGAAGATAAACAATCTGGTGTTCCTTGTTCTCTACCAGTGCCAGTGGGGCCTCTCATGTTTTATTCATTCTGGCTCTCCCCAGGATGCTATTGTTTTGGCTGTAAAATCCCTCCCAGCTCAGATGCTAGTCAACTTAGCCATATTTGGGACGTTGGTACAGCCACTCTTCCCAGAGAGCCGGCCTTGCAGTGACGTGAGTATGGGTCAGGCTTTGGGGGCTCCGTGGAGATGTTTCAGCCCAGCCTAAGGCTTCTGTCTCCAGGACACCGTGCAGCTGATCTGCAAGAGCATCGAGACTCTTCAGACTGTGAGTGGTCCCCCTGATATGCTGGCTGTATTGGATTGGGCCTTAGGGCAACCCCAGCACAGGGCCCACCCTCGACAGCTGTTCCTGATCACTGCTGCCTCACCAACGGCTGCCACTACTCACCGAGCCCTGGAGTTCATGAGGTGGCACAGAGGGGCAGCCAGGTATAGAGGGGGCAGATGTAATTAGCTAAGACTGAGAGCTCTAAGATACTCCTGAATGTCACAGCTGCTTCCTTTTCCTGCCAGGTGCTTCTCCTTTGCTTTGGCACCTGCCTGCTACCAGCTGCTCCATGACTTGTCTGTCCTCAGCAGGGGGCAGGCTTACTTCCTGAGGCCTGGGGAGAGACTTCAGCCTAAGGTGAGTGTGAGCCTATGCTCGCTTACCTACTCCTGGCGGTCTCTCTCCAGAGTTATACACAGAATCAAAAGGAAGCCTGATCAGGCCCTGTGATCTTGGCGTTCCCAACAGAACTTTCTAGTCCAGTCTCTCTCACCCTGGGAAACCAACTAGGACAACTGTTGATGCCTCTAGGAGGGAGGCTGGGAAAGGCTGGGGACACAGGTTCTGGCCAGCCCCTGAATCTTACTGTTAGGACCTCATCTTCAACTCTTGTCCCATCTTGTCTCCTGACTCAGGCCAGGAGAAAGACCGAGCCTGAGGATTGAGTCCACAGGTTTGCTTGAGCAACACCCCAACTCCTCCTGACCCTAGCGTGATTGCTCCCTAGCAGTGCAGGCCTGGGCAGAGGACACTTGGGGGAAGGACAGCTGACTGCTCCATCCAGACATCTCTTCCTGCACCCCTACCCCCATGTCCTTTGGCACTCCTTGCAGCTGGTACAGGCTCTGCGGAAGGCACTGGAACCTGCTTTGAGTGACATCTCCGTGGACTGGTTTGTGCCTGATGCGGTGGAGGCGCTACTGACACCCCGGGAGATTCCAGCACTCTACCCTGGGGACCAGCTGCTTGGCTACTGTTCACTTTTCAGGGTGGATGGCTTCCGGTCCCATGCTCTAGGGGTAGGACTGGGCTGGGGTATTCCAGGTGGGCCTGGAGGGCTGAAGTCCTTGTAACTCAACTGTTCCCTGTCTTTGCTATAAGAATCCTATAGGCCCCTAGAGCCCCATAGAGAGTGCCCTGGGATCCTCCCAGAGGGGGTTGTCCTATTAAGCATTTGCACTTGGTTTTCTTTTAGAATTTTTTAAAATTACATTTATGTGTGTGTGTGTGTGTGTGCATATGTGTACTCTCAGTGGTATGTAATATAGAGGTCAGAAGACAACTTGTGGGAGTTGGTTCCACCTACCATGTGGGTCATGAAGCTTGAACTTAGGTTGTCAAGCTTGGTGGCAATCACCTAAATCTACTTCACACAGTTCCTTATAGATAGCACCATCTTGGCTGGAGAGATGGCTCAATAGTTCAGAGCACTTGCTCCTATGGAGGACCCAGGTTTGGTTCCCAGCACCCACCTGGTGGCTCACAACTACCCATAACTCCAGTTTGCCTGCATGATGTGCACCCCATGTGTGCTTGGTGCTCTTGGAGGCCAAAGGAGGGCATTCAATCCCCTGGAACTGGAGTTACAGATGCTTGTGAGCCACCATGTGGGTGCTGGAAATTGAACTCAGGACCTCTGGAAGAACAGTCAGTGCTCTTAACCACTGAGCCATCTCTCCAGTCCCGGCTGACCACTTTGTATTGGGTAAACAATTAGGAGCTCATCCCTGGGAGAGGCTAGTTCAGTCCTCTCTCCGCAGTCATTAGTTGCCTGTAGTTCTTTGTCTAGGAGTGGGAACTGGTGCAGTTTCTCCCTTTTACATTAGCAGAGTTGGTAATCGGTGGTGCCACTCTTCTGGTCTTGTTTAGGCAGCCGTGTTGAGGTATCATGGGTTTAGCTGCCTTGTTATTTTTAGGAGGTACAATCTCACAACATATTTTTAGTTTTTAAAAACCTATTTAGGCTCAGTGTGTTAAGGTGCTTGCGTCCGCGCCCGATGACTTGAGCTCAATTCCCAGGACTCACATAGGAGGAGAGAACCAACTCCTACAAGTTGTCCCCTGACCTCCACAAATGAGCTATGGCGCTCTCTCTCTCTCTCTCTCTCTCTCTCTCTCTCTCACACACACACACACACACACACACACACGCATGTACGTGCGCATACACACACTAATATGTGCTTACTTACTTAACTGAGTGTGTGTGGGTGCATGCATTGCCACATAACATACATGTGGGGGTCAGAGGACAACTTTTACACTCCATTCTGCCTTTCTACTTTCCATTGGTTCCAGGGTTCAAACACAAGAGGGCAGGTTTGCACAGCAAGTGCCTTTACCCACTGAGCCACTTTGTTGGCCCTTATTTCTTACTGGCTTTTCACTTTTAGATTATTAGCTTTTACTTTCTATGACCCCATCTTTGAATTATGCTTGCAAAAAGATATTATAAAATTAGCATATTTTTTCCTCAATACCTTTTTTCCCCAGGGCCAAGAGCCTGGTTGGCAGAGCTTGGGAGGTTCAGTCTTCCCATCTCCAGAGGAGGTGTTATCTGTCACCAGCCCTGGCACTGAGCCTACGCACACCACAGAGCCACTGGGAACAGGCACTGTGTCAGCAGATCTGTCGAGCCCATGGGCGGTAGGAGACTCAGAGCAGAGTGAGTACCCTGGGGTATGTTTGTAGTCCGGTAGATGGCAGGGGAAGGGCCAGGGCTGGGCCCATCCTCCTGCTCTCCAGCAGGTGTGGAAGCTCTGACAGACCCAGTTCCAGACTCGGGACCCAATCCCTCATCTGACACAGCTATATGGCGTCGTATCTTCCAGTCCTCATACATCCGGGAGCAGTATGTGCTTACCCACTGCTCTGCCAGCCCTGAGCCTGGCCCAGGCTCCACCTGCAGTAGCGAGTCCCCAGGCTCCCAAGGCCCCGGCTCCCCCAATGGTAGCCTTCCCCTGGATCCCCCTTCTCAGCAGGGCTGCCGAAGCCTGGCCTGGGTAGAACCTGCAGGTTCCCGCTCCTGCCCCCTGCCTGTACCCCCACCATCTCCATTCAAGGTGAGACCTGGTCCTCTTTCCTCCACCATGTATCCAGCAAACATCTATCTACCACCTGCTGTGTGCAATGTTTACTATTAGTCTAGCTAGAGAAATAGGTGGATATATCTATATCTATGATGTCACAACCAGTAATGAACACAGGGATGTGGTATTATGGGTGCTTGGTCAGAATGACTGTTAGAGGGAGTCAGGAAAGTAAGGTATGTCAGGAAGAATAAGCAAGCTAAAAGACAATGAAGATATAAAGAGCCAAGAAACAATCTGAAGAGGGAACTACGACGAGGTGGCAGGAATTATGGGTAGCTGCAAGTCTGTGGTGGCTAGAAACACAGCGTTCCTTGACCAGTTAACTCCCATCTCTCACACACAGGTGGGAGCAGTGAGCGCTGAGGTGCTGGGCCGCCCGCAAAGAGCAGCTCTGGCTGGTCGAAGTCTCTCATCTCCCTCAGGCCGGGCAAATCCAGTCCCTGGTAGACCCCGGCACCCCTCTCTAGATGCAATACCAGATGGATCAGGCCCTGAGCCAGGACAACAGCTGGGTCAGGGCCTCGATGATTCAGGTAAGGGGTGGATGAGACGCTGGGTTTCTGACACCAAAGCTGTGGGAAAGCGGAGCACAGTGCCCCATGTTGCCTGACTTCTCTCCCCAGGAAACCTGCTGTCCCCAGCCCCCTTGGACTGGGATATGTTGATGGAGCCATCTTTCTTATTCAAGGCTGTGCCACCCAATGGGGAATCAGCTCTTCCAGCAGAACCTCTGCCTCCTCAGGCTCCACGTTGTCACGTGGTGATCCGGGCCCTGTGTGGGGAACAGCCAATGTGCTGGGAGGTGGGTGTTGGGCTGGAGGAACTCTGGGGTCCTGGGGATGGCTCCCAGCCTGCACCACTTCCGCTGAGAGAAGCTGCGTGGGATCAGGCACTCCACCGGCTGACAGCAGCCTCTGTAGTCCAGGACAACGAACAACTGGCTCTCCGTGGAAGAGCTGAAACCACGGCTGAGCAGGGTAAGTTCCTAGCAGACACACCTCAGGGACAAAGGCTTCAAACAGAAAATGGTGAAGGCACATATCTCTGTGTTAAATCATCCTGTTCCTTACTTTGTCACAAAGGATTTGAGGTGACTCATTATACTGACAAGGTAAGGAAAACGAAAGAAACCAAGGCTGGAGAGATGGCTCAGTGGTTAAGAGCACTGACTGTTCTTCCAGAGGATCCAGGTTCAATTCTCAGCACCCACATGGCGACTCACAATCATCTGTAACTCCAATTCTAGGGGATCCAACACCCTCTTCTTGCCTCTGTGGGCACCAGGCACCTATGTAGTACAAAGACATACTTGCAGGCAAAATACCTCCACACATAAAATAATAATGATAAAAGGAAATATAAATGTATAAAATATACAACATTAAAGTTTATGTATTGAGCACTCTATCTGCATGTACATCTGTAGGTCAGAAGAGGGCATCAGATCACTTTATAGATGGCCGTGAGCCACCATGTGGTTGCTGGGAATTGAACTCAGGACCTCTGGAAGAGCAGCCAGTGCTCTTAACCACTGAGCCATCTCTCCAGCCCAACATTAAAGTTATATACTCTTGCCAGAATAGGACCCAAAATTGGGAAGTTTCCTAGAAACCAAAATGGAAGGTAATATGATCTTGTAATAAACTGCCTGAAACATGAAAACTTCCATTCAAGAAGATTGTTAAAATATAAGTTAAAACCTCAGTCCACACTGTCCCTAGCTACACCGCAAGTATTCAACAGTTACGTGTGGTTAATGACTACCATGTTGGATGATGCAGACAAAACATTTTCCTATCTGCAGAAAGTTCTGAATGTGCTGAATGAGTGGTGGGCAGTGTGTGTGGTGCTGGCTGTGGTGGCTGTGGCCTGAAACTCCAGCAGTTGGTAGGCCAAGGCAAGAAGACTGAGAGTTCTGGGCCAACCTAGGTTACATAGAACGGCCCTGTCAAAAATAAAGATCCTCCCTGAAGTCCTGTGGAGGGGCCACCCACTGCCCTTGGGTAAGTTTGCCTGTGCCTAACCCATTTCCTAAATTTAAATCATACAAAAAAGAAAAAGAGAAGAGAAGAAAGAAAGAAAAAAAAAAAAAAGACAGACAGCAAGCAAGCAACCTGGACATGAGTATGATGGTACACACCTGTAATCTCAACACCGTGGTGCAGAGGCAGGAGGATCACTCCAGACCACGAAATTTCTGGGTTCCTAGGGGGTTCTGGTTCTACTGTAGGTTGAAAGTTCACCTATTTCTTGTCAAAGTTGGAAAGATCTGGTTCTGGACCAAAGACGGCCATCCACTCTGTTCCTAGGGGAACAGGAGAAGCTGTAGGAATCACTCTAGTTGTTCTTGAGACGGTATTGCCATGTCATCCTGGCCGGCTTGGAACTCACAGATACTGGCCTGCCTTGGCCTTTGGAGTGCTGGGATTAAAGCCACCATGTTTGGCTTTCCAGCAGTGTTTCTTTGTTGAATTTACATCCCAGTGGTCACAGCCCACCCCCTCTTCCCAGTCCCACCCTTATAAATCCCTCCCCCATTACTCCCTCCCCTTCTCCTCAGAGAAGGGGAAGCCCCCCTTGGGTACCACACCACCCTGGGACATCTGGTCCCAGGAGGACTAGGCATATCCTCTCCCATTGAGGCTCAACCTTGCAGTCCAATGGCAGGGAACAGAGACCGAGACACCCCTCACTCGGCTTGTTAGGGACCCACATTTTCCAACATATTTTATGCAGCTTTCTATAGATAGTGAGAGTTGAGCTTGCTACTGCTTCGATTTACAGGCAGAGTCAGAAGGTCCTGGCTGAGAGCCATTCAGACAAGCAAGGTCAGCTCTGCCCCATCCTGCTTTACCTACCCTGTTGCTGTAGATGCTACCACTAGGGAGGTCTTGCCTGGAGCCCTGCAGGTGTGGAGTTCAGGTATGGTTCTTCTCTGATGACCTCTAAGGTATGAACCTCACCTCACTGGCAACTCAGTGGGACTGACTCCTGTACTCTTGCAGACCCAGCTGAGCTCTCAGGCATGTCTGCCTCTCAAGACCATCTGGCTGCCCCTCCTCTGTCCACAGCAGCCCACTTTAAAGGTATGGCTCAGATGCAGTGGATTGGGCACAGGTGGTCTTTGGGCCACTTGCTGGTACTGGGTAACCCTACTGTAGGACATCAGGGAGGCTGTTCTGCAGGTGCCTGGGACCTGGACCTAAATGACAACTCCAAATCAGCATTGGGGGAGCCCATATCTCCTACTAGAGATCATCATGGCTTGCCCCACCAGCCTCCAGCCTCTTCCAGGCTCAGCCTGGGTCGTCATCGCAGACTTTGCAGCTCCAGTAAGAGCCAGACTCATGAGAACAGCAGTGACGGCTGCAGCCATGACTACCTTCCTTTGGTGAGGACTGGGGAGGTGGAGGGTAGCTCCATTCGAGCCAGAGCTCTGTCTCAGCTCCCTCTCCCCCCACCTCTTCTCTCCTCAGGTACGACTACAGGAGGCACCAGGCTCCTTTCGCCTGGATGAGCCCTTCTGTGCTGCTGTGCGCATTCCTCAAGAACGCCTGTGTCGAGCCTCGCCCTTTGCTGCACACCGTGCCAGCCTCAGTCCCACCTCAGCCTCATCTCCTTGGGCATTTCTGGGCCCTGGTATTGGCCAAGGTGACAGTGCTACAGCCTCTTGCAGCCAGTCCCCCAGCTCAGGCTCTGAAGGTCCAGGCCAGGTAGACAGTGGGAGGGGCTCAGATACGGAGGCCTCAGAAGGAATGGAAAGGCAGGAAAGCTCTGATCTTCGTGGGCGCACTTGGGCCACAGCCGTGGCACTGGCATGGCTGGAACACCGCTGTGCAGCTGCCTTTGACGAGTGGGAACTGACAGCTTCCAAAGCTGATTGCTGGCTGAGGGCCCAACACCTGCCAGATGGCCTGGATCTGACTGCTCTTAAAGCTGCTGCCCGGGGGCTCTTTCTGTTACTGCGACACTGGGACCAGAATCTGCAGTTACACTTGCTGTGTTACAGCCCTTCGAATGTGTAAGGCTGCTTGCAGCCCTGGCTAGCGACCCCCAACACAAAGTCACTGCCACCCAGGGCCAGTCTCTTGGTGCTGGGAAAGAGTAAGTTGGTGTCTGCTGTCCTCCATTGCTTCACACACACACACCCCTCCGAATATCCTTGCCACCACAGAAAGTGCCTGCCTGTGCTCTCTTCTCTCTCCTCCCTCTCCATCCCCCCTCCTATGTGCTCTGAGCTCTCTTTAGGAAAATGGAAGAGGAGAGAGCTACAGTCCCAAATCCTATGCAATAAAGTGCCTCTTAAGACTGCCTGATGAGATGTTCGTTTCCATGTTGGGAAGACGCGCCTCATAGCTCGGTGCAGGCACGAGCGACCACTAACTTTATGTAGGCTGCACAAAGATGGACTTGGCAAGGTTTATTCTAAGAACACAGAGTCCATTCCTCCCATGATGCTGAGCAAGTCCGAGAAGGAAGGGGTGGATCTCAGTGAGTTTTCCTGCTCGGCTGGATGCTCTTAGGAAAGAACTGAGGGGACAGCCAGAGCTGCAGCAGGATGACAGCATGGCACAGGTGCAGGGCAGCAGAACTGAAGGCTGTGGACGGGTATGTATTCCAGGAAAGCTCAATGAGTCCCAGCACCAGCAACCTGGAAACGAGAAATGGCTCCTATCCATTTCAAGGTCTGCAGCGGTCGGTTTCTCAGGCCCTACATCCCCCACCCCCTATCCTCCATTCCCTTCTGCAGTTACAGCTTTGAGAGGAGGCGCTCCGAGCCCTTCCCCAGCCCTCTAGGGTGTCCCAGCCAGTACCTGAGCAGGTGTGTGAGCCAGCGTGCAGGCATGGCCCACAGGAGGTAGGGCAGTGTGTGGAAATACCAGACGTAAAACTGGTAGTGGAGGGAGCGGCTAAAGCAGACGCCGATGAAGTTGGAGGTGAACAGGATGGAGACTATCTGTGGCGTGATGTTAAGGCTTGGGCGGGGGTGGAGGGCTGGAAGTTCTGGGGTAAGAGAGCACCCTACGCTGTCCTACATGCAAGCTAGACAAGCTTTTAGCCTCTCTGGATCTGTTCCTCAGTTATGCAGGGGACTGTAAAGCTGAAGGAGTCTGAGTCCCTCACTTTCTGGCCTTAATTCTTCCTTTTGTAAAATTAATACAAGTGCTTCCCTAACTCAGGTGGATTTTACATGTTAGGGAGCATGGATGCTTGGGACAATACCAAGAGTGCAGTGTTTGCTACAGATCTATGACTGGGCTCCAGCCTCTTCCTGTGGGAGCCTGCTACCTCAGGCAAACAGACTAAGCCTCCATCTGCACTCGGAGAGGTCAAAACTTATCTTCCCATAATTTAAAGGATATGGTTAGGTGTGAGGGGTTGGGGGGGAACTTTCCTTTTGGAAGGATCCTTCAGCAGTGACAGAATACTTTCTCCTGTTCTGAAGAGAAGTCATTCAGACATTTATCAAGGCCCAGTTCTAGATTAACCACCATGAACTTAACATTTCCCCCAAGTGGCTCCTGAGGGCTAAGTTCCCCACTCCATCCCATGAATCTTCCCACGATATTAACCCTACTTCTTACCTGTGCCATCTACGGAGGGCGAACAGCAAGAGGAGGCTAAGATGGGCAGCCAACAGGGCCAGATGGAAGGCCCGATGCAGGAAGATGGCTTCAGGCAGGAAACGCCAGTTCACTGTCCATTGGAAAAGAAACTGACGGCCAAGGTCAAAGGAGCGGGACAGGTAGCCAACGGGGTTCTCCAGCAGGAAGGGCAATCCCAGCATCACCTGAGGATGGGTGTGAAGCCAGAAGAGCTTCTTAGGCTCACCCCAGCCTTCAGGGTAGTCACTTAGGAGAGCACAGCGAGAAGGAAGCCTCAGAAGCTCCCTTATCTCCTCAAGGAGTACCAGGAAAGCCTCCCTCACCAAAGAGGCAGAGGAGGGGGGTGATCACACTGCCTTCCTCAAGAATTCACCAGCTCATGGGCTGGAGAGATGGCTCAGTTTGTTAAGAGCAGTTGTTGCTCTTCCAGAGGTCCTGAGTTCAACTCCCAGCAGCCACATGGTGGTCATGCCTATCTATAATGGGATCTGATGTTTTTCTGTCGTGCAGGCACACATGCAAATTGAGCTCTCATACACATAAATAAAAATTCTTTTAAAAATCTTGAAAAGAAAAGAATTCACCTGATTGTGTGTGTGTGTCTGTGTGTCACGGGGGAGGGAGGTGTTTAGAGAGAGAGTCTCACTATGTAGTCCTGGCTGGCCTGGCATTTGCTATGTAGACCAGGCTGGCTTTGAACTCAGAGATCCACCTCCCAAGTGTTAGGGTTAAAGATGCATACTGCCATGCCTAGCTAGTTGACCAGGTCTTAAGCAAGCAGCTTTAGGAAGCCTCTGAGGGCCTGCCAAGTTCAGTAGCCACGGGACCTAAAGTGCAATGACAGTGGCTGCCCAGCTCAAACGCAACTCCAAGCTCTTGTCTGTTGGCTTTGGAGAAAGCCCTAAGAGATTTAAGGAGACCTGACTCTTTAGTAAGGGGGGGCCCTTTCGAGAGGTACCTGAAGGGCAGCACAGATGGCCAGCTTGGGGAGGGCTCCTCGGAAGCCAAACTGAGTAAGAAGAAGGAATAGCAATCCCGGGGCGAAGAGTAGTACGTTCATCTTCACTGAGACAGCCAGGCTAAATGGACAAAGGACAGGAAAGGTCAGGATCAGCCCCTTGGAAAGACACACCCACCTCCCCATTGATTTTTCTCCCCAGGCTATTAAGTGCCAGGATGTGGTCTCCATCCAGGACTGTTAGAGGAGCATAAGATGGCCTGAGAGGAGGCTGGGAAGAAGGGAATAATACCTGGTCCCTCTGTCCAGACTAACTGGACACATACTGATTGACATACGTGAGGGCCAACTCCAACAATGGATGCCATCCCGGGACAAGATAGGAAGAAAGCAGGAGGAAAGAGGGATTTTCTACAGATTCTTGACTTGTTCAGGGAGGCCAGAGTGACCTACAGTATCTAACCACTCTTGATGTCCTCTCTTGCAAAACATTTGGGAGATATGGAAATGTGACAGAGGGGGCAGAAGGAAGAGGCGCTGACCTGAAACAGCAGCAGCCCCAGCTCCAGCACTGCACCAAGAAGAGGTTGATGCTCAGGAAGAGCAATGCCATAGCCACTGGGTCATTGAAGAGCCGCAGTACAAAGATGGAATGGACACGGTAAGAGGCACAACACATGAAGAAAAAGACGAAGGGAGGTACCTAAAGGGTGGGCACCAACGTCAGCTCCCCAAACCTGCGCCACCCCTACCACCCACTTCAGGCCAGGGCCAGTTGGTCCTGTAGCATCAACTCACCTTGGAGGTCTGGTGGTATATCAAGAAAACAAGCACCAAGGTGACAAGGTAGAGCACAGCAAAGATGTTCTGGGCCATAGGGATGTCAGTGCCCCGGTCAGTAGCATAGTATAGCCCCATAAAGACGTACAGAAAACCAGCTGGGTAGCTGGAAGACGAAAGGAAACATGAGCCGAGGGCAGGATAACCAGCCAGGTACCCACCCAGTCCTTCACAATGCCTTCAGACTTCCTGTCCTCACTCACACAAGAGGTCCGGTGTCACCCTGCAGCTGTGTGTAGTCATATGTGCCATTGATGAAACCCTCCACCTGGGCCATGTAGGCCTTCCAGTCAATCTCTGTGTCTGGAAGAAGATAACATGGTCTTGTTCCTTCTGAGTCCAGAACTTGCCTACTTCTAAACCCCATGCCTCCAGACCACCGAAGCCCAGAGTTCTACTTATTCCCAGGTTTCTTCCATCACCATCCCGTATCTAACTGGACATAGGGCATTCTCTGGGTGAACCCATATACTTCATCTGTGTGTGTGTGTGTGTGTGTGTGTGTGTGTGTGTGCACTCCCGTACATGTGAAGGAGTTGACACTAGTGTCTTCCTCCATCACTTATATAACAGGGTCTAGCTAGTCAGTTTGCTTCAAGAATCCCTTGTCCTGTCTCTCCAGTGCCGTGATTACAGATAGGCCACCACGCTAGGAATCTGAACTATGGGTATCACACTTGCGTGGTAAATATACCCGATAAGCTATCTCCTAAGGCCCATCAATGCAGGAGTCTTTTTTTTTTTTTTTTTTTTTGGTTTTTTCAAGACAGGGTTTCTCTGTGTAGCCCTGGAACTCACTCTGTAGACCAGGCTGGCCTCGAACTCAGAAATCCACCTGCCTCTGCCTCCCAAGTGCTGGGATTTAAGGCGTGCGCCACCACCGCCCGGCGATGCAGGAGTCTTAAATTCAGCGTGTAGAATTGAATTTATGATCTTTCTTCCTACTCCAAATTTACTCTTCCCTGTGTTCCTTGAGTATCGAGTAGTACTTCTCTCCTTTTCAGTGTGTGTTGTTTCATGAAACATGAGACAGGGTTTCTCTGTGTAGCTTTGGCTGTCTGGCTGGCCTCCAACTCACAGAGATCCCCCTGCTTCTGCCTCCCACATGCTGGGATTAAAGGCGTGTGCCACCACTGCCTGGCAACTCCTTAGTTTTTAAAAGGTAACAGGCTTGCTGTCTTTCTGTCTTGTGCGTGTTCATATGTACACGTGTGGGTGCACACATAAGTGAGTGTGCATGCACCTGAGTGTGAATGTGGAGGCTAGTTGCTAATGGTGATTATCTTTCTTGAATGTTCCTAACTCTCATTTTAAAAACAGGACCTTTATGAAGCCAGTTGTGGCGGTGTCTGCCTTTAATCTCAACACTCAGGAGCCAGAAGCAGGCAGATCTCTGTGAGCTTGAGGCCACTGTGGTCTACATGGACAGGCCAATCAGGGCTACTTAGTGAGACTCTGGAGTTTTTTGTTGTTGTTGTTGTTGTTGTTGTTGTTGTTGTTGTTTTGTTTTTTAAAAAAAAGATCCTGGAAGACACCAGTACCTAATGGACTTAAATGGTCACAAAATGCATTTTTTTTTTTCCGAGACAGGGTTTCTCTGTGTAGCCCTGGCTGTCCTGGAACTCACTCTGTAGACTAGGTTGGTCTTGAACTCAGAAATCCACCTTCCTCTGTCTCCCAAGTGCTGGGATTAAAGGCGTGAGCCACCACCGCCCGGCTACAAAATGCATTCTTTAAAAGGACTTTCAAGACCTAAGAATCAAAAGCATGAAAAATCAGATCTGAGATGGGAAGTGACCGGCTAAGGGTACAGACAAGCAGCAGGAACAGCAACAGCACATTAATTCTGGCCAGAACTTAACTTCTCGGCTGCTTATGCTTTCTTAGCAGGCTGAATGTTAAATGCAGGGGGTAATCACCTCCCTCCCGTATGGGAGAGAGATTATGATCGCTGTTCTGGAAAGTGGGCTTGGGTCGGGTAAAGGATATGGGTTTGAATGGTGAATGAAAGCTCTGTAATCTAGTTTGGGTCAGAGGTTTGGGTATCCCTCCCTCCCTCCGGTTCTCTCCCCTTCAGTGAACTCACATGCCACCCTGTGAATGACCCAGAAGGTGATGCCCACCTCTGCTAGGCAGAGGCAGGAGGCCACCAGCAATGTGTAGCGTGGCTCCCGCAGCAGTAGGTAGCGTTCTTGCCAGGCCCGCTGTAGCCATTGTTTCCAGATTCCTGCCGGCTGGACAACAGAACCCGGCGGGCCGCGTTTCCGCAGCCCAGCAGCCATCTTGACAGTGCGCCACTCTTGTGCTTCCACCACCCGGGAAAACCAACCCTAAGACACTAGGTTCCGGTCCCCGCTCTGGGCGTCCTCAAACTAAATGCTGATCCGAGTAACCAGAATCCTTATTTACTGCATAGCAGTCTACTAATCGGGCTCAGGGCGCTGGAGTTTCTAGGTCAAAATGATTCATTTGATACATATTTAGTGCTTGTTATACATAGTGGTGAGAGATATTTCTAATGTGGATATGTGGACCTGAAAAAAGATAAGATAGTCCTTAGGACGCATCTCCTTTGAAGTACTACACGATATTGTAATCTATACATATACTTCTCGGTGTGTGTCCCGTCCAGAGCTCATAAACACCAATATATCAGTGTTAGCCCAGAAAACAAAACAACAGTTCTGTTCTCTTCTCCAAGTCCAGCTTTCCACTCGGCCTGTGTCCAGAGTAATTGCGTTCACGCTAGAGAGGAAAGCTCCTTTCAGCATTCCTCCCGCCGTCCCGATGCACCCGTAGGTGTTTCAAAAATCTTGGGAAGAAGGGACTCTTTAATTAACCACGCCTCTTAATGGAAAGGATTATTGAAAAACGAACACGAGAGGACGCAGTGATGAGCCTGGTCACATCTGGTGACCAGATCTGGTCTGCCACGAGGAAATGTGGTCGAGATGAGATGGGCAGTATGTTAATAAGACACTAAGTAATTCAGCTTTCCAGCCGGACGATTTTCAAAAAAGAGCTTAGACGATGACGGAAGTTCCACGTGTTTGTGTGGAGCAGCTGCAGGGGAGGGCGGAGACACAGGCTCCGCCTCCCACTTACCTCGGTGATTGGGCTCCTAAGCTCCGCCCTAGCCGCGGCGCAGCCGAGAGTATGGCCTCTCCCCGGACTCCTGTGTCCCCTCCGGAGTTACCCGAGAGGAACTTCCAGTACCGCCAAGTCCAGTACTGGGACCAGCGCTACAAAGATGCGGCCGACTCTGGACCCTACGAGTGGTTCGGGGACTTCGCTTCCTTCCGTGCCCTCCTAGAGCCGGAGCTGTGTCCTGAGGACCGTATCCTCGTGCTAGGTGGGTAGTGTCCCAGCCACCGGTCGCTGGCCAGACCACATCCGCTTTCTTCCCTTCTGCTTTCTCCTATACGAGGACGCCCCAGTTCGGAGCCAAGACCCAGTACCTTCAGAATCCGTCTGTATTTAGCCAGGGCAAACAGAAATAAGAGATCGTCAGCACTCTGGAGAAAGTCCTTTGGTGTCCCAGCGAGGGACATTACCCTGCCTCAGACACTGGAGGCAGCCTAGGACAGTGGAGAGCATATCTCTGTGGCCCTACTTCAAGTCCCAACATTAATTGGCTGTGAAACCTAGGACAAGTCATGAATGAATCCATTGTGTGCTTCAGTTTCCGTTTCTAGAAATGGGACTGCGAATTTTTCTGGAATAAGTAATGTGAACCTCGAGCATAACACCTAGTTTTCTTTTCGCACCAGTGGGCACCCGGAGCCGTTGTCAGGTAAAGGGAGTTACTACTTCTCTGAACCCCAAGTGAAAAACGGTTCTAAACACTAATAGGGTAGAATAACGCCCTCTGAGTCTGATGGAGAATTGCAGGTGAGGTAAGTGTCCACAGAGAGATGCTAGGATGTCAGCTGCTGGATACTCAGGAAAAGTTTGAATCAGTAGTAGAGTTGCCTTCCAAATATAGTCTGTAAACGTTTTGTTCACTAGAAGCCTGTATACACTTTGTTTTTTGTTTGTTTTTGTTTTGAGACAGGGTCTCACTGTGTAATCCTCGCTGGCCTGGAACTCACCTTATAGAATAGGCTGGCTTTGAACTCACAGAGGTCCACCTGCCTCTGCTTCTAAAGCCTGTATACATTTAAGTGGAATACTTGATAGGGATAAAAAGGATATCTCTTATACATACAGTATGTATGTAAAGTATAAATGATATAATGTGTGTCTGCACTACTCAATTTGGGAAGTAGAACATGACCAGGACTAGAAACCATAACCTAGTGGCTAAGAAGTTGGATGCTGGGAGCAAGTAGTTAATGGTAGAAACTTGGCTTAGCTGGAATTGTAATTTTGCACAAAATCTTTAAATTTCTGTGCCTCCATTTCCAAGCCTTAAGAAAATAAAAACCTACCTGGGTGTGGTGAGTCACACCTTTAATCCCAGCCCTGGGAGCAAGAGACCAGCCTGGGCTATGCAGGAAGTCCCAGTACAGCTAGGAGGTTACATAGACAGACCCTGTTTCAGCAAAACAACATAAATAAATAAGCAAGAAAGTGGAAACCTACATATCAGATTTTTTAGAGATGAGATGAGCATGTGAACTATGTAGACCAATTCCTGGCAAAAAAGCTCCATGTGTTTTCAGAGTTTTCTAATAGTTGCCCCGTAACTTCTCTCCACTAGAAGTAAACAGTTTCTTGAATTCTGTGGTTGTATACTATTGCATTTATTTATAGATTTACCACAGAACTACGTTTATCAAGCTTTAGTGTCTTTCAAAATTAACTGGCAAGTTAGGCCCCACTCTGAGATTCTAATTCCAGGGAAGTCTAATATAGATGCTAGGAATCTTTTTTCTTTAGTTTTCTTTTTTGAAATCGGGTCTTGTTCTGTAGCAGGCCAGCCTGACATTTACTGATTAGACTTTCACCTATTTTTCACCCCTGCCTCCTAAGTTCTGGGATTGCAGGTGGGCACCAGCAGGCCTGCCCTCAGGACTCTGTTTTCACCAATCTCCACAGCTGATTGTCATGCTGCTGGTGAGCAAGACATCTGTCTTCCTTCAAATCTTAGAATCATGCTGACCAGGAGGTGTTCTGTTTCTGGATAGCAGATGAAAAGCCTAATTGTAAAAGTTTACGTTTTCAGAAATCTTAGAACTTCGAGATCTAAGAACAGGACTCAATTTGGGAAGTCACCTATATTACACTTCATTTCCACAGATCTGAGTAGAGCACCTGGCAGGTGCCTGGCAATATGGTGGCCCCTTCTAACGTATTTAGTCGATTTCTAAAGCTGAATGAGTATTCAGAGCTACTGTAGGTTAGGGGTCTATAAACGTTTTCTGAACATGGCCAGAGAGTAGATATTTTAGGCTTTGCGGTCTCTCTCCTAGACACTCAGTTCTGCTATGGTAATAGACACACAGCTATAGACAGTGCATAAAAAAGAACTGAGTTCTCTAATAAAACTTATGTTTGCCGGGCAGTGGTGGCACACGCCTTTAATCCCAGCACTTGGGAGGCAGAAACAGGCGGATTTCTGAGTTCGAGGCCAGCCTGGTCTACAGAGTGAGTTCCAGGACAGCCAGGGCTATACAGAGAAACCCTGTCTTGAAAAACCAAAAAAAAAAACCAAAAAAAAAACCAAAAAAAAAAAACCCAAAAACAACTTATATTTAAGACAGAGTCTCCTGTAGTCCTGGCTGGCCTAGAACTCATAGATAGACTAGTCTGGCGCCAGACTCCCAAAGCTCTGTTTGCCTTTGCCTCCTGGGTGCTGAGATTACAGGCATGAGCCACTATACCCGCCCAAAGCTTTATTTACCAGAAGGAAATACAGATTGTACTGTAAGTCACTGTCTTGCGTTGAGTTCCCTAGAAAGGATCCCGAGAAGGAGATTCATGTCCAAGTCATTCGTCCAGTGGTAGCTTCCAGGAGAAACTGACTGGTAAGAATGGGGAAAGGCGAGAAGATAAACAAAACTGTGATCTCAGGCACAATCTCAAGAATAATTTTGGCCTGAAGCATCACAGATGAAGACCATCAGAAGCAAATACATACCAAAACCTGGTGACATACTAAAACTTATAAAAGGGCTACAGGGGTCTGGTCAGAACATTGACAGAATCTGCTGTCATCCACATATGAACTATGGATGCTCTCTGATATCAGGGTTTCTAGTTCTGCTGTCTTGCCATGCAGCACACAGGGGAGGCATAGTGAATTACAGCCTACTGGTCATGCTGATGTAACCCAAGCTGGAGTGTCAGCACCGGACTTGAGTGGGCCTCTTGAAAACTGAAAGTCGGTTGAGCATAGTGTTTAAAGCCCAAATTCTGGCTCCATCTCTGTGTGTCCTTGAAAGCTCCTTAACTAATTTTCCTCAGTTTCTCCACCTAAAAACTGAGAACAATAAAATACTATTTCTGCATGAATCATATTGAAAGTAAACCAAGAATTCTTACAAACTACTTAGCACAATGCTGAGTGTTCAGTGACTATTAACTGTAAGAATTTGGGGGGAGGGCTAAGGATGTAACTCAGCTTGTCGACCCCCCCCCCCCAGCTTGCAGAAAGCTGTGGGTTCGATTCCCAGTATCACGTAAATTGCAAATGGTCCATATTTCACATAAATCTGAAATCCCAGTGATCCAGAAGGAGAAGTGTCAGGTTTCAAACCTGGGACAAATGGCTGAGGTGCCTGTTTAACATCTCAAAGTAGACACTGGCAGCCAGGTTCTGCCTGCATCCTTCTCCCTGTTTCAAGGCTCTCCTGGCTGGCATACCTGAGCTGCTCCTCCCTGGATAATCCAACCATTCTGGTTACCTGACCTTTTCATCTACTCTTTTGGGCCTCCTGGCTGCTGCACCTGGTTCCCCTCTCCTAACTTCCCCTCCCTGCTCTCCTCTCATAGCTCAGGGTAATGGCCACTCTGGACTCTGCCTCTGGCTATGCTCTCCCACATATCTATAATAAATCTTCTCCTCCATCAAACCTAGGAGCAGTCATGTTCCTTCCCATTTATTTATTTATTTATTTTCATCTATCTGGTGCTGAAATCCAGGAGAAGTAGAAGGATCAGAATTTCAATGTCATTCTCAACTACATAGGCAGTCTATCTAAAAAGAAATTCCTTTTTTTTTTTTTTTTTTAGTATCTTTTTTTTCCTTTTTGAGTGTGATTTCACTATGGAGCCCAGGCTGGCCTGGCACTCAGAGATCTACCTGCCTCTGTCTTCTCAGTGCTGGGATTAAAGGCGCCTGCAACCCAGCCCAGCCTGTTTATGATTCTGAGGCATGGTGTTATGATACATGGGCTGTCCTGGAACTTACTATGTAGATGAGACTGGCCTTGAATTCCTAATCTCATGATTCTATGATCTCAATAAATAAGTATTGGAAGCAGTCTGGATCCAAAGAAGGCGCGATCTCTGAATGGGACCTGCCAAGAGCTGCTATCTAGCCCCATTCTTAGCCCAAGATTGGCTACAGGAAGACCTGCCAGAGACCACTTTCTTTCAAAGCAGGTGTGCAAATTGGGCTATATATCTTTTTTTCTTTTTTCTTGTTTTTTCAAGACAGGGTTTCTCTGTGTAGCCCTGGCTGTCCTAGAACTCACTCTGTAGACCAGGCTGGCCTCGAACTCAGAAATCCACCTGCCTCTGCCTCCCAAGTGCTGGGATTAAAGGCGTGCGCCACCACTGCCTGGCTGGGCTATATATCTTAAAATCTTTTAAAATCTGAACCTCTTAAAATCTCCACCCCCCCTCCTTGACCCTGCCCTCTTAGAGACTACATTCCTTTGTTGTTGTTTTTGAAACAGGGTCATCCTTTAGCCCAGGCTGACCTCCAACTCAGAGTCCACCTGCCTCTGCCTCCTAAATGCTGGGATTAAAGTTGGTGAGGCTGCCTAGCTTAGAGATCAATTTGTAGATAATTTACCCCCAGATTTCCCTGCACCCCACCCCCAACTCCCAAGACAATGCTTATTTCTCAGCTCTTCTGAGTCAATGTCTTTGAAATTCTTGGCAGACTCACCTCAGGTAGGGTCAGTTGCCTACCTGTGTGATGCTAGTTTGTCCCTCGTTCTGTTATCTGGTAGTTGTAATTCTAAATTTAATCTTCCCATCAGGGCACACGTTCTTTGACAGCAGGCACTTAAAAACAAAACCAAAGCTGGGCAGTGGTGGCACAAGCCTTTGATCCCAGCATCCAGGAGGCAGAGGGGTGGCAGATCTCAGAATTGAAGACCAGCCCGTTCTACAGAGTGAGTTCCAGAACAGCCAGGGCTGTACAGAGAAAAAACACCTGTCTCAAAAAAACAAAAACAAAAAAAATCCAAAAACCACCCAGGGTCCCTTGTAGCCTAGGCTGGCTTTGCATTTGCTATGTAGCTAAGAATGACTCCTGATTCTCTCCCTGGGATTACAGGCATGCACTGTAACCTACACACTACTACATTCAGTTTTGTGTGGTGTTGAGGAGCCAACTCAGGGCTTTGTCCACGCTAGGAAAGCACTCTGTTCCTTTAGCTACTTCTGCAGAGCATGCACTCTATCAGCAGACCAAAGTGGAGTGTCCAATACACACATTTAGTGCAATGGATAGCTTCACTGCATGTCCCCATCTAGTCTTGGATATCAAAATAACATAATAACCCATAACATGACATCTTCCAGGGTTCCAAGATCCTCTTAACAGTTAGAGATACCTTTAGGGAAATAGTATTATGGCCCTAATGATGCCAATACTCTATATATTCTGAGTTTGAGGAAACTGAAGCCCCTAGAATCAGATGCTTTTCTTTGTCACTGGGAAAGTCAAATCCAAATTTTGAACTCTTGAGTTCCAAGCTCCTCCAGCAACTCCGCAGATGTGTGTAGCTCTTAAATTTAGTGCACTGCATCTGCGTGTAGGCTTACTACTGACCGTTCTTGTCATTCTCTTAAATAGGAAACCCGAGTTCTTGGTACTGAAGCAACTTACCCTAGTCCACATAGCTGAGAAAGACAGAGACACTTTGTGTCTAAGTCTGTGATTCCAAAACTCAGCAGTCCTCTACATCCTGTGGCTTTAAGAACTTGGTGCAGGGGGTAAATGGAGAGAAAACAGGCCTAATAGTGGCTAAGCAACTGGAAGGTGAGAACCAAAGCTAATCTAGCTCTTTTGCTACCCGTCCCACCCACGGCAGGTTGCGGGAACAGTGCCTTGAGTTATGAGCTATTCCTTGGAGGCTTCCCTAATGTGACCAGTGTGGATTATTCTCCAGTAGTGGTGGCAGCCATGCAAGTTCGCTATGCCCATGTACCCAGTCTACGCTGGGAGACCATGGATGTTCGAGCACTGGACTTCCCTAGTGGGTCCTTTGATGTTGTCCTCGAGAAGGGCACACTGGATGCCCTGCTCGCTGGGGAGCCGGACCCCTGGAATGTATCTTCTGAAGGTGTTCACACAGTGGATCAGGTGCTGAGTGAGGTGAGGAAGCAGCAAGACAGCAGACCAAGATGCAGGGGTAAGGGGTTGCACTCTCAGAACCTTGGAAGAACTCAGTAATCAGCAAATGAGGTTTAGAACAGGTCCTCTTAAAAGTATGGATTTCTGAAGAATAGAGGAGACTGGAGTGACCAAGGCTCACCAAGGCCAATCAGTGGTTGGATATTAGCTTGACATAGGGAAAAAGTGATAGCCAGGCCCCAGACAGGTGAGACAGATAGGGAAAGTGAGTAGCTGATAAGAAAGCAATGTCTCCTGCATGGATGTCTTCCCTGTCTAGAACCCAGCCTTATATAGAACAACCCAAAGGCAGAGGGTGGCTTAGTCTACCATAGAAAGCCAGAAAGAACTTATTGGATATAAAGTAGTATCTAAGGCTTGATTAGGAGATCATCACAGGTTGTACTGACCTTTGAGAACCTGGAGATGGTTCCGCACTGATGGTTTGTTTCTCTGTCTGCCTTGCAGGTGAGCCGGGTGCTTGTTCCTGGAGGCCGATTCATCTCGATGACTTCTGCAGGTCCCCACTTTAGGATCAGACACTACGCTCAATCCCGTTATGACTGGTCACTGAGGCATACAACCTATAGCAGTGGTTTTCATTTCCACTTTTACATCATGCATAAGGGCAGAGAGCTCAGTGTGTCCCAGCTGGCCCTGGGGGCCCGGATCCTCAAATCCCCCAGCCCTCCTGCCTCACCCTGCTTCCTCCAAGACTCAGACAATGAGGACTTCCTCAGTACCATTCAGCTGTGAGACTGGAAGTGTGATCTCCAAGGCCTCCCTGCCCTTTGTGCATTAGGCCCCTCAGGAGCTGGAATTCCCAATTTGGGGCTGGGGATTGGTTGCTGGGTACTCAAATCCAGAGGTCTTGTGCATAAAAACGTGCTGGTGGGATCAAGCCCATGTGAACCAATACAGTGTGAGTCCAACTAAGTCCCAGATCCCAGGTTTCTGGCTTCTAGGATTTTTATTTCTGTATGGTTCCCCACCTCCTCCATGTGACTTTATGTTTCCGGGCAAAGCTCAACACAGCGTCTCTGCCTTGGATATGCTCATGCAACCAGGATTTATCCTTGAGGGGCTAAAGACTTTGAATTTAGACTGCTTTATGCGTTGATTCCAGCTCTAGCCCCAACATGGTGACCTGTCCTGCTCAGGGTATATGAGTACTTAAGGATGTTTATGACGTTCCCACACCAGGGTGCCCTGACAAGGTTCAACTTCTCCACCAGGAACTTGCACCCAAGATTGTCAACACCTGTCCCCCAGCAGACTAAAGCAGCAGACACACGCACACACACTCACACACGGAGGTCTGTGTTTATTCACACACTCCTGTTACATTGAGGATGGAGAAACATTTTTACAAAGGACAACCCTGGGTCTTCCGGTCCACAGGTGTCATCCAAAGGTACTGAGCAGTCCCCGTTTGGCTTCCCAGGGGTAGCATGAAGGGGTCCAAGGTAAAATCAGATCTGGGCCCTTAAAAGATGATACCTTGGGAGGTAGGAGTCTCCCAATGAGCCTCCTGGGGTCAGAATTGGGCAGACTGGCCATGTGGTTAGTTACCATGTTGGGGGCTTGTCCCATCCCAGTCTCAACACCTGTCCTATCTGCCAGGCGCAGAAGAGCATGGCGGAGGCTGTGGGGGAAGGGCACAAACCATGAGCGGAGCCAGTAAACAAAGAATCGGATATAAAAATACAAATGTGCTGAGGAAGTCCCTTAGAAAGAGGCTGGGGTCACGCCAGACAAGGGTACAGTTAAGGAACGGCCCGGAGGGCTAGGCTGAGGTGGGTAGGAAGCTCATGCAAATATGCAGCCAAACCTCCCTGGCCGCGCAGTCCGACGCCGCAGCTGCCCGGGCTGCAGACCAGCTTGATCGGAGGAGGGGCGGGGCAGGGGAGCCGTGCGGGAGGGGGCGGGCTGGGGGCCGTGGGTCTCAGTGTCGGTTCCGGTGTGCGGGGTGGAGCTGCGGCCCGAGGTTCTAAAGTGCATGAGTGCGTCGGCGGGCTCCGGGCTGGTCCGCACCACCACTACCGCCGCCGCCGTGGTGCTGAAGCGGACAGCTCCGGGGCGCCTGGCAGCGGCGGTAGCAACACCGACCCCGCGGCGGCGTGGCCCTGCAGCCCCCGCCCGCAGGCACTTCGGCCCCGGGCGGGGGTGCGCCGGCATCCGCATCGCCGGCCCGTGCTCCTGGCCGCTGCGGGGCTGGGCCCGGAGCCCGCCGCCAGAGCCGGCGCGTCTACACTCCGGACGGAGGCTTCTCCCCCATCCCCTTCAGCACGTCGTCTATCCGGTCATCCTCGATCACCACTGCGCAGGGAGAAAGCGCATCAGCCGCGCGGTCTCGGGGGGCGGCGGCGACAGTGGGGCCGGTGTCCTCACGCCCCGCGCAGATCTACTCTGTGTTCCCGCGACACCACTCGAAACCCTATGCCCTCCCCACCCGAACTCTCCCGCAGACCCTACCTGCTACCAAACCTGGGACCCCAAACCTCCCTATGTGGGAACACCCCTCTTCCGAAGACTCCCAGTGCAAACCCTCCCGTCACCTGAGTCTTCCTCCATCTAAGCTGACCACAAACCTCTCCCTTGGACACAACCCCCTCCTCGAACTGAGCACAGATGAAACTGTCACCTGGTGTAACCCTTTCCTCTACCTGAATCCCTGTTCTGATAGTGCCGCCCAGAGTCCCCTCCCAATGCAAACAGCCAAGACGACCGAACCCCCGGCCTCGGTGCCCTCCAGTAACATCCACCTACTCATCTTAGCCCAAGGAATCGGCCCACCACCTTGTGTTCCCAGTGCCAAGCAGCCCCAAATACCCTAAGCGGCCCCTCCCCCTCGACCAGGAGCCGGGGCTCTTTTTCCAGAAGTGGAGAGCTTCGAATCCGGGACACAGTATTCCCGGGAGAGGGAAAGAATGGGACAACTCCACAGCAGGGACCCTCCCCACCCCAGGCGGGTGCGCAGCTGGCTGCACTGGTCTGCGGCAAGAGCAGCTGCCACTTGACGGGGAACGGCAGCCTGGGGACGCCAGGCGAAGGGTTTCTGGGTCAGGCGGCGACTCCGGGCCCGGGCCGCGTACCTCTCTTGGCTCGGCCGATCTGGCCCAGCTTGGGGGGCCGCTTGGCCTGGTTGCCAGCGAAGAAGGAGTTGGTGTCCTGCAGGCGGCAGCTGAAAGAGAGGTCGGAACCCTCGGGGTCTGCGCCAAAGCGGCCCATCTTGTCCTCGCCGTAGGGTAGGATCTCGGACATGGCGGGCACCGGGCAGGCTAGGGACTGCGGCGGGGTACGGGCAGAGGCTAGCTGCCGGACCGGCCCTAGCTCAGCAGGGGAGCCGGCGGAAGGATGAAGTCATACAGCATCCGGGACTGCGGAGCCGAGCGGGGCCTCCTCCCCCGCGCCTCCGCCTCCCGGGCCGCTGGGCAGGCGGCGGCGGCAGCAGCGGGGACCGGGCGGGGGCGGGGCGGGGGCGGCGGCGGCGGCGAGAGCGGAATGACGATGAGCGCCCGACTGCGGCAGAGAACGGCGGGCGGGGCGCGGTGGAGGCGGGGCGGGCACCGGCCAGCGGAAAGAGGCGGGGCCCAGCGGTCCGAGGGAGCCGGGTGATCCCTGGAGTGGAGCGCGCGGCCGTGGGAGGTTCCCGCGAGGTGGCCGGGAATGGCCGCCACGTGGGCCCGGGGGAACCGCAGCGGCCGGTGCGGGCGACAGCTAGGCGGGAGCGGCTAGCCGAGTGCTTAGGGGAGAAGGGGAGGGACGGACGCCGCGGTTAGGGGAGAGCAACTGGGAGCTGAGCGCCAAAAGCTGGGGGCTCGGCGGGGCCCCGGAAGGCGGCGGCCAGGCTGGCTGTGGACATGGCCCTGGACTCTGAAAGGCGGCCGGGAATACGCGTGGAGAGAAGGGAAGGAACCAACCGACTGAAGCGCGGGAAGAGCTCGGGCCTGGGGGTGGTGCCACCGTGCTTGGCGGGTTCCTGTATCCTGGTTGCGCGTAGGTCTCCATCAGTTGGCCCATCTGTATTCGACTGTCTGAGCATTTGTCAGTCTACCTCTGTGTATCTGATCTCGGTCTCTGTGTGTTGGGTTTGGACTTTCTGTATCTGCCTGCATATCTGGTCCCTGTATGTGGACCACTGGGTCTGTCCCACGAGACTGCGTTGCGGCCTTTCAGGGGAAGGATCTTAAAACACTGCAACCGCAGCGCGCACCAGAGTAGACTCCCCACAAACCCTAGGACCGCTGTTGGCGCCAAAATCCAGACTCAAAGCGCCAGTCGCTCCACGCGGTTCCCTCAGCCTGGAGGCTTGCTCTAGCTGGCAGTGTGGGAGAAATGAATGGCAGCGTCTCGGCGGGCGCCCTGGATGCGGATGACGCCTGGAAGCCCAGAGTGCCTGAGCACGAGGCGCGCGCTAGTAAGCGTCGGCAGGGACAGGGTGTCCCCCCGCCCTTGTTGCTGGGGCCTGGGGTAGAGTTTTTCCCCTCCCCCGAAAAGAACACGCACACTTGATTTCACCTCTTGCCGCCCCCCCAAACCCCGCCCCTGCAATGCTAGCAGTCAGCTGCAGCGTCACCCGCTCTCTGGCGCGAGAGGGCTCTGGCGCAATCACTGGCCTTGGGAGGGAGGGTGTGTCTCACAGTCACTCACAGTGATGGGCTGGTAAAGACAATAATGACGCTATTGCTTCTGCCCATGCCCCAAGCAAGACACCTTCCTTTAGTCCCGCCAAATCACGCAGCTAGTGAGATTGTCGTTCCCTCAGATGTTCAGTACAAAAGGTGTCTGCTGTCAGGACTCTGAACGGGGCCTGTGGGATAGGGAGGAGGTGTGAGGCACTGCCTTGGGAATACCTCTGGGATCTAGCCTAACAGGGTTCTTTCTAACACTCCTGTATGTCATCTTCGTGGCTGGGAGGAGTGGCCCCCAACTGAGCCCTGAGAAAGACCGACCCTGACATCTGAAAGGAAGGACAGAGTAACTCTGGGTGATCAGATTGTCCAGAATACCTCCTTCCGCTGGAAGATACACAGCAATAACTTTCAATCCAGAATCTGCCATTTTCTGAATGACCTTGAATTGAAGGCCCAATAACCGTGTTTTTTAAATCATTTGTGTTGGTCCTGGTAGTGTTGGCCTTTCATCTCCGCGCTCAGTCAGGCTGATCTCTGTGAGTCTGAGGCCAGCTGGGTCTACACAGTGAGTTTAGGGCTACATAATGAGACCTTGTCCAGACACAAACAAAAATCATTGCTACTTGTATAACTTTAGAAAAATAAAACCACTAAAATCTTAGCTGTATAACCTTCATCTTCGCCAATAAGAATGTGTCACGTGACCTCTCTGAACTGGGATTCTAGTCTAAACAGAGAAAATAGAAGCTACTCATTAAGGCCAGTTTTGTGGGTGAACTGGCCCTGACCTAAGCTGCATTGTTTCAGAACTGAGCAGCCACTCATCTAAATTGATGAAGAAGGAACCCTGGGGTTCTTGCCAAGGGTGATACCACATGGGAACTGAATGAAGCAAATCTCTTTTCTCTAGAATGAGAGAGATAAGGTTAACGATGTAACCTGGACTTCATTTTTTATTTTATTATTTTTTAAAGACAGGGTCTTACTGCGTAGATCCAACTAGCTTGAGACTTGTAATATAGCTCAGTAAGTCCTCCTGCCTTAGCCTCCAGTATTCAGGGGTTACATGGTTGTGCTTCCACATTCGTTTAGATTCTTTTTTGTTTTGTTTTGTTTGAGACAGGGTGTCACTATGTAGCTTAGGCTGGCCTGAAACTTGTTGTGTAGACCAGGCTAGCCTTGAGCCTCCTGAATCTTAAATGACAATCTATTTAAATAATCTGATTTTTGTCTCTCTGTGCATGGTGGGTCATAGTTAAGTAAAAAGACCCAAGTGCAGAACTGTAAAGATGTTGAAATACTAAATGTGCAGAAGTTCCACTTCTGTGTGAGGAAAATTCCTTATATTCCCAAATCCTCTACTCAAAAGTGTGATGATCTGCATCCCTGCTGAGATAAAATTTGGAGTATTGTAATAGCACTTTAAATTTTTTTACTGACAGCCTCTCATCTGGGGCATATTGGCACACTCCTGTAATCCCATCACCCAGAAGGCTAAAGAAGGATCGGAAGCATTCTGGGCTACATAGAGAGTTCAAGGCCACCCTGGGCTACACTCAAATCCTTTCTCAAAAAAGCCAAGGGCTGGTGATGAAGTTCAGTGCTAAAGCAGTTTGCATAGTATGCATAAGGCTCTGGGATGGTTCCCTAGCAGAGAAAGCAGTCAGTAACATGAAGCCCCCACTGATGATGGAGCTGCAGACATATCAGTGGGCTTTGATAGACTAGTGTGGTGATGAATGAACACTTGTCTGACTCGTACAAGTTATACAAGGAAAACCTGTAACATAGCTCAGTAAGCCCCCTGGCTTAGCCTCCAGAGTTCAGGGGTTACATGGTTGGGCTTCCACACTGTTAGATCCTTTTTTGTTTTGTTTTGTATAAGTATGAACACTTAAGTTTCCCAGTATCTTAGGTTTCTCATCTGCAATACAAGAAAACTATGTTAGTAGAATACATTTAATTAGACTGATGTAAAGATAAATTAACAAGTATATAGAAATGGTAGCTGTTATCGTACAAACCCAAAGAGCTTGAAAGTAGCAGCAGGCTTCTTTGATGGCTCAGTAAATAAAGACATGTGCTGTCCAGCCTGAAAACCTGATTTTCATCTCCATGATGGCAGGAAAGACTTCCACAAATTGTCCTGTGACTTCTACATGCATGCTATGGTATATGCAAAATACATATGATGAATAAATAAGTATATAAAAAAGAAAGTAACACGCCAGGCAGTGGTGGCGCATGCCTTTAATCCCAGCACTTGGGAGGCAGAGGCAGGTGGATTTCTGAGTTCGAGGCCAACCTGGTCTACAGAGTGAGTTGCAGGATAGCCAGGGCTACAGAGAGAAACCCTGTCTCGAAAAAACCAAAAAGAAAAAAGAAAGAAAGTAGCATCATCATTGAGCACATTTATGCTAAGCATTTTGTTTACATCTTTCTGACCTTTTTTCAACCTGGGCTTGCATGTATTTATTTATTTTGTTGTATAAAATGAGATTTTTTTTTTTTTAAAAAAAAACCTGTTCCTCTCCTAATTTACATGGCAATTTCTCCCATGGGTTATTTCTCTTTTTAAAAATATGTATTTATTTTATGTGTATAAGTACACTGTAGCTGTCTTCAGATACCAGATGAGGACATCAGACCCCATTACAGATGGTTGTGAGCCACCATGTGGTTGCTGGGAATTGAACTCAGGACCTATGAAAGGGCATTCAGTGCTCTTAACCACTGAGCCATCTCTCCAGTCTGCTTATTCCTCGTCTATCATTTGCATGTGTTGCACAGCATCTCATTGTATGGATGTTTGAGTTATTCAACAAGCCCTCTCTACTTATACATTATTTCCTCCCTATTTTGGGGGGTATTATAACTAGCACTGTGATGAACAAACGTTGTAAGAAAAAAAATAACACTATTTTGTAGCTTCCCCAATACAGAAGTAGAGTCTGTTTGTCCATCCCTGAATCCAACTTTGATCACAGGACAAGCTTGCTCTGTGGGGACACTAGCAAATATGCTGGAGCAAAGGTCTGAAAGACAGCTGTGTTCTGAGGCATGACCGGCCCCATTTGTTGTGGGTGTGAGCTTTAATGATGACTAACAGTAGCTCGGTATTCTTTTGTTGTTGCTGTTTTCTATTTTGATATATAGCATGGTTACTGGAAGAAGAGTAACTATAAAGGGTTTGGTCATCCCAACAGAAGCACACAAAACAAATGAGACCATCTAAGTATTCTAGACCAACCATTCCCAGACCTGAAGAACCATCCAACCAAACCACAGAACATGAAAAATAATAGTTCTTACTCTGTCTGTCTATCTACCTACCTACCCACTTACCTACTTGGGTTTTCGAGACAGAATTTCTCTGTGTAGCCCTGGCTGTCTTAGAAGCCACTCTGTAGACCAGGCTGGCCTCGAATTCATAGAGATCCACCTGCCTCTGCCTCCCAAGTGCTGGGATTAAAGGTGTGTGCTACCACCGCCTCGTTTAGTTCTTACTTTAACCAATTAAATGTGGCTTTGTTTGCTATGGAACAAAAGCTATTTTATGCCAACATCGTTTGGATAAAATTTCCTAGAGGTAGACCTTCTGAATAAGAAGAATATCTCAATTTATAAGCTAACTATAGTATACGGAGGTAACCCCATCTTTGTCACTATTGACCATTAGTATTTCATATCATCATGACCACACTGTCCGTGTAATTTAGGAGTGAAGTGTCTGCCCATTCTCAGTTTGTTCAAAATCAATTAAAGGAAAGGAACACTGGATTGTGGAGAGGCTTGGTAGTATATAACTTGTTAAACCAAATACCCTGGACACTGAGTCAGAAGCATAGGAAGTTGGAGGACAAACAAATAAATGAATGATATATAGAAAAGGAAGAACAGAGAAAGGAGGAAAAAATAGAGTAAGCACAGGGAAGATGATAAGAGAACAGAAATATCCCACGCCCTAACAAATGGCACTTAAAATGCAATCAGGAGCAGTTCCTTCTTGGCTTTTATTTTGTTTTTTCATCATCAGCCTAAAAACTGATTTTTAAGGGCTGGAGAGATGGCTCAGTGGTTAAGAACATGAACTGTTCTTACAGAGGACCTGAGTTCAAGTCCTAGCACCCACATCAGGCAGCTTACAACTGCTTGTAACTCCAGCATCCAAGGGATGCCCCTAACTTTGGGCATATGTACTAAACAGTCACACACACATGTACAACTAAATAAATAATAATAAAAATATTTTTTAAAAAACTGATCACGAAGGAGACATGAAAATATTCAGGTTAAGTCTTTGTGAATCTGAGAACACTGTAAAAGTACTAGATTTTCATGAGTGGGTGGTTGTGTTTAGTTGTCTGAGATAGGGATGGTTGTTTTGTTTTACAAGCATGGGAAATTATCTCTGTCTAGTAACTTGATATAAGTATCAGCTAATAAGAGATGGAGCCTAAGTTTGAGTCCAAGTTAACCTGGCTTCAAAACAGATGTGTTTCTTCTTATTCCTGGAGATATGGTGAGAAGAGTAGCAGTAGTATTGGAGAAGCCTGGCTTCCTTGATTGACATTTCTAATCTGCTTTCCACAAACGAGTGAGAAGCCCTGGATTTCAATCCTAACTCACAAGGATGTCACAGGATGAACGAGCCCATATATGGAACACATCTAGAACACATCTAGAACAGTTAGTTGTCTTGCTTATTTTTCTATAGCTGTGAAGAGACACCATGACCAGCACAACTTACAGAAGGAAGTGTTTAATGAGAGTTACTTATAGCTTCAGAGGGTAAGTCCATGACCATTATGGTGGGGAGCATGGCAGCAGATGGGCAGGTATAGTGCTGGAGCAGTAACTGAGAGATTACAGTCCAAAAGCAGGAGGCAGAGAGAGAGAGAGAGAGAGAGAGAGAGCGAGCGAGCTAACTGGGAATGGTGTGACATTTTTTGAAACCCTAAAACCTAGCCCTAGTGATACACTTCCTCCAACAAGGCCACGCCTCCTAGTCCTTCCCCAACAATTCCACCAATTGGAATGGACCAGGTATTCAAATATATGAACCTTTGGGGGCCATTCTCATTCAAAACCACCACAACCACGGAGCACCAACTATAGTGCTGTACATACTTGATGGGTTTTGTTTCACTTCCCTTTCTTGCCTTTCAGTATAGCCAGATTTTCTCGGACCCACCAATCGTATGAATAAAATGACACAAGACTTTTATTACAGTTTAATACTTAGGCCTTTTGCTTGAGCAATCAGAATCCCAGGCAGCTCACCTAACTTAACCCGACTATCTAGCCTACAACCTGCCAAGAGGCTAGCTCGACACCACTGAGGTCCAGCTACTCCCCCTCATGTTTGCTTCCTAACCTTCCATTTCTGCTTTCTTCTCCCACGTCATTCTCTGCCAGGAAGTTCTGCCCTATCACTTCCGGCCCAGCTGCTGACCATCAGATCTGTATTGCAATCATTCCGCAGCAAGACAACCTCTGATACAATTCTAGACTGCCTTTAGGTAGGTGAAAACAAAGCAGAAAACTTGGTGTTGGGAAATAGAAATGACAATATCAGAATCCTGTCAGCACTTAGCTCTCTGCAGGTACAGAGTGAACCATTGAAAATACAGAGACACACCTTCATACAAAGAAAAAGTAGATTGCCCCAGCAACTGGGGAGCTGCACTTAGGGCCTCATGCAAATGCTCCCACTACTGAGTCCCAGACATTTTTCTCCTTTGGATTTTGTGACACAGTCTCACCTCAGTTCAGGGTCCCCAGGTAGGCTCTAAATTTGTTATCTTTCTGGTTCTGAGTAGCTGGGATTACAGACCTGCTCTGCCGATCAATCTGACTCATTCTGGTCCCCCCCCCCCCCCTTTTCCTTCCTTTCCTTTTCTTAGACAGAATCTAGTATACCCTAGGCTGGCCTCAGACTCGGTGTGTAACTGAGGATGACCTTGAACTGATAGTCTTCCTGCCCCCATCTTCCAAGTACAGGCATATCCACTTCACCTGATTCTTAAGTGCTGCGTTATCTTTCCTCTATTGGAAGGGAAGTCGAGAGCGGAAGGCTGTGATGCCCATCTTGTCACTGGAGTGAGCATGAGCAAGCCAGAGACTTGTCCTAAGCAGATAGCTGCTTCAGGCTCCAGTATGTCAGGATGTGAAAGGCTGACGCTTTGGGAACCTAGCCTGCTCCACCATCAGAGGAGAGCATACCTTCTCCAGCCTTACTAGTTCCACTCTATCATAGGTCCTGGACGGTGAGAGTAACTCAGTACCAGGGCATGGTGGTGTGCACGGATAACTCCAGTACTTGGAGGGCAGAGGCAGGGAGATCCCTGCAAGTTGGAGACAAGCCCTGGCTACATAGTGAGACTCTGTCTCAAGCAAACAAAGCCAGGCAATGGTGGCACAGGCCTCTAATCCCAGCACTCAGGAGGCAGAGGCCGAAATATCTCTGCGTTAGAGGCCGGCCTAGTCTACAGAGTGAGTTTCCAGGACAGCCTAAGGCTGTACGGAGAAACCCTGTCTCAAAAACCAAAGCTTGGGTAACCTAGTGAGATGATGATGATGATGATGATGATGATGATGATGATGATGATGATGGTGATGATGATGGTGATGATGATGATGTTAATTATAGGGTGGTGAGATAGCGCAATGGGTAAGAGCGCTTACCCTGCTGACCTGAGTTTGATCCCAAGAACCCACATGGAGGAAGGAAAAGGCCATTCACACAAGTTGTTCTCAGACCTCCACCCGTGTGCCACTGCCCCCCCAACACATCATACACACAAACACAAATACATACATACATAAATATTTTTAAATGATAGTAATAATTTATTTAGACAGATTTAGTCACCATGTAGGCCAGGCTAGCCTGGAATTCAATATGTAGACCAGGCTGGCTTGAGTTCACGTTGGTACACTGGACTCTGCTTCCCAAGTGCTAGCATTAAAGATGTGACGTACCATACTCAGCCAAAACAGGCTTTATTTTAAACACTTTATTCTTGAAAACATTATTTAAATTCTTATTTTATTTAAAATTTTTTTAATTTATTCTTATTTTATGTGTATGGATGTTTTGCCTATGTGTAATGTCTGTGAATCATGTGCAATGCCTGCAGGGCCCAGTAGAGGGTGTTGGATCCCCTGGAATTTGAATTACTGAAGGTTGGGAGTCTTTATGTGACTGCTGGGAATTGAACTTAGGTCCTCTGGAAGAGCAGCCAGTGCTCTTAACCGTTGAGCCACCAATGCAGGCTCAAAATAATTTTTTTTTTTTTTTTTTTTTTTGGTTTTTCGAGACAGGATTTCTCTGTGTAGCCCTGGTTGTCCTGGAACTCACTCTGTACACCAGGCTGGCCTCGAACTCAGAAATCCACCTGCCTCTGCCTCCCAAGTGCTGGGATTAAAGGCATGCGCCACCACTGCCCGGCCAAAATAATCTTTTAAGGCCCCAGATAATCTGGAGGTAGAATACCTATTAGTAGGTGCAGGGTCCCTGGTTTAATACCCAGTATCTGAAAAAAACAGATTGAATCACAATACACCCTTTATGTGCCAGTCACTTTACATGCACTGTCCTATTTAATTCTAGAAACACACTTTGAGGTAGGTACTTTTTTTTTTTGCTGTTGTTTGTTTGTTTGTTTGTTTGTTTGTTTTGAGACAGGGTTTCTCTGTGTACCCCTGGCTGCTCTGGAACTCACTCTGTAAACCAGGCTGGCCTCGAACTCAGAGATCTAACTGCCTCTGCCTCCCCAGGGCTAGATTTAAAGGAGTGTGCCATCACTGCCTGAATACTACTCTTATTTCTATTTTACAGATGGGGAAACTGAGTCTGAACCCAGAATTGTTCATCCTAACAGTGACACTGTGCTCTGTCTTGTTTGAGAACATGCAATTTGGGGATGGAAAAGTGCCTAAGAAAGCAGTCTAGCACTTCTCAGCCAAATCCATTCATCTTGCGTCGTTTCTCAGCCTCAGGAAGAGCCCAGCTAGCACCGCTTGCAATACTATGTCTGGAAGCTTACGTGTGAATCAGTAAATGAGTATCCATTGCCACTACTTAAGGCTTCCTCGGACCACTTTTTTTTTTTTTTTTTTGTATTCTCTTGGTGCGGTTAGAGAGAGGAAGAGGAGGCAGTGCTTTGGTGTCCCAGTTTCCTCCACCGCACTGTAAAAAACATGAGGCACTCCTTGGCACAACAAACTGTAACACTCCCCTGCCTGTTTAAGGAATGACAATATGGAAGGCAGATGGCCGATGCATGGATGCCACACTGTTGCGTTTCAGTTAAATATTGCTTGGTGAGGTTTTTTTTTTTTTTTTCCCTCTTGTAAACCTCCCAAATAAAATCGTTTGCCTTCCTGAGTTGGAAGTGTTAGCATGTCTTTTCTTTAAATATCTGTGCATGGCTGTTTTTTTCCCTGCCAATTTGTCACCATCTGTAACCCTCCCTTCATGAGATGATCTGATGACAGCAATTATCTTGGAGAGAAAAAGTACCATCTTGAAGCAATGTGTAAGAGTGGCACTAGTGTGAGCTGTGTGTACAGTGCATGCTGCCCTAACACTTGGTGTGTGCTTGTGTGTGTCCCCAATGACAGTGTGGGCTTGTGAATCTTCAGAATAGTTGCTTCTGAGTTTCTCTGTGTGCACTTGTGCTTGGGGTCTGTGTGCTGTTGTAGATAGTCTATGGACACCTGTATAGAGGTGAACTGCCTGTGGCTTCTATCTAAGTGTTCCTGCGGGGAGGGGGGGGAGACCCTGCAGACAGACTGATAGGTAAAGAGGTTCCTCGCAGGGACATGATTCCTCTACGGTGTTTAAAAGTACTGGAGAAGGCCTGAAATTTGGAGAATCCAGACAAAAAAATATTAGCAATGATTGGGCCTCAACCAAATGAAAGCAAATGATGGGTGGCTTGCCTGAGGGGCTCGCAGTCTGGATGGAGAGCAGCGGTTGCGCGGAATGCGGTCTGGGCGCCGGTACTGGCGGGGAGCCGCGCGCGCTCCGCCCCTCCCCCTCGCTCCCACCCCCGGGCGCGCCGCTGGATGGGGGAGACCTGAAAAAGCGGGGGCCGCCGCGGCCAAGCCAGGGGCTGTAGCAGTGGCTGTGATGGAGGGCCGCGGCGGGGTTCAGCGGGTGGCCAGGGCCGTAGTTCCTGGGCGGGTCAACCTCGCCCAGCCCTAAGGCGCGGCCCGGCCCTGCTCCACTCCACCATGAACCTCGCGCTGCAAGAGCTGGGTGGCGGAGGCAGTGTGAGTGGTGGCCCTGGGCTCCAGGGGAGAGGACCCGGGTGGAGAGGGCACAAAGTGTGGAGGGGCGGGTGTGAGTGAGCTGGCAGCGCCTGGCAGAGACTCCCGGCTTGCCTCGGAGATGGGGCTTCTTGTGCGGGTTGGAGAGGGATGGTATCAGAGGGGACCCTAGTCTGAGAGTCTGGCACCCGGGGAAGGGCCCTCTCTACATGAAGGAGGAAGCCGGCCCAGCGAGGAACACCCGAGCAGGGCCTTGGGCAAAAGGCCTAGCTGCCCAGTCTCAGTTGGTGCTCCTGAACTGTTTGCAGATGGTGGAGTACAAACGAGCTGAGCTTCGGGATGAAGAATCACCAGATATTACGGTAGAAGGCAGGGCCACCCGGGACTCACTGGAGGTGGGCAAAGGGGTTCCCCTTTTCTTATGAGGCTTCACCTTTGGCGTGATGCTTGCCTGCCATAACCATGTGGTGTGGGCTGTTCTGGTGGGTCACTTGTCCCAGGTTCCACTCCATCTCTGGCCTCTGCGCCGCCGGGACTATATAGTGAGACATTTCAAAGCCATGACGTAGCACAAAACAGGCTCCACCTGCCTCTTTGCTCTTAGGCCCCCGAAGTTAACCCCACTGGCTATTTGCTCCATGACTCTAGAAACCGGCTGTATCTTCTCCATATCTTGATTTTCTGGGAGGACTTCTGTGATCTTCGGTCCCTGTGACGCAGCTCAGTTGCTCCTGTCCTGTGTTCCCCAGGTGGGATTCCAGAAGAGGACAAGACAACTCTTTGGTTCACACACACAGTTGGAGCTGGTCTTGGCAGGCCTCATTCTAGTATTGGCTGCCCTTCTTTTGGGCTGCCTCGTGGCTCTGTGGGTCCAGTACCACAGAGGTAGGTGGGTTCACACCTGTTGGCAGCCCTCCATAACTAGGGGAGCTCCAAACTGAATAGCCTGTCAATAGTTTCTTTTGGGGGGCTAGCCTTTCCAACTTCCTGCTGTCATCGGCTTCTCAAATGGTTTTGCTTCTTCCACCCCATTGATAGTCTACCTTCTGCCATGTCTCCTGCCACAGACCCAGCCCATAGTACCTGCATCACAGAAGCCTGCATTCGAGTGGCTGGGAAAATCCTGGAGTCTCTAGACCGTGGGGTGAGCCCCTGTCAGGACTTTTACCAGTTCTCCTGTGGAGGCTGGATTCGAAGAAATCCTCTACCCAATGGACGTTCTCGCTGGAACACTTTCAATAGCCTCTGGAACCAGAACCAGGCCATACTGAAGCACCTACTTGGTGAGTGAAGGCTGTTAGGCATGCTATGCCAATCAGAAGCTCCCTGTCTAAACACATGGTCTATCACTTAGTAGGTACTCCATAAATACCCACAAGGGCAGAACTAGGAGCTCTATTCTGTGCAGGGAGGGTATGCAGAGAGCAGGAAGGCTTAGTAACTGAGCTGGGTTCGATGGGGCAGAATAGCAGGGGCTTCTTTGGGGGCCTCCACAAACAGGAGGGAAAGCCACAATTTGCTCTTTCAGTCTTCCTGAGTGGTGCACACCTTTAACCCCAGCACAGGAGGTAGAGACAGATGGATCTCTATGAATTCTAAGCTAGCCTGGTGTACAGAGTGAGTTCCAGGACAGCCAGGACTACACAGAGAAACCCTGTCTCAAACAAACAAACAAACAAACAAACAAACAAAAACAAAAACAAAATCCCAGCACTCAGTAGAGAGGCAAAAATAGATCAATCTCTATGAGTTTGAGGCTAGCCTGGTCTAAGTAGTAAGTTCCAGGTCAACCCCAGGCTATACAGTGAGACTTCTTCCAAAAGGGGGTGGGGGGGGAGAACCTGGCTTGTTAATGTATACTGATAATTCCAACTACTCAGGAGACTGAGGCAGGAGATTAGAAGGTCAAAGCAAGTGTGGCCAACTTATTAAGACCCTACTTTTGGCTTTACCAAAAGGAGAAGAGGACTGGGAATATGGCTCAGTGGGAGAGCGCTTGTTTAGCATGTGAATGGTCCTAAATTCAATCTCGAGACCCACAAAATGCACACATATATAAATGGGCCAGGAGAGGCGTGAAGGCCATATGCTCTCCTGTTGATCTAACTGCACCCTGGATGCTATCCTGTGCTCTAACCATTGCAGAGAATACCACTTTCAATTCCAGCAGTGAAGCTGAGCGGAAGACACGGAGTTTCTACCTATCCTGCCTACAGTTGGAGCGCATTGAGAAGCTAGGAGCCAAGCCGCTTCAAGACCTCATTGACAAGGCAGGGGCACTGGGTGGGCTGTGGGCAAGAGGAGGAGGAAGGACACGGGAGCTCTGATTATCCCTGAACTAGAGATTCCACTTATTATCTCTACTCAGATCGGTGGCTGGAACATCACAGGGCCTTGGGATGAGGACAACTTCATGGAAGTGCTAAAGGCAGTAGCGGGGACTTATAGAGCCACCCCGTTCTTCACCGTCTACGTCAGTGCTGATTCTAAGAGTTCTAACAGCAATGTCATCCAGGTGCTTGGCTGGGGAAAGGGAAGGGATTCATGGAAACCTTGTCGAGCCAAGATTCCCCTCTCCTACGACAGGCAGACTGAACACCTCCCAGCCCCATGCACAAAGAGTCTCTGGTTCAAAGTGGGAGGGAGATTAACCTTTATGCCTTGCTCTTGCAGGTGGACCAGTCTGGGCTTTTTCTTCCCTCTCGAGATTACTACCTAAATAGAACTGCCAATGAGAAAGTAAGGCACATCCTAGTACCTATCCTGTCCCTGCTGAGCTGGCTAACCCCTGTATACTTTGCTTTTTGCCTAGGGTCAGAATGAGGAAGGTGAGCCCCTTGTGTTGCCCAGCAAGCCAACTATTCTTTTTTCCTCCTCCTCCTCCTCCTCCTCCTCCTCCTCCTCCTCCTCCTCCTCCTCCTCCTCCTCCTCCTCCTCCTCCTGTTCTTCCTCCTCCTCTTCCTCCTCCTCTTCCTCTTCCACCTCCTCCTCTTCCTCTTCTTCCTCTTCCTCCTCCTCCTCCTTCCCTCCTTCCCTTTCTTCCTATTATTCTAACAGGAAAAAAAATTTTTTTTTTACTTTTGTGGTGCAGAGAATCAAACTCAGTGCCTCACACATGCTAGGCAAGCACTCTACTATTGAGCTACATCCCCAGCCCTGGGAAGACTTTCATGGGTACCTACTGTATGCCAGATGCGATGGAAAAAATCTGAGATAGGAGTTTCAGAGTTACTGTCACAGGAAGTCTGTGGATCTAGGTATCTGAGAACAAGTTTCAAAAAGGGTGTGGGACTCAGGTGAGATGCAGGCATTTAAGGGTTTCCTTAGGAGATCACGCTTGAGTTGGGCACTATAAAAGCAAAGATGTGGGCCAGCACCATGGCTCAGCAGGTAAAGAAGACACTTGCTGTCAGGCCCGATGAGCAGTATTCAGTCCATAAGATACACATGTTGGAACAAGAGAACTGTCTCCTCCAAGATCCCTTTGACCTTTACACTCATGCAAATATACACATACGCACAAAAATAAATAAACATAGACATAATGATAATAATAATAATAATAGACTCCAACAGAAATCAACAGAGCTCATCCTATGTAGAGACAGGTTAAACAAGTGGTGAAAGGACAAAAACTTGGTGTGTTTGGACCACGAGAAAAGAAGGGTCCAGGGAGCAAAAGAAGGCGTTCTGCACAGAGATGACGTATTGTGCAAAACGTTGAAGCCGGAAAGGCTGGAATGTGCTCGGAATGAAACAAGAAGTGTGGTTTGGAAGATGTACTATTGGAAGACTAGAAGGTGGTCCCTGACTGGTTGTGGAGAAGGTTTTGAATGCTTCAGAGCTTTATTCTGCAACCCCTAAAGAGTTACCCCCAGCTTTCAGAGCAGGGATGGAGAGAGGCTGTTAGCAGTGCCTGGGGAGGCCAGTTGTCTGGAGATAAGGAGAAGGTGAAGGGAAGGGAACCTGGAGACAAGAATCTCTGCAGTGCCTGGACTCTAAGACCTAAGGGCCCAGGCAAGGGAGTGGCAAGGGTGAGTGCTAAGAAGTTGAGGTTACAAGACCTAACACGCTGAACTGCAGCTTGCTAGTTACTGGATGTTAGAAGAGGAAAGAGGTGGAAGTGCTTGATGCTATAATGCTGAGTTGTGGTGAAATGGAGTGGGCCTTAGGGGATCAGTGCTATGTGTAGAAGAACCAGCCTGGAAAACTTGGGGACCAGGAGGCAGTGTGATGTCACAGGACCGGGAACGACTTTGGGACCAGGCCTGTATTTCATGCTCATCAGTCCTGTTTGTTGTAATTGATGGGTGTTGCTGAGGCTGATTCCTCATCTGTTTTTTTACAGACAGAGGCAGAGGTCTGAGGGTGGGGTACAAACCGATACTCCGGCAGGGAATAGATAGGCAGTGTGTGGGAGTCTTTCATTTTAGACGTGTGAGTTTGAGGAACGTGGGCACATTCTGTGGGAGGGGTCAGGAGGCAGCTACGGAGGTTGAGAGTTGGAGGAGTGCTGGATATGAGCCAGAGGCTCAAGGGCGCTTCTCCTTAAAATGAAGAGGTGGGAGGCAAGAAAAAGAGATGCTTGGGTGGTAAGGGCCATGGAAGAAAGAGCATCCTGCTGAATAGACCAACTGGAGAGTCCTGATTGTTCCTTCCTAAGCATTTCCTGAACTTCTTAGCCAGACCTTCCTCCTGCCATGCGTGAGCCCTGTTCTCTCAGTGGTGGAGAGAATATGAAGTATTGTGATTCTACCCTGGGCACAGTTGTTCAACCACAGAGGAGAGACATGAGGTTTGAGTCCAAATGAAAGGATCTGAATAAGGGTGAGGGTAAGCTGAAACTGAGGAAGCGGGGTCCACAGAGGAAGCACCTCAGACAGGCTCTGAGGAAGGAAGGTGAATGGCCTGTTGACAGACTGAAGAAGAGAGGACGTGAAATAGGAGAAGGTGACCCAGTCCTTCTGGACAGGTATATAGGTCTAATTTAGAATTTAGGTTTTTGGGGTTTGGTTTTGTTTTGTTTTGTTTGTTTTGTTTTTTGTTTTGTTTTGTTTTTGAGACAGAGTCTTACTGTATATCCCAGGCTAGTCTTAAGTCTTGGAGTTTAGTAGCTTTATTACTCCAGCCTCATGAGTGCTAAGACTATATACACATATTACATAACCATAACTGGCAAGTTTAGGCTTAACCCCGAAAGAAGGGGAACGGGCCCCTGGAGAGATGGCACAGTAGATACAGGTACTAGTCAAAAGGCCTTGTGAGCCCAGTGTGACCCCCAGATCCCACAGGGTGTCACGAGAGAACCAACTCTCGAGAGCTGTCTTCTCACTCCACATGAGTAGCAGACCAGGCCTACACATGTGCGTGTGTGCTTCTGTGTGCTTCTGTGTGCGTGTGTGCACGCAGAAGGGTGCAGGGAAGACCCAGGTTGCTTTGGGAAAGGCCCTGGGTTTGATTCTCATTGTGTCATTGGTTTCCTTAGGCAGGAAGCCTCTCGCCGTAATGTAGGGGAAGGTGCAGTGCAGTGGCTGAGCTAGGACGAAGACTAGGAAAGCAGAGGGTTCAAGAACGTCTCAGAAGTAAGTCTCAAGCGGAGGCTAAGGAGGGAGAGCGAGAAAGGCATGTGTGTCTGAAGTCCTGAGTTAGCCATCTCCCCCTTAGGAGCTAGGATGGGGTGTGGGTTGCTACTCTTCTGACACCAGCAGCGATAAAGAGGGGGGAAAGGGGAGAGTTGTCTTCAAAAGCGCGGGGGGGGGGGGGGAGGGCCACAGAGGTGGCTGCTGAACAGAGCTGACCATCTGTCCACATGGTTTCTCCCTTTCCTCAACAAATACTTGAACTGTACTTGAACCCAGACTCCAGTGGCGAACAAAGCAGACGATCTTGTCCTGATGGTACCAGAACTAAGGTGACCTGAGTCGTACTGGGCCCAGGTGGTGCTCGGGCCCCCACATTGTGACCCAGGCAAACCTCCTGTTCTCAAACTTCTTTCTTCTATGAAACTTGGGGGTAATACGGATTTTTGTTCGTTCATTTGTTTGTTTTCAAGACAGGGTTTCTCTGTGTAGCCTTGGCTGTCCTGGAACTCACTCTGTAGACCAGGCTGGCCTCCAATTCACAGAGATCTCCCTGCCTCTGCCTTCCAAGTGCTGGGATTAAAGGGGTGTGCCATCACTACCGATTGACTAATATGGGTTTTAAAGGGTTGCTGTGATGCTGTGGGGGAGATACATTATATGTAAATCCCTTAGCCATCTGATCAGTGGATACATAGTGTTCAGTATGAATATTGTTTTTCTGTGCTTTCCTGTCCCTTGGGAGGATGGAGAAAAGCACACGTGAGACCTGTTAGGATGAGAAATTTGAAGAAGGGATTTGAAGGGGCAGATTCCTTACAGGATCCATTCAGGTGTTCAAATAAAACCACATGGCCTCTGATGGACTGGGGCAATTAAAAGGGCATTAGAAAATGAGAAAGCAAAGCACTATGGGAGTCCATCCATTAGATAAATATTTACAGGGGACCAGTTCTGTGCTCGGCCTTGACCCAGGTTCTTGGGATTCAGTGGTGAACAGCTGACATACTTGGAACAGCATCCACCTGGGGGAGGTAGATGACAAATGCACAGGTAATTAAATGAGTCAGGTAGACGGTGGGCAGCAACGGGTCAGAAAGTAAAGAGTCACCAAGATTTCCATAAGGTGCATCAAGCCAAAATGGTGGGAAGAGGTAAGGGCCAGAGCAGACCTCAGCCTTGGGCAGGACTTGTCGCTTGCTTTGAGGGTGCCTGGGGCTTTCACAGGTTCTCACTGCCTACCTGGACTACATGGTGGAGCTGGGAATGCTGCTGGGCGGACAGCCGACCTCCACCCGGGAGCAGATGCAGCGGGTACTGGAGCTGGAGATACAGCTGGCTAACATCACTGTGCCCCAGGACCAGCGGCGTGATGAGGAGAAGATCTATCACAGGATGAGCATCTCAGAGCTGCAGGTGGGGTAGGCAGGGACTGGAGACATTAGGGAGAGGGTAGCCCTTGATAAAGACCACCCTGGTTCCCTATCTTCCTGAGTCAACCAGTCCTCTCCCTGTTTGCTGCTCCTGTACACTTCTGTGTGTCACTATCCTGGAAAGAAAAATGGTAAACATTTTAAGCCTGCCCTCTCGAAGCTACTGGTTAGTCTTTTTTCTCGTTGCCTGGGATTACATGAAGAGGCTGCCTTTAAAATATTTAGCCAGAGGCCAGGCAGTGGTGGCTCACGCCTTTAATCCCAGCACTTGGGAAGCAGAGGCAGGCAGATTTCTGAGTTCGAGGCCAGCCTGGTCTACAGAGTGAGTTCCAGGACAGCCAGAGCTACACAGAGAAACCCTGTCTCGAAAAACCGAAAACCAAAACAAAACAATAAAATATTTAGTCAGGCATGGTGGTTCACACCTGTAACCCTAGCACTTGGGAGACGTAGTAGGCAGGAGGATTTCTGTGAGTTCCAGGCCAGTCTGGATTGCAGTGTAAGACCCCATCTCAAGCAAACAAACAAGGGAAAAAACAGATGGACAAGGTATCTACAAAATAATCAGGGTGGTATGGAAGTATCTCCCACTGCCCTCATTGTTAGTCCTCTTGGTGTTGAATTATGGGAAGACTAGAGAAAAGGAGATTCTAGAGAGAGGCCAGGTATGTGGGATGTGTCGGGAAGTGTTGTTTTATCAACTGGCATGAAAATATTTGAATTTCTGTGCCCAAGCTGAATGTCACACGTAGTAGCTTTCCTTGTATAATAGGTGGTTAGGCTCTCAGACTGCAGGGCATTCAGGCCTGGAAAAGCATTTATTGCAGAGAGGGGTCCCCAAGCAGCCAGTAACTGTTACTATGGCAATGGGAAAGGTGCCCAGGCTATAGCAAATCAGTGGGGAAAAGAGTCTGTTGGGGAAAGAGTTGAAGGCAGGGAAGCCTGAAGACTTTCTGCTTTCAGGCTCTAGCACCCTCCATGGACTGGCTCGAGTTCCTTTCTTTCTTGTTGTCTCCACTTGAGTTGGGTGACTCTGAACCCGTGGTGGTGTATGGGACTGAGTATTTACAACAGGTGTCGGAGCTCATCAACCGTACAGAACCAAGGTGTGACTAGGGAATGGGATGGGGAGAAGGCACTGGTAGTGGAGGGGACTCAAGGCTCTGGCAATCTCTGGAAGGACCATCCACAGTGACTAGACACATAGATTGAGTGATAAGACCCTGGGCCTTCCAAACTTCAGATTAAAATGTATGTGGACACTTCCTCTGGGCAGAGTGTCAGGGTATCTATTTGTGACCCCTAGTCCCTCATCTTGCTCCAAGCTGACTTCTCTTGCATCCCAGAGTAAGAGCCTTCAGGACCACTCTCCCACACCTCTCAGGACCTCCATAGCTTGCATGTTCCTGGGGACTGGCTGGGGAGGGGAAAGGGTTCTCCACACGTCTTTTCTTAATTTCTGATATGGAAATAGCATCCTGAACAATTACCTAATTTGGAACCTGGTGCAGAAGACGACCTCAAGCCTTGACCATCGCTTTGAGACTGCACAGGAGAAACTGCTGGAGACCCTCTATGGTACCAAGAAGGTGGGCTATCTGACTTTATTTCCTTTCTGACTAAATCTAGCTTGGTGATACCTGCCCACAGTGTGTCAGGAACATTTTTTTTATGGTCCATGAGCACTTGGTATGGAACACAGAGTTTGGAATCAAGCCCTCATGATTTCCAACCTTAGTTCATTCTCATTTTGGCCTATGGCACCTTAGGTATGTGAGCAAGTTCCTCTGGCTCTCCATTTCCTGATCTGTAAAAACCTGAACGACAGACACTCAAGGCTGGCTTAGCTTGAGTTAATGTCAGCGTGTGTTGTATACAGCATACAGCTCTGATGAGGAAGATGATCAAGAGGCCTCAGCAAGCACAGACAGAAGAACTGCAAACAAATGCATATATTTTGAGGGTTTTAATTGTTCACAATGAGTGAAAAACCTCCTTTATGTTATAAAACAGAAGTCGGGATGGCGCACTCAATGTGGGAACAGAGTGGGGGAGGCCATAGGAAAATGTTCTTAGAGCCTGTCCTGTAAGAAGTGAGAAAACAGGGGAGAGAAGCATTTCAGGTATAAGAAACAATGCACATACAAATTCACAAGAGACCCCGGAGGAGCTCAGTGTGTGTGCAGCGGTTCTGGTAGGAGTCTGAGAGCAGGGCGGCAGACTGAGTTTGATTAAGGTGGGCACGGGACATCCATGAGGGAACTTGGCAGTTATGTTAAGAAGTCTAAGCCAAGCAGTGGTGGCGCACGCCTTTAATCCCAGCACTTGGGAGGCAGAGGCAGGTGGATTTCTGAGTTCCAGGACAGCCTGGTCTACAGAGTGAGTTCCAGGACAGTCAGGGCTACACAGAGAGACCCTGTCTTGAACACCCCCCCCCCCCAAAAAAAAGAAGTCTGACTTTGCTGAGTGATGGCAGTGTTATAGAACAGGAAAATGGTGACAGGCTATACGAGACGATGAGGTTGAGCTAGTAGAAGAATGAGGGACTGGACTGAATTGGAAGGGAGGTAACAGAGGAAGCTGGGATGACACCCAGGTTCCAGGTATAGTGAACTGATTGTATAGAAGTCTGAACTGTAGAACTGGGCAAAGAAACGTCTAATCTGGGGTCAGCAAGATGGCCGAACAGCTGAGGCGCTTGGCACCAAACCTGGTGACCTGACTTCAAGCCCCGAGTCCCACATGGCAGCTCCTTTACATTGACTTCCAAGTGCCCCCCCCCCATAAGTTAAAAAAAAAAAAATAGAAACTTCTGAAGTCAAGGAGGGCTATTAGGACAATAAGAGGAGTGGGAACGGAGAATGGAGTGGGTGGCTCACCTATCTCTTTCTATCGGAGCTTTGTTTCCGGGGCCAACGCAGTTTGAGATCTTCCTTACCTATCTCTGAAGTCTAAAGCAGCAATGACTCAAGCCCAAGCCAAGCTGTTGTCCAGCTCTCTGGGACTTAGCACTGGAGAGGGAGAGAGGCCTTCAGATGAGAGGTTCTTGCTATCTCTGGGACCCATCTTCTTGTGCCTTTACAGTCCTGCACCCCGAGGTGGCAGACCTGCATCTCCAATACAGATGATGCCCTTGGCTTCGCTCTGGGTTCGCTCTTTGTGAAGGCCACATTTGACCGACAAAGCAAGGAAATCGTGAGTCTTCAGGCTTCTAAACCTACCCTTTGATTTGTTTAAAAATCTTCAGGTCATTTATGTGTATACATAGAAAAGTTGGGAAGGGAATTCACTAAGCAGCAGATTGGGTGGCGGGATTATGAGGTGCTGGGAGTGGTGGCACACGCCTTCAGTTCCAGCCATTGGGAGGTAAAGGCAGGCAAATCTCTGTGAGTTCGAGGCTAGACTGGTCTACAAAGCGAGTCTAGGACAGCTAGGGCTACACAGAGAAACCCTATCTCGAAAAACAAACAAACAAATAAACAAAAAAACAAAGCAAACCAAACCAAACCAAAAATAATACTAAGAGATAATAATAGGTAATAATAATATTAAATATTAGATATTTTGAGAGACCTGAAATATCCAATTATGCAGTAAAGAAAAAATAAATAATAGGATGGACTATGACTCCATGTTTAAATTGAAGATAAATTAGTTATTTATTTAAACATTTTTAACAGTCTCACATTTTTTAAACAGCTCAGTTGGCCTGGAATTTACTATGAATTCCAGGCTAAAACTTGCCTCAGCCTTTCTGATACCTAGAATTTATCTTTTTTTAATTAAACAACTATGTCTGACTTTATTTTTTAGATTAAAAGAGAAATTGGTAATGACAGTATTGCTTCTGGAGCCCTTTAATGTGCTTGACAAGTTTGTTACCCCCAAGCAAGAAACACAACCCTGAGGTTGGCTGGTACTCACTGTTGCAGGCCTCAAAGTTGTGATGACCCTTCTTCTTCTGCCTCTGCCTCCCATACCTGGCCTACTGATACATTTTAAAGCAGAACAAAAGTAGATTGCAAAAATATATACACATTGCACAACACAGTTCCATATTTTGTCTGAATTTCTGGGGTAGGAAAAACGCTAGGAATAGTCAGACCGTTAAGATAACTGTGTGAGGAAATTATAAATGGTAAGTTTTCCTCAGTTTTCAACTGTACAAATTCTGTTTATGTGTCTCCTTCACAACCAGACAAAGAACAATGCAGTATATGAAGGTATAATATTAATTTACCCAACTGCCAATTCAAATGTTTACTTAATTATTTAGAAAAATGTCACCCACAATAACAATAATGTCACTTGTGGTAGTCTCACCCTCCCTGCTGGGCAGCCTTTTTTCAGGACTTTTCATAATCCGTGACTCCTGGATAGACCAGGATGGACTCCGAGCGTGGATGGGAAGTGAGGAGGCAGTAAGTGCAGGGGAGGCTGACTTGTGACCCCCTCCTCCCCTGCAGGCCGAGGGCATGATCAGTGAAATCCGCTCTGCTTTTGAGGAGACCCTGGGAGACTTGGTTTGGATGGATGAGAAGACCCGGCTGGCAGCCAAGGACAAAGTGAGCCATGGCTGTGTTGTGGGCGCCATCTTGAGGTGGCGACAGCCCATTGAGTTTTTCTGGGAGCTAGGAGGGAAACCCTTACCTTGGTCTCCTCAGGCAGATGCCATCTATGATATGATTGGTTTCCCTGATTTCATCCTGGAGCCCAAAGAACTGGATGATGTTTATGATGGGGTGAGTACCTTTGTTCACAGTACTAACCTTCAGAGCCTTGTTCCTGGCCTCAGTGATAGAAGTTTAAGCACTGAGGAGAGAGGGCAGATACAAGTAATTAAGTTGCTTAAGTATGGGTTCTATGCCAGACATGGGCCAGTTGGCAATAAGATAATAGCATTAATGAGGGCAGGGGTTTGGGGTGCAGCCTGAGTCGATCATGTTCCTACTTCTATGTAATCTTGGACAGGAGGACATCTTTGGGCCTCAGTTACATCTGTAAAATGGGACTTTAGTAGTACTCACCCAGCACTTGGGAAGCAGAGGCAGGTGGATCTTTGATTTTATGGCCAGCCTGGTCTACAGAGTAAGTTTCAGGACATCGGGAACACACAAAAAAGTCTTAGAGAACAAAAACAAAAACAAAACAAACAAGCAAAAAGGACTCACCTTACAGGATTGTAAGAACAAAAGAATGAATGTTTAAAAAAAAAAAAAAAAAAAGCTGAATGTGGCGGCTCATGATTTTAATCCTAGCACTCAAGAAGCAGAACTCTGAGTTCAAGGCCTTGTCTGCAGAGTAAGTTCCAGGCCAACCAGGGATGCAGAGTGAGACTCTGTCTCAAAATAAAACAAAAACAAGAACAAAACAGTCTTTGAAACATAGGTGCCTTTAAAATGCTGTCAATTAGCTGTTTACATCCGTCTTACAGTGGGGGAGACTGAGGCTTGCTTGGAAAGGTCCTGCTGGAATTCTCGCCTTCTCCAGCATGTTCTTACTTGCCTTCTCCCTTCCACTATTCCCATAGTATGACGTCTCTGAAGATTCTTTTTTCCAAAACATGTTGAATCTGTACAACTTCTCAGCTAAGGTGATGGCTGACCAGCTCCGCAAACCTCCCAGCCGAGAACAGTGAGAATGAGTGGGCAGACATGGGGCAGCCAGAGAGGTAGACCAGGGCTTTGGGGGATGGGATGAGGAGTGTTTCAAGGCGCTTGCAGGAGACAGGCAGGGCAGGCCTGGGCTGTCAGGCTGGGGAGCATCAGGAGAATGAGGAGCCTCAGCCTCCATCTTCCTCGCCCAGGTGGAGCATGACACCTCAGACTGTGAATGCTTACTACCTTCCAACCAAGAATGAAATCGTCTTCCCTGCTGGCATCTTGCAGGCCCCCTTCTATGCTCACAACCACCCAAAGTATGTCTGAGGCAGGAGGGTCTGGGTTCTGGGGCCATGTGGGTGAACTGGGAGAAGGGCTGGAGGGGAATCAGGAAATGTCCCAGCCGTGCCCTTACTCAGCATTCCTCGTCTACCAGAGCCTTGAACTTTGGTGGCATTGGTGTGGTGATGGGCCATGAGTTGACACATGCCTTTGATGACCAAGGTAAGGGGCCCATCCTAGAATTTCCAGGGACCACTACAGGGATATGGGGTACTGGGGGCAGGTCTTAGGGATTCTGGTGTCTTCAGGCTAGGGTTGTTTGGGGTATTTGTTCCCTCCTGGACTGGTTGCAAAGACGAGTTCTTCTCAGGGCGTGAGTATGACAAAGAAGGGAATCTGCGTCCTTGGTGGCAGAATGAGTCACTGATGGCTTTCCAGAATCACACAGCCTGTATGGAAGAACAGTATAGCCACTACCAGGTCAACGGAGAGAGGCTTAACGGACTCCAGACCCTGGGGGAAAACATCGCCGACAATGGGGGCCTTAAGGCTGCTTACAACGTGAGTGGTTCCCTCAGATTGTGTAGAAGGGTCCTTGGGGACATGGGCTGGTGGACTTGCTACCTGTCATTCCTCCAGGCTTACAAAGCATGGTTGAGGAAGCATGGGGAGGAGCAGCCGCTGCCTGCTGTGGGGCTCACCAATCACCAGCTGTTCTTCGTGGGATTTGCTCAGGTATGGCCCCTTGGGAGAACTAGGTCTGTCACCTCTTCACTCCCTCCAAAGGAAGGATGCCTTTAGCAGAAGTTGGGGTCGCAAAGGAAAGGTGTCAGGGAAGTGTATTGTGAGAAAGTGTGCTGTCCAGTGCCCACAAGGGTAGACTTGAGGAGAGAGGAATTGTCTGTAGGCTTTTACTTGAAAGGGAAGGGCTGCTGGCTTAAGTGTGGTGGATGGGGAAAGGCATTGATTCCCTCCTGTTACTACGGAGGAGAGTGAGGAGAGCAACTATAGCTCGGGAATGCACAGTGGCTTGTTAGGGTTACCCAAAATAAAATAGGTAGCAGAGTTAGCCCAGGCAGGGCCTCTTCAAGTACTTTACACCACAGTGAGCAGTCCTAAAGGGCTCAGCCTTTCCCCGCAGCCTTGCCCATGCTGGGTTACCCAGTGTCCAGGTGCTCTTTAAAGGCTTCGAGGGTCTGAGGAGGCATGTTCCCCTCCCTTGGAGCTGGCCAAGCCTCCTGCTGTGGCCCTGACAACTCCTAAACTCACCAGCTGGGCAGTGGTGGTTCCTGACCAAGATGGCTCTGCTGTAGCTGAAGCTATGGCCTAGCTCAGCTCCACACTAGACACCATATGTCCCCATGTCTGTCCTGGCCCGCAGGTGTGGTGCTCGGTCCGAACACCAGAGAGCTCTCACGAGGGGCTGGTGACCGACCCCCACAGCCCTGCCCGTTTCCGAGTGCTGGGCACTCTCTCCAACTCCCGAGACTTTCTTCGGCACTTCGGCTGCCCTGTCGGCTCCCCCATGAACCCAGGGCAGCTATGTGAGGTGTGGTAGACCTGGGTGGGGAAAGAAACGGGCAACTGTGGCCAGGGACTGGGGCTCCCAAGTTAGGAGAGAGTGAAGATCAGCTGGTATGGTTGTCTCTCCACACCACAAATGAGATGAATCTAGACAACCCCTCCACCACCACCACCACATTGTGCCTCTGCTTTAGGGGTACCTGCGCCTCTAGCAGAGATTCCACCATTCACTGTGACATCCTTTCATGTGTCACCCTGGAGGGAGTCTAAGCAGAAGTGTCAGTTCCCACAGAGATGAGTCTATCTCAGTTTGTGGGTCAAGAGGATATGCCTGGGGTGTGCCCATCTCTCCCCGGGGGCATACTCAGTGCTCTCTGAGATGAGCTCAGCTCCCTTCAGCCCACCCTCAGACTGCCCCCCACCTGTGTTCCTTATGCTCCTCCTAGTACTGCTGCTCCCTTCCAGGACAGACCAACTGAAGTCAAGTGGAAGGCCAAGGGCTCTCTCGGGTGAGAGGAGAATTATGTATGTACAGTGGGTGCTGGTTCCCTGTGTTTCAAGGCATGAGTCTTAGGGATGACTGATTGTCCGGGGCCAAACCGAAAAGCAGATCTAGTAAGAGAAAAGGAAAGAGTTTATTTTTGCAGGGAAGAGGGTGGGGAGGGTGTGGTCTTGCCTTTATAGGACTCGTTGCTAATAAATACATCTATATCAGCCAGCCTGTCTCTTCCTTCAGTTCTCTCTTTCCTTATTCAGCCTCTCATCCCACCAATATTTGAGCAGCTCCAATACACTAGTAATTCTTTACATACATGACTTACTCGAAGACATAGGGGGCTGAAGCCCAAGGAGACAAAGGTGAAGGGAGGACCACAGTTGGGTCTGTCTGGTCATAGTGCATTCTTCACAGCTGGAAGGGTTTGCAGTTCTCCACTGTATCTGTGGCCAGGGTGTCACTGAACCTGGGGAGTAAGTGGGTAAGGTCAGCTTGGGTTTGTTTGTTTGTTTGTTTGTTTGTTTGAGACTGGGCCTCACTAAATAGTCCTGGTAGCTTGGAACTCACTGTGTAGATCAGGCTAGCTTTGAACTCAAAGATCTACTTACCTCTGCCTCCAAACAGCTGGGAGTGCACCATCACACCAACTTTTATTGTTCTTTAGATTTACTTTTGGTTTGAAAGATACATTGGCCACCAGTAATCTGTGTCTCATGCACTGAGGATAAAATGGCTTCTTTCCTTTGATGACTCCAGCTATTTCACTCTTTGAAAAAGTTATCTATTTTTATTTTATGTGCATTGGTGTTTTGCCCGCATCTATGTTTGTGTAGGGGTGTCAGATCCCCTGGAACTGGGATTATAGACAGTTGTGAGCTTCCATGTGGGTGCTGGGAATTGAACCCAGGTCTTTTGGTAGAACAGCCAGTGCTCTTAACTACTGAGCTCTCTCTCTAGCCTTCAGCTAACTGACTTTTAACCTTACAAGCTCATCCAGTCCCTACATGCCCAGTGTACTAACAGTGCTCTGCTCCCATGATGTAGCCCTAGCCACTTTACTGCAGTCAAAGAAATCTGGTTTGAACCTGAGGCTCTGATGATCATAACCCCCCCATAAGCTTCAGTTGCTTCATCTATAAAATAGGAAGGACAGCAAAACAGTGGGAAGATTCCAATCCCATGGCTGCCCCTGGAGGTGGGAATAGGAGTGAGTTTGTCAGGTGTGCAAGGAACAGGGGAGGGCTTGCATAATTGTTTCTGATGCCTCTGGTACCTCTGGTCCCTTAGATATGCCTATAACTTCTGTCTTGCCCCAGTTTTTCAGTGGACCAGACTGTCCCCATCTGGGGCCATGTCATGTTACCTAGAAGTGCTAGCAGCTTACCAAGGGAAGGCAGTTACAAACAAAGGAAACAAGATGTCTTGAACCACTGAGCCACACTGCCAGGTCTGGACTTCTAAGCTCAAGCACAGGGCAGACGCAGAGTGTATTGAGGAGAGGAGAGCTTTGGTGTCTGGAGAACTGGTTGTGCGCCAGCTTCTGTCATCCACTAACGTATGACACGAGGCAAGACTCATCCCCTCTTCAGGTCTTGGTTCCTCAGAAGTCTGTAAAATAAGCGAGTTGGGTAAGATGGTTTCTGAGACTATTCAGCTTCAATGCTTCAAAAAGGAAATTCAACCCAGGCGTAATGACACAGGCCTTTAATCCCACGTATTCAGGAGGCAGAGGCAGGAGGATCATATGTCAGAGACCAATTTTAATAACTTAGTGAAACCTTCTTAAAATAAGGTAAAAGGCTAAGGCTGTAGCTTAATGATAAACTGCCCACCTAGCATGAATGTGGTCCTAAGTTCATCCACATACTGGGAGAAAATGAATTTATGGGCTCTGCAAATTCCAGAACTCAAAGAGATACTAATAAATAATGTGTAGAGCTTGGCAGTTGAACAGTGGGTAAGATTTGTAATGTTAGAGTGTACTGACTGTGTGAGATGCTTGGCTCTATAAAGTTCTGCCTTCCTGATGCCTGATCTCAGGGACCATCTTTAGACCTGGATCAGGCCGAGAGTGGTATCACATACCTGTAATCCCAGCACTTGGGAGGGGGCCGAAGCTCATGGTTCTTTGTGATTTCATGGCCACATAGTGAGACAAAACCCCTAATTTGGGCCAGTGAGCTGGTCCAATGGTTAACCTGAGTGTGAGCTCCAGAACCCACATAGGGGTGGGAGAAGAGAGCTGACTCCACAAAGATGTCTACCTTGATATGCATTCATTTGAATAATAACAGGGCATGAGGTGGACACAGAATGATCAGAAGTTCAAGATCATCCTCAGCTACAGATAAAACCTTGAGGCCAACTTGAATATGAGACCCTGTCTCACAGAAAGAAAAGTCTTTAGTGCTCACAATGCCACCGTCTCTGTTTTATGGGGAATATGGGAAAAGATTCCAGGACCTTCAATATCAGACAAGACAGACTATACCAAAGACATGTTTAGGACTCAGGGGCTCTTAATCACCAACAGTTAATCTCCTAAGTCAAATGCAGACATCTGTCTGCCAGTCAGATTCATCACGCTGAATTACCATTGCCAGCAACAGGTGTTTTCCCATGCTACACAGGTCTCCCAGGCCAGACGCCTGTACAACCAGATAGCTGCAGGAAACTTATACACAGTGAACCAGACTTAAAGCAGGTAGGACCTCTTTGTGAAGCACTACACAGAGACTTGGTACTCAAAATAAGGCAAGGTGAACCCTAGGTATATGTCACCTTCACCCTTAACAGCCCTGTCAAGTTGATGAATAACTTGTGTTATATATTCTATTGTGTAGAGGCAGAAGAGAAAATGAACAGGACATTGAGGCTATCCCACTGGGTAATTTATTCCCATCCAAAGTAAGGAAGTCTGCCAAGAAACATGATCTTACCCTGGTAAAACTCTAGAAATATCAGACTAGAAGAGAATACTTCATAAAAATAAGCACACTTTCAAAGGGCCTATCATGGTTCACCAGTGGAGAATCACAACAGTTTTCTAATTTATAGCTCTGGGCTCTAGAGAGAAACCCCAAAGTCTTATTATGTACAAAGATGACCTAAGGATCAGTGCAAAGACATTCAGTCATTTGTTATGTATTTGTTAAGGCCTGCCTCAAACCAGGCACTAACTGGGTGCTAGGGGCACAAAGAATAATCAAATACAGTTCCTTGACCTCCAGGAGCTTAGAGTACGAGGTGGGAGAGATACATGTCAAGTATGGCAGGAGCTCAGGAAAGAAATACATAACCTGAGAGGCAAGAAAGAAAAGTATCCTAGAAGGTGAGACCGAACTGGAGCTCAAAGGATGCTAGAATTTACCACCTGAAAACTGAAGGGCATTCCTTACAGATGGAATATCAACTTGGAGAATATTCAGAAATGTGAAATGTGTAGGACGATCAGATTATAAATGGTAGGGACATAATATAATCCCTACCTGGGTATCAGCCATAAAAGAGTGAATATATCTTCTGTCATTTCTAAAGATAACAGTAAAAATGTCCCCAAAACACTTGGCTTTTAGGAAAATATCACATTCAAAAAAAAAAAATAGCAACTGACCCAATCTCACTATGTAGCTTTAATGGCAATCCTAGTTGGCTAGATTTACTGTACTTAGCATGAATTCCCTACTACTGAGCAGGACTCAAGTCCATTTAGGTGGTTGTTGGTTACCCTCAGAAGAAAAGTGCCGCTGGTCATCCTGGTTTATAAGCGTTACAGCTGAGTAGGACTACTGACTGCTCTCCTCCTTGGCAGCTTGCAGAACACCTTAAGACATTATGAGAGCTAGTCCTCAGGGAGGAGGCACCCAAGTTAGTTCCACTCCAAGCAAATGTTTGGTGTTCTCAATGATAAACCCTTACCTTCAAGTTCTGGTAGGCATCCAAGGGCAACAGCAATAGCAGATATTGTTTTAGGAGTCTCTTGGACTCCCCTGACCAACAACCCTGAAGAAGGTTTCCTATGCCTGGCACTGAGATTTTTGTTAGTCATTGGGAGCATTATCACTCCAAGTGGTGTAAAAAGTTAGACACTATTAAAAATTTCAACAGGGTCTCATTGTGTAGTTCCTGGCTGGCTTAGAATTCACTATGTAGACCAGGCTAGCCTTGAATGCACAGAGATCCACTTGCCTTTATCTCCTAATTTAATCCCAAATGTTGGGATTGAAAGTATGGGCCACGATTCCTGGCTTAGGTACCTTTACATATGGACTCATTTCATTCTTTAAGTGTTCTTACAAGAGAAACTTTTTGTACTTCACATAGGCAGAAAACAGGCTGAGTTTAGGTAGCTTACCGAAACCACACAGCTGGTACATGGTAGAATTTGTTTCTAATGTCATATGTTTCTAAAGTTTGAGTTCCTTCCATCTTTCCAAGTTTTTATTTCAAAACAATGTACACCTACAAAATAACTTGAAATATATCCCAACAACTTTTCATATCCTCTTCATTTGGACTCATCAGCCTTTTGATAAGCCGTTGTAGGGCACAATTTCCAGTACATCTCCAACACAATGATTGATGTGTGACTGTTGAATTATATATATATTTATATACTATACATATAATATGTACCTGATGTATGTATGTATGTATGTATTCTGATATCTGTGATAGAGGTCATAGAAACAGACACTGGAAAAGGACTAAAGCAAGCATGAAAATGTATGGCTATTCTGAAGACAGAACAGGCAGAGCAGCTACGGGCTGTCCAATCTCTCTCCAAAGGTTGAAGAAGTCACTGACAGTGGAAATGGATGGTTATGCCTAGAATCCAAGATCTGCATGCAAAAGCGATAGGTTAGCTCAAGTCTGGAATCCCAGAACTCCCCAGGCGGACGGACTATTAGGTTAAAGTTATCCTCTGCTAAAAAGTAAGTTCGAGGCTAGCCCAGGCTAATAATCAACTTCAGGTAGTATCACTCATCTTCACGTGGGGGAAATGTTTTGCGGTTACTATTCCACAGTGGTAGTGAGGCTAGACATAATTGCACCTCAAGAGTTTTGAGCTGATAGAAATCTCCTACAGAAGACCAAAGCAAGCATGAAAATATATGGACGTTCTGTCTTCAGGATGACCTTCTCATCGTACCATGCATCCAACTGTGGTGAAGCTACGGGATCAGAGAGCTAGGCATCTCCGCAGTCAGACCACTCTTGAATGCGCAGAGACACCCTAACCCAACACTAGTCGCTCGGGCTAAATGCCGGAACAGTAATTCCCGGCCTGCCTCAGAAGGCGGGACTCGGTATCCGCCGGGCGTTTCCGGTCTGGAGGACGACGCGCGTGGCAATCTGGGAAAAGGGGCGGTGCAAGCAGGTGCGCGCGCAGCAGGCCGGCAGTAGTGCGGAGATGGAGGAGGGTGGACGAGACAAGACACCCGTGCAGTCCCAACAACCCTCAGCGGTAGCCCCCAGCGGCGCGGACGAGAAGTCGAGTGGCAAGGAGCGGCGGGATGCCGGGGAAAAAGACAAAGAGCAGGAGCTGGTGAGGCGTAGCCTGGGGAGCCCGAGGAGGAGGCCTTGGGCTGAGTCACTGCTGGCTTGAAGGCCTCGGGCCCGACTCCGTACTGCCCACCGCACCGGGGAGACTCAGAATGGGGCGACCCTTGTCGTTATGCCCTACCCGACCCATTACACACTGTCACTCTCTGAGGCCCTCACCACCACATCGCGGGTCTTTGGCTATTTTCTAGAATGGCTTCCAAGCAGAGCCTGCCTGGTTCAGAAGGTAGACAGCCTTCCTAGCAAGGCTGCTTCCCTGTCCCACTCCCTCTTTTTGCCCATAGACATTCACACTCTTCACCTATCCCGGGGTGTGTGGGAGGAGAATGTGATTCAGGTTCCTTCTTTTGATGAGCTTCTTCCTCTAACCCCCCCAGTCTGAGGAGGACAAACAGCTTCAAGATGAACTGGAGATGCTCGTGGAACGACTCGGGGTGAGTCAAAATGTTACTTCAGAGAGAGTGTAGTTGCATGTTTACCATTTGTTTACTCCATTTTGAGACAATAATTAGCTATCACACATTAGATATTATGATAATTTGAGGGAAAAGAGTTACAAAGAATATTTAAATGGAGTCATGTATCTCAGGTAATTTAAGGAGATGAGGAATCATGGAATAGGAGCCAGTTATATCTTTGAGCAAAGCATTGGTTCAGTATGTGTGGGTTGTGATGTGAAGGAGTGAGGTTCCTTTTGGTCTGAGCACTAATATCCCCTATCAGGAGAAGGATACATCTCTATACCGACCAGCACTGGAGGAACTGAGAAGACAAATCCGTTCTTCTACAACTTCCATGACTTCAGTACCCAAGCCTCTCAAATTTCTGCGTCCACACTATGGCAAACTGAAGGAAATCTATGAGAACATGGCCCCTGGGGAGAATAAGGTAATTCAGAATATGGCAGGGGTCTTGTCCAGTTGAATAATTCCTTTTTTTAACTAAAAACCAGGATCCATGGTAAGTCACTGAAAGCCTGGTGGACCTCACCTAGCTGGAAAGTTCATCATAATGAGACTATGATTCTCTAAGTGGGAAGCCTGTAAAATGCTTCTCAGCTCCTTAGAAGTTTCTGCTTCATTATACCTTAAGATTTTCTTAGCATGATGTGTTTCTAAACTTAATTTAAATTTTTTATAGTGTGTGCACTTGTGTGTATGCATATGCCTGTACACATGTGCATATGCATAGGTGTCACACCTGTGCATGCCTAAAGACCCTTGGTGTTTATAGTTGGTTTTGGGGTGCCTTGCGTCTTAATAGGTGCTGGGATTTGAACTCTGATCTTCATGAGCATTCAGGAAGTCCTCTTAAGTGTTGACCCATCTCTCCAGCCACTCTAGTTGCCTTCAAACTCTGAGCTTTAGTTTATGGCTCTCCTCTTCCTGCCTCAGCCTCTGGAGTGCTGGGATTGTAGGCATAAGCCAGTATGCTTGGCTTTCTAAAGCTTATGTATAATGCCCCTATTCTCTCTTCTGTCGCATGTGCATTCATTCCTTTTATGTCTAAAACCCACAGTTCAGTCACATTTTTTTCAGTTGGTACAATTATGACCTAGAAGTCTTTAATTTGTAGTGGATTTTGAGTAGCCTCCTAATTGGCTTGCTTTTGTCCTTGACTCCTACATCATTTATCTATCATACTGCAGTTACAATGATCTTTCTTTAATGTATAGTTATTTAAGTAAAATATCTATTATATTATAGCTAAAATAAATAATACATAATAAATAAAAGTAAAATTTGTTTATGAAATAAAATCTAAGTAAAATATTAAGATTTATTTTTATATTTATGTGGATGAATGCCTTGCTTCCCTACCTGTATCTATGCTTATCCTCTTCGTGTAGTGTCTGTGCAGGCCAGAGGCCGGGAACATATCCCCTGGAACTGGAGTTAGGCTGTTGTGAACCCCCATGTGGGTACTGGGCGCTGAACTCAGGGCATCTGCAAGAGCAGCATGTTTTTGTAACTGTTGAGTCAGTTTTCCAGACTCCTAGATGATGCTTCCTCCGTCATCATCATCATCCTTATCATTATTATTAAAACCAGGCCCCTAGATTATGTCTTTTGTTTGTTTGTTTGTTTTTCGAGACAGGGTTTCTCTGTGTAGCCCTGGCTGTCCTGGAACTCATTCTGTAGACCAGGCTAGCCAGATTATGTCTTCTTGTTATTAAAACCTTTTAGTAGTTTATTATTGTAATTAAAATTTATGCTGGGTGTAGTGAATACTTCTAATCCCAGCCACTCAGGACCTCTTAAGTCTAAAAAGTTGAGGCCGAACTAGGCAATGTGATGTAATGAGATGCACCATCTCCTAACATTACAACTCAGAAGTGTCTTTCTTTGATTCCCCCATTGTTTGTCACTCTTGAGTTAGGTTAGCTTCAGAGGGAATTAGCAACACCAACTTCAGTTTTGTTTTTTTGTTTTGTTTTGTTTTTTGGTGAGGCTTAGCTTCGATCACATGAGATTTTTTCAGTATAGAGATTAGTATGTAATGAATTTTATTGGTGAATTTTGCGGACAGTGATCTGGATTCTGTAATGGCACATGCTGCTTTCCTCACAGTGTTTTGCTGCTGACATCATCTCTGTTTTGGCCATGACCATGAGTGGTGAGCGGGAGTGCCTCAAGTATCGGCTAGTGGGCTCCCAGGAAGAATTGGCATCATGGGGTCACGAGTATGTCAGGTGAGGCATTTTCTTTTTGGGAATGAGAAGGGACTTGGGGATCATTATTCTGTTTGTTTGGGAAACTGAATGTATTGAATTCCCCAGACACTGAATTCCTTGACTCCCAGGGACCTGCTTCCCTAATGAGCATGTCTGTCCGTAGACATCTGGCAGGAGAAGTGGCTAAGGAGTGGCAGGAGCTGGATGATGCAGAGAAGGCACAGCGGGAACCATTGCTTACCTTGGTAAAGGAAATCGTCCCTTACAACATGGCTCACAATGCAGAGCATGAGGCTTGTGACCTGCTCATGGAAATTGAGCAGGTGGATATGCTGGAGAAGGACATCGATGAGAATGCGTACTCCAAGGTCTGCCTCTATCTCACCAGGTAAGTGAGTACAGGAGAGCAGGATCTCGGGCCTGCCCTCTTGAGCACTTGACTCCCAGGGAATCTTAGGGTTGCTTCTTGAAGGCAGAACCTTTGTGTTTCCTTAGTAGTCCAGGAACATAGTACATTGCCTTCCATATATTAGGCATTCGGTATGTATACTTGGGAAAGGATTTAAATAAGTTAAATGAATTGCACTTCTGAAATTATACTGCTTTTGACTTTGTAGTTGTGTGAATTATGTACCAGAACCTGAGAATTCTGCCCTCCTGCGCTGTGCCTTGGGCGTGTTCCGAAAGTTTAGCCGTTTCCCTGAAGCGTTGAGATTGGCACTGATGCTCAATGACATGGAACTGGTAGAAGACATTTTCACCTCCTGCAAGGATGTGTATGTAGAGAAATTGGCAAAGGGAGAGATAAGTGTGTATGTGCCTTGTGTGAAAACCAGAGACTTAGCAGTTTCTGAGGCGACCGCGGAGGCTTTTCTGTCCCGTGGTGGCTGAGAGTGAGCAAGTGTGATGATGGCTTCCTCCACAGGGTAGTCCAGAAGCAGATGGCATTCATGCTGGGTCGGCACGGAGTGTTCCTGGAGCTGAGTGAAGATGTAGAGGAATATGAAGACCTCACAGAAATCATGTCCAATGTCCAGCTCAACAGCAACTTCTTGGCCTTAGCTCGGGAGGTGAGGGTCTCTTCTTGTCCCTGAAGGGTTTTGGTTGAAGTTCTGTCAATCTACCTCCCTGACTAATACCTTTCAGTAGACTCCCTGATTAAAGTTGCTATTCAGTGGGAGAGCAGAAGGGACAGCTAGGGGAGTCCTGGTGAAGCAGTTGTGACCCTCTGGCTTCTCTTCAGCTGGACATCATGGAGCCCAAGGTACCTGATGACATCTACAAAACCCACCTAGAGAATAACAGTGAGTAGCTCTGTGTGGACATTGGAGGGACTGTTAATTGTTCCAGTTGTATTGGGAATAACAGCTTAGATAATAACCCATTTCTAAAGTGCTTGAAATTCTTAGGAACTCTGTCCAGTTCACTGTTGGAGACATAGACTAAGGGTCTAACTTAAAGCCAGAGACTGACTTGGGTGGTGGGGGCATACCCCTTTGATCCCAGCACTTGGGAAAGGCAGAGGCGAGTAGATCTTTTAAGTTTGAGGCCAGCCTGGTCTACAAAGCAAGTTCCAGTACAGCCAGGGCTACACAAAGAAACCCTGTCTTAAAAACAATTTTTTTTTTTTTTTTTGGTAAAAGTCAGAGACTCTCTACCACACTCTCCTATGCTAAACTGCCTTTCCTCCCCTTGTACAGGGTTTGGTGGCAGTGGCTCTCAAGTGGATTCTGCTCGAATGAACCTAGCCTCCTCTTTTGTGAATGGCTTTGTGAATGCCGCCTTTGGTCAAGATAAACTGCTGACCGATGATGGCAACAAATGGCTTTACAAGAACAAGGACCATGGTATAATTTTTTTCTTTTTTCGTTGTTTGTTTGTTTGTTTACTTGTCATCCAGTCAGATGTTACCTGAGAGGGATCCACAGTACAGTTTCCAGAGCAGCCCTTTATAAGTCTGTGGCTTTGGGGTGGACCCTTCTAAAGCTGATAGTCTTCCTTGTCACAGGGATGTTAAGTGCTGCTGCGTCCCTTGGCATGATTCTGCTGTGGGATGTGGATGGTGGCCTCACCCAGATTGACAAGTATCTGTACTCCTCTGAGGACTACATCAAGGTTAGTCTGGGCAAAGCTTATTCATCGAGGACTTGTCCTTCTCATGTTCTAGTCCCTCCTTTTTACTAATGAGGTGTCTTAGTTACTTTCTGTTGCTGTGAAGAGGCACCATGACAAGGCAACTTAAACAGAATTTAGTTCATTGAAGGCTTCTTGACCATCATGGTGGGGACCATGGCAGCAGGCAGGCATGGTGCTGGAGCAAAAGCTGAGAGCTCACATCTGCAAGTTGGAGGCAGAGACAGAGACTGGGCCTGGTGTTAGCTTTTGAAACCTCAAAGCCCACTCCTAGTGACACACCTCCTCCAATAAGACTGCACCTCCTAATCGTACGCAGAACACTTCTACCAAGTAGGGACCAAGAATTCAAATATATGAGCTTATGGAGACCATTCTCATTCAAACTACCACATGAGGCATGCTCAGGTACAGTGCCACAGAAAGGCCCATCTTGTAGTTGGTAGTTAAGAGGGCAGATAACTTAAAGAGTGTGCTTGCTCTTTGCAGTCAGGCGCTCTCCTTGCCTGTGGCATCGTGAACTCTGGGGTCCGGAATGAGTGTGACCCTGCCCTGGCGCTGCTTTCAGACTATGTCCTCCATAACAGCAACACTATGAGGCTTGGCTCCATCCTTGGGTAAGGCTTCCCGCTGCTCCTCTCTCTTTGTTCATATCGTTTTTTTCTGAGACAGGGTTTCTCTGTGTAGCTCCAGCTGTCCTGGAACTCTCTCTGTAGACCAGGCTGACCTACAACTCAGACATTGGCCTGCCTCTGCCTGCCAAGTGCTGGGATTAAAGGTGGGCACCACTGCCCTGCTTGCTTATTTATTTATTTTTAAATTCTTATTTTTCTGAGACTGCTTCTCTTTTTGTTAATGCTTATCTTATAAACTCTGGAGAAGGTATTGCCAAAGACTGTTATGTGCCTTTGAGTAATCTGTCTCCTGGTGAATGTGTTGGCGACCAGTTCTGTTTTTGTTCTTCCTTGCTGTGTTCCTGAGTATATGTTGGGGACTTTATCTCCTGACTTTTTAGGCTAGGTTTGGCCTATGCTGGCTCTAACCGGGAAGACGTTCTAACGCTGCTGCTGCCTGTGATGGGAGACTCCAAGTCCAGCATGGAGGTGAGCTGTTGGTGGCTAATGGAAAAGATAGGGGTGGTGTGTTGGTTGTGGGGCACCTCAGTACAATCTCTGAGAAGTGCAATTTCAAGCTGTGTGTGATGGCTCGTCTCTGTAATCTCAGTGCTTGGGGGACTGAGGCAGGAAGATTTCCATGAGTTCCCGCTTAGGCTACAGAACAATCCCTTTGCTCTCACCTTACCCAAGCCCCACCGAAGAAAAGGGGCTGGGGA
>CM052713.1:13260167-13293019 GCA_028551405.1 Uromys caudimaculatus
TGTTGTACTGCTGTGAGTTCTAGCCTTTGAAACCCCAGTCCAGCCACTTAGACCGTAAGAAGGGAACTCAATGGAAGTGAGAGCTTACGACTAACAAGGCAGCACATCCTGGTGGGAAGCACAAACTTGCCCCCTTAGCAGCAAGCAAGGAAGCGGGGGGGGGGGGGGGGGCCCTCTTCCCTCCCTTCTTTCCCACCTTGAATCTTTTTCCACTGTCCCCTTAAAGGTAATAGCTCTCATGTTTTCAAAGACTTCCTAATGGGCCCACCCTTAGTTTCCACCACTTTCCAAGGTTCTACCATCTTACATGTGTAAGAGGTCCAAGCCATCTCACACATGGTTTGGAAACATTTTAGATAGAAGCCACAGCAATGATTCTGACTTTTAGTCATTAGTTAACTTTAAGTTTCTCTTGCTTATACAGAGTCATTTTAGTGATAACTACTGTATAATTGCCAAAAGCAGAGATTTTAGAGTAAAACCACTCAAGTTCAAATCTTAGATTTCCATTTACTAGCAGAAGACACTGAATAAGTAACTGGATATCTTTAGGCTTCACTTTTCCCATCGCCTGTTCTGTGGAGTTGTAAGGACTGTTGAGGAACGTGCAAAGCTAGGGCTGTCGAGGTTGCAGCAGGCCTGACGACTACATGCTGGCAGGACAGTCCTCTACCCTTCCTTGCCTTCGTGCTGTGTGTATGCACATGCTAAAGGAGTCATGTAATAACACTTTAAGAGTATGCAAATGGGTTAGCACAGTGCCTGACACTTGTAAGTACTCATTGATTTTACAGAGATCAATTGCCCATCAGGAAGAATAACTTACAGTGCATCAGAAGAATTAGGTTTAATATCTTTTACTGTGGTTGGCTATGGTGGCACACACTTTGAATCCAGCACGCAGAGGCAAAGGCAGGCAGATGTCTGATTTCCAGGCTAACCTAGACTATTTAGTGAGATTCTGTCTCAAACAAAGAAAGGACAATGTTACTGTGTTTAATGTTGACTTTCTTGTTTCTAGGTAGCAGGCGTGACAGCTCTAGCTTGTGGAATGATAGCAGTGGGGTCTTGCAACGGAGATGTCACTTCCACCATTCTTCAGACCATCATGGAGAAATCTGAGACTGAGCTCAAGGATACCTATGCTCGTTGGCTTCCTCTTGGCCTGGGCCTCAATCACTTGGGTGAGGAAATGTTTATCAAAGGGCTGACAGAATTGGATACAGTTGGAGGGTTTAAGTATCAGACTGAGCTGGATAGAAGCCGGTGTCCTTTGACCCTTTAATGTCCTGCAGGGAAGGGTGAAGCTATTGAGGCGATCCTGGCTGCCCTGGAGGTTGTGTCAGAGCCATTCCGCAGTTTTGCCAACACTCTGGTGGATGTATGTGCCTATGCAGGTCTGTGCCTTACTCTACCTCAGCTCCACTTCTCTCTTGGTCCTTTTCTTCTCAGGTTGTTTCTTCTTTGTCTTTCATTCTGCTGTTTAGATCTTTGAGGCTTCTTGTATTTACAAAGTATGTTTTTTCTTGATGCCTTCTCATTTTCTTTCCTTGCTCTCACTGCCCCACTGCAGGCTCTGGGAATGTGCTGAAGGTTCAGCAGCTCCTCCACATCTGTAGTGAGCACTTTGACTCTAAGGAAAAGGAAGAAGACAAAGACAAGAAGGAAAAGAAGGACAAGGACAAGAAGGAAGCCCCTGCTGACATGGGAGCACATCAGGTGTGGACCAGCAGGCACTCTGATAAAGATAGCATGTAGATATGAGAGGCAGAACAGAGTTGAGCTTTGTATTTGGCCTCTGCTCCTCCTCTGGGTACTGCCTCAAGTCAGAATAGCAGGACCGAATTTTGTCCGTGAGGGACAAGGTATTCCCTGCAGGATAGCTCTTCTTAGATGAGCCTTGGGCGATTTGGTTTTTGTTCCTGGAGCTTACTGTGTACTTGTGCCTCTTGAATTGCAGGGAGTAGCTGTTCTGGGGATTGCACTTATCGCTATGGGGGAAGAGATTGGTGCAGAGATGGCATTGCGAACTTTTGGTCACTTGGTGAGTAGCCCAGAGTAGACTAGAATATGGGGGCAGTGGGTGCTGGGGATTAAACCTAGGGCCTTATGCATATGTGGAAGTGATTCACCGCCACACATACTCATGTGTAAATGCATAGAGGTGTCAGTCTTCTCCTTGCACCTTCTCTGAGACAGGGTCTCTGTCTTAGTCAACATTCTATTGCTGTGAAGAAACACCATGACCATGGCAACTCCTTTTTTTTGGTTTTTCAAGACAGGGTTTCTCTGTGTAGCCCTGGCTGTCCTGCAACTCACTCTGTAGACCATACTGGCCTGGAACTCAGAAATCCGCCTGCCTCTGCCTCCCAAGTGCTGGGATTAAAGGTGTGCGCCGCCACTGCCCGGCCCATGGCAACTCTTAGGAAGGAAAACATGTAATTGGAGCTGGCTTACAATTCAGAGGTTCAGTCCATTGTCATCATGGTGGAAAGCGTGGTGACATGCAGGCAGACATTGTGCTAGAGCGGTGGTTCTCAATCTTCCTACTATTGTGACCCTTTCATACAGTTCCTCATGTTGTGGTGACCCCCAACTATAAAATGATTTTCATTGCTACTTCATTACTATAATTTTGCTATTGCTCTGAATTATGTTTTCTGATGGCCTTAGGGGACCCCTATGAAAGGGTTGTTTAACTCCAGAAAGGGTCAAGACCCAAAGGTTGAGAGCCACTATGCTAGACAACTGAGAGTTGTACATCCAGATCTGTGGGCAGTAGGCAGAGAGATAGTAGGCTTGGGTTGGCTTCTGAAACTTTAAAGCCCATCCCTAGTGACACACTTCCTTCAACAAGGCCATACCTTGACATCCTTTTCAAATAATGCCAGTCCTTAATCAAGTCTTATGGGGGCTATTTCTGTTCAAACCAGCAGAGTCTCTTACATTTCTCCTGAGCACAGCAGACTAGCTGGTCCCAGAGATTCTCCACCTCCACTCCTGTGTCCTAAGAGGAGCACCAGGACTGCAGATGTCCTCCTGCTCATACACCAGGCAGTCTTACCCAGTGAGCTATCTCTGCCCGAGCTTGTATCTGTCTCTTTTCCCATGCTATTTTATTTCTTTTTATCACCAGCTGAGATATGGGGAGCCTACCCTCCGTCGGGCTGTACCTTTAGCACTGGCACTAATATCTGTTTCAAATCCACGACTCAACATCCTGGATACTCTAAGCAAGTTCTCTCATGATGCTGATCCAGAAGTTTCTTATAATTCCATCTTTGCTATGGGCATGGTTGGCAGTGGTAAGTCCTGGAAAAAGATCTTGAATAGACTAGAAGATTCAAGGTTCTTTTTCTAAGCTTCTATAATGTTTCCTATTTCTAGGTACCAATAACGCCCGTCTGGCTGCAATGTTGCGCCAGTTAGCTCAGTATCACGCCAAGGACCCCAGTAACCTCTTCATGGTGCGCTTGGCACAGGTAAGAAATAGGCGACTCCTTTTTCAGGTGTGGCAGTAATATCTGTGGTGGCCTAGGAGGGCCTAGGAGAGAGGATGTGACTGTTGTGGGGTTTTTGTTTGCTTGAGAAGGAACATGTCTCCGCAGATATAACTTCTCATTTATTAACACTTCTGGTTTTTTGTTTCTTTGTTTTGTTTCGTTTTGCAGGGCCTGACACATTTAGGGAAGGGCACACTTACCCTCTGCCCCTACCACAGTGATCGGCAGCTCATGAGTCAAGTAGCTGTGGCTGGACTGCTCACTGTGCTTGTTTCTTTCCTGGATGTTCGAAACAGTGAGTTCCTGTCAGAAACAGTACATGGTGCACATTGTGCCTTGATTTGCCCCTACCAGGACCACCATGTCAATTTAGGATCAGATCCCCAAGTTAACTTTTCTAGGTTCATTGGGTTTGGGGGGGGAGGGGCCTCATGAAACCTTAATTTCTCACCCTTTTGATCTGGCCCAAAAGATTTCAAGATGAATTTACTCCTAAGTGACTGGGAGAAGTGATTTTCAGGTCTTAAGGATGTGAGCAAAGAATGGTAGAGGCATCTTGGGTTAGTAGTGGGGTAGAGCAGGAACTTGGTTAATAGTTGAGTGGGTCAGGGCTGCCATAGAGTCCTAAAGTTCAGGCCAGGCGGGGCTCATTGTCTACAACCTGTGTTTGCTCTCTTCCCTTAGTCATTCTAGGCAAATCTCACTATGTATTGTATGGGCTGGTGGCCGCCATGCAGCCTCGGATGCTGGTTACATTTGATGAGGAGTTGCGGCCATTGCCAGTTTCTGTCCGTGTGGGTCAGGTGAGGTATTGGCTAGTTTGACAAGGAGGGCTCAGGGTATACCAAAGAACTTGGACAATGTGGATATAGTCCTGTTTCACAAACTGGTGTGGGCAGTGATGGGGATTGTGGATATTGCTTCTCCCATTTCTGGAATCCTTTATTTCATTTTTTTTTTTTTTTCATCCCACAGGCAGTGGATGTTGTGGGCCAGGCTGGGAAGCCAAAAACAATCACAGGGTTTCAGACTCATACAACCCCAGTGTTGTTGGCCCATGGGGAACGGGCAGAATTGGCCACTGAGGAGTTTCTTCCTGTTACCCCCGTTCTGGAAGGTTTTGTTATTCTTCGGAAGAACCCCAACTATGATCTTTGAAAAAGTGGCTACTAGAGACCCTGGCTGCAGCTGATTTTTAAGCAGGCTGTACTGTCTGCTACAGGGGTGGGTACTACTGTTCCAGATCTTTGGGGGAATTGTTACCTCCTGTTGTTTTGTTACTGAGTAAGATAACTTTGTTGAATAAAGACCTTTATCCCCAAGGTCACTGTGTGTCTGTTTACTCGGTGCCGTGGTCTGGGGCTAGACTGGAGAGTGGAGAGGATGTGAGAAAGCATTGGTCAGAGCAGCACTGAGCCTGAAAGAAACTGAGCTCACCAAACTCCATAAGAAGTTGGAAGATTTAATGGATTTTTAAAAATGACTTATTCTTATTTTATGTGCATTGGTGTTTTGCCTATATGTATGTCTGTGTGAGGGTGTCTGATGCCCTGGAACTGAAGTCACAGACAGCTGTGAGCTGCCATATGGGTGCTGGGAATCGGTCCTCTGGAAGAGCAGCCAGCGCTCTTATCTGCTGACCCATTTTCCTTTGTGTAGACAATGCTTGCCTCAAACTCATGGGAGTTGCCTGCCTCTGCATGCAAGTGCTTAGATTAAAGGTTTTTTTGGTTGGTTGGTGGGTAGGTTTTTGGTTTGGTTTGGTTTGGTTTGGTTTGGTTTGGTTTGGTTTCTTGAAACAGGGTTTCTCTTTATAGCTCTGGCTGTCCTGAAACTCGCTCTATAGACCAGTCTGGCCTCAGATCTGCCTCCCAAGTGCTGGGATTAAAGTCATGCACCACCACTGCCCTGCTTATATTAAAAGTCTTTTACTATCTAAGTCTGGCCTTGAAATTGATACTTCTGCCTTCACCTCAGAATGTTGAAATTAAGGGCCATGCACCACACATCCAGCTTTAAAGAATCTTTGGAGCATTCATCTCTATATATTTGCACATAAAGTTTTTTTTATAAGATTTCTTTATTTAATGTGAGTAAATTGTCACTCTCTTCAAACACACCAGAAGAGGGCATCGGATCCCATTACAAATGGTTGTGAACCACCATGTGGTTGCTGGGAACTTAACTCAGGACCTCTGGAAGAGCAGTCAGTGCTCTTAACTTTTGAGCCATCTCTCCAGGGCCCTGCACATAAACTTTTTTTTTTTTTTTAAGATTTTTTTCATGTGTGTGGTTACACTGTTGCTGTCTTCAGACACACCAGAAGACGACATCAGATGCGCATTACAGATGGTTGTGAGCCACCATGTGGTTGCTCTGGAAGAGCAGTCGGTGCTCTTAACTGCTGAGCCATCTCTCCAGCTCTTACATTAGCTCTTATAACTAACTTTCAAAGAATTCTGTATACTCCTCCAATCCCATGTTCTGACCTTGGCTAAAGATACCCAAGACTGTGAAGTCCCACTCCTTTCTAACTTGATCCGCGTCCTGAGAGCTCCTCCTAGGAGGCCCTTTGAGAGATCTGGTCATGTTCGTATCTGCTTGACTTTGGCCTCAGAGTGGTAGGAATGAGAAACAATCTACTCCCGGGAAGGTAATTGCTCCTGATGGGCAGCACTCATTCTGAGTGTGGCTAGTACAAGTGTAAGTTCACTACTCCGGGGCCTGATGCTCTGTAGATGTGTGTATGTCTAGCAGTGGGAATCGCACATGGTCCTACCAAATAGCCATAGGTAATGTTTATCCAACACATAACCTTGAATTACCCTCCGAATAGTGTCTGGTACTAAGTAAATGCTGTACGTGTTGGAAGAATAACTTGTTTGTGTTTCTGAGGCTGCTGCAATTTCAGAGGTGAGTATAATTTTTGGGAGAGGCTGATAACTTGCTCATTGTCACATGAGAGGTAGAGACTAGGACTGGGATCTGGAATATATCTCATGCCCTTAGTCACTATGGTAATATGTCTCTAGGATTTAAAACTTGGCCTCCTTGGTATGTATGTGTAGGGTTTTTTGGGTTTTGGTTTGGTTTGGTTTGGTTTTGGTTTTTTCGAGACAGGGTTTCTCTGTGTAGCCCTGGCTGCCCTGGAACTCACTCTGTAGACCAGGCTGGCCTCGAACTCAGAAATCCACCTGTCTCTGCCTCCCAAGTGCTGGGATTAAAGGTGTTGGCCACCACTGCCCGGCATGGCATGTGTAGGGTTTTTTGGTTTTTTTTTTGGTTTGATTTGGTTTGGTTTGGTTTTGAGGTAGCATCTTTATATAGCCCTGTCCTGGGACTCCCTATATAGACCAGGCTCAAACTCACAGAGATTGTGTTTCTTGAGTACTGCGATTAAAGGGGTGCACGACAACACTTGATTTTTTTTTTTTTTTAATTTTGTGTATGGGTGTTTTGTTCAGATGTGGATGTGTAGTGGTCAGAGTTGTCAGGTCTCCTGGAACTGGATTTACAGAGGTTATAAGGTGCTCTGTGGGCTTAGGGAATCAGACCCAGGCCATCTGGAAGGGCAACCAGTACTTTGACCACTGAGCCATCTCCCATCATCCCTGTAACTCAGGGTTTTAGTTGACAGCAACTTTAGGTCTCAGTCATCCATCACCTGGCTCTCACTTGGCCCCTTGTGTGAAAGATTCAAGCCTTAGATATCAGTAAGCCTGTTAGTGCCCCTTCAGTGTAACTGCTGTCTGAAAGAGCCTCTGTTATTGTCTAATAGTGATCTAATTAAGTGCCTTACATGATTTCTAGATGTAGTAACAATAAGATAAGTTAGGGCACTGAGAGGCAGAAACAGACTGACCTCTGCTTTCCAGACCAGCCTGGTTGCATATTTGCATACTGAGACCTTGTCTTAAAAAAAGGGGTGTGGGGCCGGGCACGCCTTTAATCCCAGCACGTGGGAGGCAGAGACAGGTGGATTTCTGAGTTCGAGGCCAGCCTGGTCTACAGAGTGAGTTCCAGGACAGCCAGGGCTATACAGAGAAACCCTGTCTCGAAAAACAAAACAAAACAAAAAACCCAAACAAACAAACAAAAAAAAGGGGTGTGGGGGGTTGATGTGGGGGCTAGTGGTGTATCCAGCTGTAGAGTGTTTTTCTTGCATGCCTGGAGCCCTGGGTTCAATCCTCAGCATTGCATAAATTGGGTGAGGTGGTACATAGAAGCAGTCACTCTTGCCTACATACTGAGTTTGAGACCAGTCTGAGCTATAAGAGACCCTGTCTCAAGAAAACAAAAACCGCCAGGCAGTGGTGGCACATGCCTTTAATCCCAGCACTTGGGAGGCTGAGGCAGGAGGGTCTCTGGGTTTGAGGCCAGCCTGGTCTACAGAGTGAGTTCCAGGACAGCCAGGGCTACACAGAGAAACCCTGACTCAAAAAACCAAAAAAAAAAAAAGAAAAAGGAAAAAGAAAAAGAAAGAAAAGAAAAGAAAAGAAAAGAAAAGAAAAGAAAAAGAAAACAAAAACCAGGGCCAGCAAGGTAGTTCAGTAAGCAAAATCACTTAACCAAACCTGATGACCTCAGTCTGACATTATCTGGACCTATATGATAGAGAAGCAAGTATTAACAGTTGTCTGCTGACCCTCACATGCACATGCATTCCCCCTCCCCCACCACACACACAAAATAAATATAATTAAAAGTGTTTTAAATAAGCATAAACCAGGCTGGAGAGATGGCTCAGTGGTTAAAAGCACCGACTGGTCTTCCAGAGTTCCTGAGTTTGATTCCCAGCAACCACATGGTGGATCACAACCATCTGTAATGGGATCTGATGCCCTCTTCTGGTGTGTCTGAAGATAGCAATGGTGTACTTATATACATTAATAAGTAAATAAATCTTTAAAGTATTCTTTTTTTTTTTTTTTTTTTTGAAACAGGGTTTCTCTGTGTAGCCCTGGCTATCCTGGAACTCACTCTGTAGACCAGGCCAGCCTCGAACTCAGAAATCTGCCTGCCTCTGTCTCCCAAGTGCTGGGATTAAAGGTGTGCACCACCTAAATCTTTTAAAATGAATAAGTAAATACATAAATAAGCATAAACTAGGTGTGTTGGCTTATACCTGTAATCCCAGTGCTCAGAAAGCTGAGGCATAAGGATTTCTAAGGTTTCAAAGTGAGCTTAGTCTACAGGGTGAAATCTTGTCTCTATCCCCTGAATTATACAACAAAAAGTCACAAGAAAACAATTTTGTTTGTGTTGTGATCAGTGTTGTGCTGGAATGGGAACAGAGGTACTTGGTACCAGCGAGATGGCCTAAGGCCAGAGTCAGGTGCTATGGGCCTGTAACCTCAGCTACCTGTGAGTCTGATATGAAGGCTCACTGCTGGCTTGTGCATTCAAAGGAATATTGAGCTACATAGTGAGTTTAAAACCACCCTGAACAACATAGTGGGGTCTTGTCTCAAAAGCAAAAATCAGAGCAGTGATGGCACACACCTTTAATCCCAACACTGGGAGGCAGAAGCAAGCAGATGTCTTGAGTTCAAGACCAGCTTTGTCTACATAATGAGTCCTAGGACAGCTAAGGCTACATATACATAGAGAAACCCCCTCCTCCCAGTCCCCCCAAGGAAAAAGAGGACTGAGGATATAGCTCAACAGAGTATTTGCCTTTGAATGCACAAGGCCCTAGGTTCAGTACCCAATAATACCTCCCCCAGAAAGAAAAAGAAAGTGCCTAAGTACCTGGATTGGGCAGGGGAGTCTGCGAGTAGGAGAAAGATGGACATGTAGAAGCAAAGACGGTAGGATGTGGCTTGGAGGAGCAGAAGCGAAAGGAAGGAAAAGCTGTTTGTTTCCAGAAACCATGCTTAATTTTGCTTGGCTAAGTAATATAGAGTCCAGGGAAAGGTGGAGAAGAAAATTAAGCTAGAAATTCAGGCTCAGGCTGGGTGGGGCTGGTTCATGCCTTTAATTGCAACACTGGGAAGGCAGAGGCAGATAGATCTCTGAGTTCAAGGCTATCATGCTCCTCAGAATGAATTCTAGGACAGCCAGGGCAACATAGAGAAACCCTGTCTCAAAAATTCAGGCTCAAGTCGGGTCTTAAAGAGTTTTGCTAAGAGCTCTCCCTGAGGACTGCTAGGTAAGAGTAGGTAAGTAGCCATCTGTCTGGATGAAGCTCTGGGTGTCAGCCAGCGGATAAGGAATAGGAAATGTAGCCAGAACCGGAGCAGAAGTGGGAGGTGAAGGGGAGAAGAAAGTTTGGTGGGCTTTACAAACAAAATTTGTTACCATGTTGGTTCCAGGGCTTGACCTCAGTCTCTAGGTTTGCATGGGAAACATTATACACTGAGTTGTCTCAGCAGCCCTGGATTTGGGTTTTACATAAGATCAGAAGGACTTGATTTTGTTAAATGTTTATTTTGTTGTGCTTGTGTGAGTGCTTTACCCGAATGTATGTATGCATGCATGTATGTATGTATGTATGTATGTATGTGCGTGTTCCATGTACATATCTGGTGCCCCCTGAAGTCCTGAAGAGGACTTTGTATTTTCTGGAACTGGGACGAAGTACTCCAGTGTATGAGCCTATGAAGCTCTTCTCGTTTCAAAGCCACTGCAGTGAACACCAACATATTTGGGGTAAAGTTGGGAGGAGTCCATTGATTAAGGACCAATGATGGTCATTCTGGGAATATGTGTGTGGGGGTTAGGCTAGGTACTATTGTTTTATAGGTAGTACCTTATTTTAAGAAGTTCAAGAGAGCCGGGCAGTGGTGGCGCATGCCTTTAGTCCCAGCACTTGGGAGGCAGAGGCAGGCGGATTTCTGAGTTCGAGGCCAGCCTGGTCTACAGAGTGAGTTCCAGGACAGCCAGGGCTACACAGAGAAACCCTGTCTCGGAAAAACCAAAAAAAAAAAAAAAAAAAAGAAGTTCAAGAGCAGTTTCTGGTTAATGAACTGAGAGAGTTATCAGGTACGTAGTAATTGATTTTTATTTACTAGTTTGTTTAGGAAAAAAGCCAGCAGAGAAGGGAGCCCTATGTGACCGGACTCACCGAATACAGCAAAAAGTCACAAAACACTCTGCAGTTTTACTTTGGTTCATTCTACAAGTGTCTATTTTGTTTTTATTTCTTCAAAACTGTTGCTCAGGTCTTCAGAGTGATAATTTAGTCTCCTAATACTCTCCTCCCCTGTGTGTGTGTTTCCACAGATATTTGTGTTAGAGAGTTGTACATGCATATGTGTGTATGTAGAGGCCAGAGGTCAACTGATGTTTTCCTGGGCAGCTGTCATCCTTCCTCTTTGAGACAAATCTCTCATAAATATGCAGTGCACCTGATTCAGGTAGATTGTCTGGTTTGCAAATCCCCGGGGGTCTTGCCTTCTCTCAGCCTTCTTGGTGCTGCCCAGCTTTTAATGTGGGTCTTGGGGAGCAGATTCAAATTTAGATTCATTCATTCCTCCCTCCCTCCCTTCCTTCTTTCCTTCCTTTCTTTCTTTCTTTCTTTGTTAAAAAGATTTATTTATTTTATGTATATGAGTACACTGTAGCTGTCCTCAGACACACCAGAAGAGGATATCGGATCCCATTACATATGGTTGCAAGCCACCATGTGGTTGCTGGGAATTGAACTCAGGACCTCTGGAAGAGCAGTCAGTGCTCTTAACTGCTGAGCCATCTCTCCAGCCCCTTTCTTTTTTAAAAAGTGTTTCTTTGATTAGCACTGGATGTCCTGGAACTCTCGATTTGTATTTGTAGACCAGGCTGTCCTTGAACTCATAAGAGCTTGCCTGTGCTTCCCAAGTGCTGGGACTAAGAGGTGTGTACCATCATGTGCCAGGCTCAGACTCGGTTTCTGAGCTGTCTCCCCAGCTACAGCTTAGGGCGATTTTGTTTGATTGGGTGTTTTCTGTTACTGAATATTGAACCCAAGGTCTCCCAGATGCTGGGAAAGCACTTGACCGCTAAGGACTCCAGCTGTCCAGAGGATTCTTGTGCCTGAGTTTGCCCACCCTGTAGCCTTCCTTTCTTGTAGCATAGTGATGAAGTTTACTTTCTTGCCACCCTCACTTAGGTCACATGCATGCCAGGAGGTAGCATGTGAGAGGGAGAAAGACCAGTGGGATAAGGCTCTGCTACCTAACTAAATGCTCAGTTCAGTAGAGTACAGTTTGTTTTGAGACAGTGTCTCACCATGTTGTCCTGACAAGCCTGCAACTCATTTTGTAGATAGGATGGCCTGGAACTCAGATCTGCCTGCCTCTGTCTCTTGAATGCTGAGATTAAAAGTGTGCTTAACCACAGTGTAGAGTGTGACTTTGATTCTTAAAAAAAAAAAAAAAACCAAACAAACAAACTGGTATAGTGGTGAATTCTTTTTTTTTTTTTTTTTAAAAAGGAACATTTGAAACCAGCCTAGCTCAGGTATCAGCTTTCAAACATCATGGTTTTTTTTTAATTTTTTTATTGTTTTATCTTTTGGTTTTTCAAGACAGGGTTTCTCTGTGCAGTTCTCGCTGTCCTGAACGAGCTCTATATACTAGGCTAGCCCTTAACTCACAGAGATCCTCCTGCCTTTGCGCCCAGGGTACTGGGATTGAGGGCATGGACCACCACCACCCAATTCAAATTTTTCCCATTTTTAAAATTTAAATATTTATTTTATGTGTATGAATGTTTTGCTTTCGTTTTTTTGTTTGTTTGTTTTGTTTTGTTTTGTTTTGTTTTGGAGACAGGGTTTCTCTGAGTAGCCCTGGTGTCCTGGAACTCACTCTGTAGACCAGTCTGGCCTCGAACTCAGAAATCCACCTGCCTCTGCCTCCCACGTGCTGGGATTAAAGGCGTGCGCCACCCCTGCCCGGCTGAATGTTTTGCTTTCATATGTCTGTGCACCACATGCAGATATGGTGCCTATAGAGGCACCAAAAGAGGGCAGAATTCTAAGGAATCAGAGTTAGACACAGTTATGAGCTGCCTTATGGGTGATAGGAATTGAACTCAGATCCTCTTGAAGAGCAGCTAATAAAGAGTAGCCAGTGCTCTAACCATTGAGCCATTTCAGAAATCGTCAAGGTGGGGTTTCTGTGTGTGTAATCCTGGCTGTCCTGGAGCTTGCTTTGTAGATCAGGCTGGCCTTGAACTCACAGAGGTCTACCTGGCCTCTGCTTCCAGAGTGCTGAGATTAAAGGCGTGACTCACCACCGCCTGGTGCCTGGTGAAATTTCCCTACTTTAAAGCCCATGGTAATAGATTCCCTGCCTTAGCCATCAGAATTCTGGGGACCGCAGACAGTACACGTACACAAGGCTTTGGGATTCCTTCTTCCATTATTCCAAAGTTTTCATGTCTGACTTTTGCCTTTCCCTAGGAGCGACTTATTTTTTTAGACAGCGAATGTAAAATTGCTTCTTTAGTTAGATTGCGGCAGTTCTTTTGGTGCAACATTGAATTTCCTTTGTTAATAGGTCTATCAAAGATCAAATCTATAGCATTTTCAGAGGCTGCATAATTTGCAGTTTGCCATTTACTAGGGCAGGACTGCCTTTTAGATTCAGCACTCTCAGCTCCAGGCCGGCACTTCACTTAGCACTCACGTGCTCAATAAATGCTTGCGCAAAGTATGAATGAACTAAAGAACCGCCAGAGCCTCAGAGGGGGTCGGCCTGGGAGTTCCAAAGTTCGGGAGGGGACACGGGGGCGGGCAGTGGGTGTCACGTGATGGGCGGAGCAAATCCCATGTGCTTCCCCAGCGCCAGCGCAGCTCCGCCCTCTGCGCCGGTCACGTGGGGCGCTGGCTGCGCCTGCGGAGAAGCGGTGGCCGCCGAGCGGGATCTGTGCGGGGAGCCGGAAATGGTTGTGGACTACGTCTGTGCGGCTGCGTGGGGCTCGGCCGCGCGGACTGAAGGAGACTGAAGGTAAAGCCGCCATGTCCGGGCCCGACCCGGCCCCCCACCCCTCCCCCCGCATCCGCCGCCATCCGGGCCGGGGCCCGTCACCCTGCGCCGACGCCCCGGCGCCCCGGCCCCGAGCCCGCGCCCAGGCCCTACTCGCCAGGCCGATCCCCGGCCCACGTGTGCCGGGCCGGGCCCGGGTGGGGGTGGGGAGCAGGGCCCGGGCGGGGAGGGCGCTGGGGTGGCGGCGAGACAGCCACCTCCGCCCGGCCTGGGCCGCGGCCCGGCGCAGGCTGCGCGGCGCAGACCCGCCGCCCCCTCCCCCTGCGGGGCCCGGGCGGCCGCCGGGAAGTGACACGTTGTTCTTTGGCACTGGCCGCGTTGCGCAGAGCTGGGAGGCGGCGGCGGCGGCGGGCAGGGAGGAGCCCCCAGCCCCGCCCGGCGGCCGACCCTCGCCTGCCCCGAGCCGGCTTCGCGGCGGTCGCCGCCCGCCCTGCTGGTGCGGCCGGACTCGCGCCCTTCCTGGCTTGTGTTCCCGGGCGGCCTCAGGCCTCTTCGGCCCCGCGCGAGTGCCCCGCGGCAGGCTCCGAACCCGGTGTCCCCGGGTGGGGGGTGGGGATATCACGGCCGGAGCAGCCGGCTTCATTTGTGATCCGGGAGCCTGGTGCCAGCGAGACCTGGAATTTCCGGTCTGGTTGGTCTTGGGCCCCGTGGAGCCAGGTTGATACCCCTCACCTCCCAACCCCAGGCCTTCGGATGCCCAGAACCTGTAGGCCGCACTGTGGACTTATTCTTAACCGAGGGGGTGAGTGAGGGGGCTGTTTGAGCAGGCAAGGGTGGGGTCAGGGTGATTCTGTGTGTTGGTGGGGGTCCACGGGCTATATGTTTTCTGTTTTTGCACTCACTTGGCACCTCCCTTAATCCATGTTGGCCCTAGCTCTTGATACAACCTTTCCCCCAGCCCATTTGCCATAAGCTTGGGTTCTTTCCTCGTTCCGAGCTTTGCTCTTTCCAACAGGTGCTGGGGGGACCCTGATGTGGCACCAAATGAAATGAACAAAGCTCCTCAGCCCACAGGCCCCCCACCCGCCAGGTCCCCTGGACTCCCACAGGTAATCAAGGCTAAATGAACAGGACTCCGGTGGGGTGGAGATCATGCAGTTCTAAGTTTTCCCACCCCCATCTGTGTCAGGGCAAAGTGCAGCTGCTTGCTGCCAAATTGAGATAGGGCCCCTGGCTGTCCCTGGGACTGTCACAGGGAGGGAACATGTGGACTGCTGAGGCTGTTGCTGTAGGTCTGCTCCCCTTATTTCACCAGCTTGGGTTTAGGCCCCACCCAGGCTTCCCCACTTGCTGAACTCTGGTCTCTCCCCTTCAGCCAGCGTTTCCCCCGGGGCAGACTGCACCGGTGGTGTTTAGTACGCCTCAAGCGACACAAATGAACACGCCTTCTCAGCCCCGCCAGGTGAGGGGCTGTGGCTAGAGTAGGGCGTTGGGTGGGACCTGGGAAATGAGCTGCTGGTTTGGGGCTCGTATGGAAGCTGTGGACGCTGTGCACTTGTCCCCCAGGTTCCTGACAGTCGCTCTGAGTTCTTTGGTGCTGTTAGTTATTAGGGTGGCTGACCCTCTGTGAAGTTTGTAGACTGTGAGAGTGGCATTACTGGGGTCTTCGTGCCTTTGAGAATTGGAGACTGTGCTGTAGGCCCTGCTGCCAGCTCTTTCCTATTACACTAAGGTTACCAATTACCCTGTTCCTCTTCTCCCTTTCTCTTTGAACTGTGATGAGATAAACATTCCAGCTGTGCTTTTATTTTTTGTGTTCTCCAAGTTCTTCCCAAGTGGAAGGATTCTTTTCCTACCCACTCCACTCCCCCTAACTGCACTCCATCACCTTGGGGATAATTGTTGTCTTTCCTGTTCCCATGTGCTCTCAGGGAGGATTCAGGTCTCTGCAGGTAATACCCCTTTCCTAATCCCGAGCCAACTCTTTGGTGTCACCCCATCCTCCACCTAGTCTATAGCTAGACACAGATTGGGATGTTCAGGGTGGGTGCCCTGTTTGCCATTTTGAGTCCAAATACTGCATGTTAGAGGCCAACTGTTGACAAGCAAGTCTCCCAGAACTGGGAGACTGTGCATGTAGCAGTTAGCTTCAGTGAGATGGGACAGTGAATGCTGGGGAGTATGTTGCCCAGAAGGGCCTTACTTAGGCATGCTGTGTCTTGATGTTAGGAGGCCTGTGGAGGGATAGTCTGGAGGTGACTGAGTGTGCATGGCAGTGACAGTACAGGATACAAAGTTTCATCTATGTTTGAAGGCAAGTGTTAGTACAGGAGGTCACTTAGCCATCAGTTGGTCACGTGGGTCTTGGGAAGGATTTGGTCGTTATGCTCTGAAGCCTGCTACTCTTGAGACTGTGTGGACATTGTGGAGTGCTGATGTTGCTGTTCGTTCCTCCCATTTTGACCCCACCTGCTTTCCTTCTTCCTAATAGCACTTCTACCCTAGCCGGGCCCAGCCCCCTAGCAGTGCAGCCTCCCGAGTGCAGAGTGCAGCCCCTGCCCGTCCTGGCCCAGCTCCCCATGTCTACCCTGCTGGGTCCCAAGTAATGATGATCCCTTCCCAGATCTCCTACTCAGCCTCCCAAGGAGCCTACTATATCCCTGGACAGGTGAGGCTGGGGCTGGAAGCCAGCTTACCTAGTGCCTCGTCCTTCACCTTTCCTACCTGGCCTTCTAGACTCATTACTCTTAGAGGGGTGGGACTTCTGGTCATTGCCCAGGCTTGGCTTACCCTACTTCATAATTTGATGTGTGATATTTGTAGCTTTTCTCATCTCCTTCTTTTCCCTCTTTTCTTCCCCCACCCCCATCAGGGGCGTTCCACATATGTTGTCCCAACACAGCAGTACCCTGTGCAGCCAGGAGCCCCAGGCTTCTATCCAGGTGCAAGCCCTACCGAGTTTGGGACCTATGGTAAGCAGGGCAAGGAGTAAGTGGGGAGAATGTGTCCTAGGGAACATCTCAAGTATTCAACATTTCTAAATGCTAAGCCATTTCTCTACATGCTTTGGTTTTTAAAATGATAGGATTAATAGATGATAGGGATTAGTGCCTAATATTTAACTTATGTTGGTAAAGGAAGCTTTGATCCTTTGCCAAGAGAGTTGGAATCTTCCTTACTTCAAGAAGCTCGGGATTAAGGGTGCACACATCTTTAATCCCATCTGCACTAAGGAGGCTGAGACAGGTGGATCTCTTAAGTTTGAAGCCAATCTGGTCTACATAGTGAGTTCTAGGACAGCCAGAGGTACATAGAAACACCCTGTCTCAAAAAAAGAAACACAGGATCAGGGCCTTCAATCTGGCTCTGGATCAGAGCACCTGTCCCAAAGTTGGTGACATGCGTTTGATCACTGGGACCCAGGTGGTAGAAAGACAGAACTGATTCCCACTAGTTATTTTCTTACCTCCACTCAACCCATGTACACGTTAATGTATAAATAAGCTGATCATTTAAAAAAGAAAGGGCTGGAGGTACAGCTCAGTGGCTAAGAGTGAATTGCTCTTGCAGAGGCCGAGTTCTATATCAGCACCCATGCCAGGCAGCTCACAACTGTCTATAACTTTCAACTCCTGGTGGATCCAATGCTTCTGGACTCTCTGGATACCTGCACACATATATATACACAGATACATAATAAAAAACAAACTGAAAGAAATACAGGCTCTGACTTGAAATCCACATTAGTGGACTTTATGTGGGGTTTCTTTTCATAGTTGGGAGACAGTAATGTGGATTTGAGTGGTTTTCGTAGCTAGTTTTCATTTATGTTCAAAGAAAAACTCAGAATTTTATGGGCTTTGTTTGGGAGACAGTCTTACGTAGTTCTAGTTTGGCCTGAAACTTGCCATGTAAACCAGGCTAGTCTTAAAACTTGTAGTGATCCCCTTGCCTCTGATTGCTGGAATTATAAGTGTATGTTACCACGCTAAGCTTACAGCAGTATCTAAAAAAAATTTCCCATCGGGAAGATCTTAAGTATGTACTTCCAGTACATGTGTAGTTGTATATACGTGTATGTGTGATTAAACATAGAACCACCATTGGTAGTTCAGAAGGAACAAGTGGGAATTAGGAGTTACAAATTAACCCCACTTTGGAAACAATTGCTTTAGGGAATTAATTTTTATTTCTCTTGGACTGGATGTTACTTTTTGTTAAGGTTGCCCCTTGCAAAGGGCTGAGTTAGGAATTTGAGTCAGCTTCAGTGGAACAATTTGGAAAACCCTGTTCATTCCCTGCCAAAGAGCTGATTGTGTCTCAAGTTGAGAGTGTGCATGTGTGTTTCTGGGTTGGGATATCTGAGTGCCTTGTCGGGTAGAACAGATACCTGGTAGCTGGTGTAGAGAGGAAGAAGTTCCTTACTACAAGGGGTGTGTGTGTGTGTGTGTGTGTGTGTGAGGAATTCTTGTAAACGCAGTTCAAACTGGTTCCCCTGCTTTGACAGACACCTAATTCCCCTGGGAGGCGGGCTGGGCAGGGCAGGGGCTGGCTGTGCATGATGAGAGGCTCTGCAGTGGGAGGTGCTCACGTACATATTAGTATATGTCTGGGTCTTGAAGCTCTCACGAACCTTCCTTTCTGTCTTCCTTCCCCCAAGCTGGAGCCTATTACCCAGCCCAAGGTGTGCAGCAATTTCCTGCTAGTGTGGCTCCTGCCCCAGTTCTGATGAACCAGCCACCCCAGATTGCTCCTAAGAGGGAACGGAAAACTGTAAGTAGCAGCTAGGGGCTCTGGGACACCTGGAAAGGGACACTCAAGGTCTGGTGTCAGCTGGGATGTTGTGCCTGTGAGAGCAAAACTTCACAGACCTCTGAGTGTAAGCAGAGAATAAGGTCTGTGGAAGAAGAAGGTCCCTTCCTTGTAAGGGGATTGTAGTGTAGAAGCAACTCACAAAATGGGCAGCAGGGAAATTCCCAAGAGACTTGGGCTCTAGTAGGTTCATAAGACACATGATTGTTTTGGGGGTGCTGGTGGTTAGCTTTGGAAGTGGTTTGTTTTCTGTGCTCCTAACTCTTTAGTCCTGGAAGCTCTGGAGGCCTACGCCTCTGCTCAGTCCTCAAGCCCTGGGCATGGTGCCCAGAATAGGGTGCCAGGGCTGGGGAAGCCGCTGAGTCACCCTGGCTCCACCCACTGCATCGGGGCCCTACCCCTAGAGATCAGGCTGGCTAGCCACAAGTGAGCTAGCTGGATGCTTGATGGGGGTCTTTAGCCCTAGGGTGTTTGGCTATTGACTTAGGGATTGCTGGTGGGTAGAGGGGAGGGAGGGAGGGGCATTGTGATGTACAGGGCTGCTCTGTGAGGTCAAGAGTCTTAGGGGTGGGGGCTAGGGCAGCGACTACAAGAGCAGCCGGATGGGTTGACAGTAGAACTCATGGGGTTTCTGGCACCCACCCACCTGCTTCCCAGTAGGGGTGGGAGGTTGGCCCAGAGTGTTAGGAGGGGGACAGGGTGGAGAGGTGGGCTCCTTCTGCTTCCCACTCATCCTGTAGCTTTTTTTCCCCAGATCCGAATTCGAGACCCAAACCAAGGAGGGAAGGATATCACAGAAGAGATCATGTCTGGGGCCCGCACTGCCTCCACGCCGACCCCTCCCCAGGTACTGTCATATCTTTGAGTGATACCTTGGTTTGGACAGCTATTCTGCCCTAGATTCCTAAGTCACTTGATCTTTTCCTTCACCTAAGGGGTTTATTTCCCTGCTTTCCTGGATTTCTAGGCAGAGCTAAAGTAGAAATGACTCTAGTAAAGAAGGGTGTGGAACTCTTCAGTGCAAACTTATAACGCTTTGTGTCCTGCAGACGGGAGGCAGTCTGGAGCCTCAACCCAATGGGGAGTCGCCTCAGGTTGCTGTCATTATCCGGCCAGGTAAGGAAGGCAGTGGCACAGCTTTTATGGGGAAGAGGGGAGTATGAGGATTTACACTTGAAGGAGGTGGAGTGATTCAAACTTGAGTACCAGAGAAGAGTGACTGGGGTTCATGTAGTGGGTTTGAAGTCGCACTGTTTTGGATGAGAGATGAGAGCAGCCGAGGTGGGAGCAGGTTGGGATGTGTTGTTGAATTGGAAGTAAGCCTCACTAAGAGGAAGAGCAGGGACAGTGAAGGACTGGCTGTCATGCATTCATTCTTCCTGCAGATGACCGGTCACAGGGAGCAGCCATTGGGGGGCGGCCAGGACTGCCTGGCCCAGAGCACAGCCCTGGCACAGAATCTCAGCCTTCGTCGCCTTCTCCAACCCCATCACCACCCCCAATTTTGGAGCCGGGGTCTGAGTCTAATCTTGGAGTCCTCTCTATTCCTGGGGACACTATGACAACGGGGATGATACCAATGTCTGTAGAAGAATCGACCCCCATCTCTTGTGAAACTGGGGAGCCATATTGCCTCTCTCCAGAACCCACTCTTGCCGAACCCATACTGGAAGTAGAAGTGACACTCAGCAAACCCATTCCAGAATCTGAGTTCTCTTCCAGTCCTCTCCAGGTTTCCACATCCCTGGTGCCTCACAGGGCTGAAACTCATGAGCCCAATGGCGTGATCCCATCTGAGGATCTGGAACCAGAGGTGGGGTCAAGCACAGAGCCAGCCCCTCCCCCCTTTTCAGCTTGTGCTTCTGAATCGCTTGTGCCCATTGCTCCAACTGCCCAACCTGAGGAACTGCTCAATGGAGCCCCCTCGCCACCGGCTGTGGATCTAAGCCCAGTCAGTGAGCCAGAGGAACAGGCCAAGGACGTTTCATCAGAGGCACTGGCCAGCATTCTCTCTCCCACTCCACCTGTGGCTTCTTCAGATACTTCTCCTGCTCAGGAGGAAGAAATGGAAGATGATGAAGAAGAAGAAGGTGGAGAAGCTGAGAGTGAGAAAGGAGGAGAGGACCTCCCCCTCGACAGTACTCCTGTCCCAGCCCAATTGTCTCAGAATTTAGAGGTGGCAGTAGCTACCCAGGGTAAGGAGGTGTGGCTAGATGATGATGTTGCTCGTTCTGGAGATGCTCTCTTCATTGACCTCCCATTTGGCACCTCTTCTGTTTTGCTTTGTTTTGAGACTTGTTTTGGATCTTGATGTAGTCTGGCTGCCTGCTTCTGCCCCTCCCAAGTGCTAGGATTAAGTCCGTGCACCATCTTTATATGAGCAGCCCCACAAAATGGGCTCCCATTTTGGCCTAGTGTTAGACCCTAAGAAATAGAGTTGTTTTAGACAAGGTCTTATGTAGCCCTAATCCTTGTGTCTCTGTCTCCCGAGTTCAGGGATTATAGGGATCCGCCATGATGACTGGTTTACAGAGGATTTTATCATTTAAAGTGGGAGTGAAGGGTAGAGGAATGTTATGGCTGGTTTTCCCTTTTTTTCTTTTTTTTTTTTTTCTATTTCTCTGTTGGGGATACTCATTAAATTGTTCACACCTTGTTGTCTCTCCTCTTTCTCCTTTTAGTGGCAGTGTCTGTCCCAAAGAGGAGACGGAAAATTAAAGAGCTAAATAAGAAGGAGGCTGTAGGTGACCTTCTAGATGCCTTCAAGGAGGTGGACCCAGCAGTACCAGAAGTAGAGAATCCACCTCCCACTGGCAGCAACCCAAGCCCAGAGTCTGAGGGCAGCGCTGTGCCCCCACAGCCTGACGAAGCAGAGGAAACCTGGGATTCTAAGGAAGACAAAATTCACAATGCTGAGAACATCCAGCCTGGGGAACAGAAGTATGAGTACAAGTCAGGTGTGTTTGAGAAGATGAGCGGTTGAGCAATACTTACCTACTTCCGTGAGAAATGGATAGTCCTACTGCAGACACAGGAGTGTGACTGATGCATCCTGTCTTGCAGATCAGTGGAAGCCTCTAAACCTTGAAGAGAAGAAGCGTTACGACAGGGAATTCCTGCTGGGCTTTCAGTTCATCCTTGCCAGTATGCAGAAGCCAGAAGGATTGCCCCATATCACTGATGTGGTGCTGGACAAGGTTGGTGTTTTGAGGAAGGTTGGTTTGACCTGGAAGTGCCTGAGGTCCCCAAAGAGAAGGCAGTCATCCTAACCTGTCTCTAAGACATGAATCTTCTTTGCAGGCCAATAAAACACCACTTCGGGCACTGGATCCCTCCAGACTACCTGGCATAAACTGTGGCCCAGATTTCACTCCATCCTTTGCCAATCTTGGCCGACCAGCCCTCAGCAACCGTGGGCCCCCAAGGGGTGGGCCAGGTGGGGAGCTGTCCCGAGGGCCGGTGAGTGGGGCTGGCCGAGGGGCAGATGGTTAATGAGTGGGGTGGAATCTTAACATGTCTCATCCTTCGGGGAGAGATCTGTCTCAGAGCTGTGTGGTAATGGGGTCACATGTTATACTTGCTGTTCTCTGTCTTCAGTTGTCTTCATCCCTTGTCTAGCAGGCTGGCCTGGGACCCAGGCGCTCTCAGCAGGGCCCACGAAAGGAAACTCGCAAGATCATTTCCTCGGTGATAATGACTGAAGACATAAAACTAAACAAAGCCGAGAAGGCTTGGAAACCCAGTAGCAAACGAACAGCGGCTGATAAGGACCGAGGGGAGGAGGATGCTGATGGGAGCAAGACCCAGGTACTAGCAAGTCTTCTTGCTGTTAGTCTCCATTCCCGCTCTTCTAGAGCCTTCGTGTAAGCCATTTTACTACGACCACTGTCTTTACTCAGCATCTTTACTACACTGTCCAGACTCAGTCCCGACCATTTTGTCCTGTCTCCGCAGCCTGTGTTTCTCTTGAGTACTTCACTAGATCCTGTATACCGTATCCTCTCTTCTCCACAGGACCTGTTCCGCAGGGTACGCTCCATCCTGAATAAGCTGACACCCCAGATGTTTCAGCAGCTGATGAAGCAGGTGACACAGCTGGCCATTGACACCGAGGAACGCCTCAAAGGAGTTATTGACCTCATCTTTGAGAAAGCCATTTCAGAGCCCAACTTCTCTGTGGCTTATGCCAACATGTGCCGCTGTCTCATGGCGGTTAGTTTCTACCACCATTTGCTAAGTCTTTCTTAGAGATTTTTTTCATGCTTTTATTTATTTAACATTTTATTTGCCTATGTGTATGTAATTGCATGTTTACCACAGTTAGCACAATTGGCAGGCATCGGATAACTTGTGGAGTCAATTCTCTTTTACCTTTATGAGGATTCTGGAGATTAAACTCAGATTCCCAAGCTTGTGTGGCAGGTTTCTTCACCCTCTGAGCCGTCTTTCTGGGGTCCTAGAGTCCAGCTTTACTTGGTTCCCCCTTGTCTGTTATGTAGCTAAGCGTGCAGTTCAGCGTAGGCTTTCTGGTCTTTGCCTTGGACTGATCTTAATGTGATCTTTGCCTGCAGCTGAAAGTGCCCACTACAGAAAAGCCAACAGTGACTGTGAATTTTCGAAAACTGTTGTTAAATCGGTGCCAGAAGGAATTTGAGAAAGACAAAGATGATGATGAAGTTTTTGAAAAAAAGCAAAAGGAGATGGATGAAGCTGCCACGGTGAGAGAATGGATTGCCAGTCACAGCCTGTACTCACACCCACCCTTACCACTGCCAGTTAGAGCTGAACTTGAGAGCTCTGGACATTATGAGGGACCTTGGGGGCTTGCTTTACCTTGGGACAAGAGTGCTTAGTGCTGGGCTGTCTGGCTCTCTAGATAAGAAGAGAGGGGTTTAGCCAGCTGGCTGTGTTTGGTTTTGTTCTTAGCTTTATTGTTATATGTGTGTTTGGCCATCCTGTATATATTTGTGTAGTGTACATGTATGGTGCCAGAGGAGACCAAAAGGAGGCACTGGATTCCCTGGAACTGGAGTTAAAAATGGTTCTGAGCTACCACGTGGGTACTGAGAACTGACTCTAGGTCTTTTGCAAGAGCAGAAGTGTTCTTAACCACTGACCTATCTATCTCTCCAAGATCCCCCTGCTTCTTTTTGTTTGTTTGTTTGGGTTTTTTTGGTTTTTTGAGACAGGGACTCTCTGTGTAGCCCTGGCTATCCTGGAACTCTATAGACCAGGCTGGCCTCAAACTCAGAAATCCGCCTGCCTCTGCCTCCCAAGTGCTAGGATTAAAGGCATACGCCACCACTGCCTGGCTTCTTCTTCTTTTTTTTTTTTTTTATTTAAAGATTTGGGTGTTTTTGGTTTTGGTTTTGGTTTTGGTTTTTCGAGACAGGGTTTCTCTGTGTAGCCCTGGCTGTCCTGGAACTCACACTGTAGACCAGGCTGGCCTCGAACTCAGAAATCCACTTGCCTCTGCCTCCCAAGTGCTGGGATTAAAGGCATGCGCCACCATTGCCCAGCAATTTGTTTATTTTATGTATATGAGAACTCTGCCTTTATGCACACCAGGGCATCAGATACCGTTACAGATGGTTGTGACTATGGGCCACTGTATGGTTGCTGGGAATTGAACTCAGGACCTCTGGAAGAGCAGCCTAGAACTCTTAACCTCTGAGCCATCTCTCCAGCTCCTTGATTATCGTTTTGACATAATCTTTGTCTTACGGTTGACAGGCAGAAGAACGGGGGCGCCTGAAAGAAGAACTAGAAGAGGCCCGGGACATAGCTCGGCGGCGCTCTTTAGGGAATATCAAGTTTATTGGAGAGTTATTCAAGTTGAAGATGTTAACAGAAGCAATAATGCATGACTGTGTGGTCAAACTACTTAAGAACCATGATGAGGAGTCCCTGGAATGCCTCTGCCGCCTCCTCACTACTATAGGCAAAGACCTGGACTTTGCAAAAGCCAAGGTAGACATCCTGTGATTTGGTGGGGAATGAGTAAGGCATATGGGTCTCCTGTTTGCTGACAGGATACAGGCTGAGGGGTTGGGATGCTTAGCCAGTATCAGGTAAAGTGGGGGGGCACAACAAAATTGACCCGATCCCTTTGCTGCCTAGCCTCGAATGGATCAGTATTTCAACCAGATGGAAAAAATCATTAAAGAAAAGAAGACCTCATCTCGAATCCGTTTCATGCTGCAGGATGTACTCGATCTGCGGCAGGTATGTGTCGTCTTCCCCTACTTCATCTGCTACTCCAGTTCCTGATACTACCTTGGCTGATCCCTGCCAACCCCCAATAACTGTTTCCATTTTGTTTCCAAAGAGTAATTGGGTGCCACGCCGAGGGGATCAGGGTCCTAAGACTATTGATCAAATTCACAAGGAGGCTGAGATGGAAGAGCACCGAGAACATATCAAAGTGCAGCAGCTCATGGCCAAGGGCAGTGACAAACGTCGGGGTGGCCCTCCAGGCCCGCCTATCAGTGAGTTTGAGGCTAGGGCTAAGGAGGAGACAGTGAAGCTCCTAGAGGCTATGATACTATTCTTTCCACTGATGACTTCTGTTAGTGCCACGTGTCTGGGCCACTGAGACCACATGATGGGATTGAGGATCTGAGGAAGAGAGGCCAAGGGTGGCCCAAGAAGGGGTTGTTAGGACTTGTTACTCCAACATGCTCCCCCATTCTCTTTCTCTCTCTCTCTCTCTCTTTCTCTTTTTCTTTCTTCTTTCGTCTCAGACCGTGGCCTTCCACTTGTGGATGATGGTGGCTGGAATACAGTCCCCATCAGTAAAGGCAGTCGCCCCATTGACACCTCACGGCTCACCAAGATCACAAAGGTAAGGTTGTGTTCTGGAGAGTTGGAGGGTGAAGAGAATGAATAACCCCACAGTTAGGGTGGTGATAGCTGAACTTAGACTAGTTAGATGAAGTGTTACGTGCTAAAGGATTGTTCTTAGTAAGCTGATAACACCAAATCAAGCCAAGAATGGTTTTTACATTTTAAGTAATTGAAAAAAAGGGGGGATGATATAGTATATAGAATATGTACAATTTGGACTCAAGAGGTTATAAGAGCACTGGCAGCTCTTTCAGAAGTCCTGAGTTCAATTCTCAGGAACCACATGGTAGCTAACAACCATCTGTAATAATCATGGTCTGGTCACCTTTTCTGGCCTACATGCAGAGCGAACAGTATATTCATTCATAATAAATCTTTTTTTAAAAGTATATAGAATATGAATTCTGTCTATGGGTAATTACTTGATAACGGTTATTCCTTTATGTTACACTATTTTCACACTATAATAACAGAATGAGTAGTAGCCATAGGCTGTGGATTGCAAAGCCCTAAAATACTCACTATCTCGCCTGTATAGTCAAAGCGTGCCTCACCCTTCATTTGGACCCTTCATCCAGTGTGGCTGTGTGTGGCTGTGTGTAGTGTTGGCTAAGGGCTTGAGCTAGGTAAGGCATGAGAGTCTACTGTCTTTCCTTCTGCAGCCTGGTTCCATTGATTCTAACAACCAGCTCTTTGCACCTGGAGGACGACTGAGTTGGGGCAAGGGCAGCAGTGGGGGTTCAGGAGCCAAGCCCTCAGACACAGGTATGGAGGCCACTGTAGGGAGCTGCGTACTTGGTATGCTCAGCTTCTTTGAGTTAGTCTTTCCTACACAGAGTAAGTAAGTAGAGAATGAATATAGGAGTCATATACATGATGCCACGGAGTGAAGTACTTTATTGTCATTATTGTGACCAAGAGTCCTGAACAATAAGGGGGATGCATAAAATAGCAAAGGTGGGTGGTGTGCTCTGTAACCCTAGCACTTGGAAGGTGGGGATGGATTGATGAGGCTTTCTTTGCCCTTCCTAAGCATCGGAAGCTACTCGTCCAGCTACCTTGAATCGCTTTTCTGCTCTTCAACAAACATTACCCACAGAGAACACAGATAACAGACGTGTTGTACAGAGGTGAGTTTCTGGGCGTGGGGTTGTTGTTAGAGAATACTGTGATTGGGTTTTAGTTGTCAAAGCATAGGGATTTCTCATGCCTTTATTACCTACCTGGACATGTCCTTGATGACAAGAATGAGACCCCGCAGTTGCTCTGAATATTGGATAGTCACATAAAGTGCTTGAGTGTACAGGTGAGAAACAATGTGTCTCATCTTCCAGGAGTAGCTTAAGCCGGGAACGAGGTGAGAAAGCTGGGGACCGGGGAGACCGACTAGAGCGGAGTGAGCGGGGAGGTGACCGTGGGGACCGACTTGATCGTGCCAGAACACCTGCCACCAAGCGAAGTTTTAGCAAAGAAGTGGAGGAGCGAAGTAGAGAGCGGCCATCCCAGCCTGAGGGACTCCGCAAGGCAGCTAGCCTCACAGAGGATCGTGGTCGGGATCCTGGTGAGAAGGAAGGGAAGGCGTGCGGAGGAATGGGGGAAAGCTAGTGCCTGATACGGGACTTTCTTGAGGGGCTCTGGATTCTTTTAAGACAAGTACCTGAAAAGTTCTTCCCCTGTAGTGAAGCGGGAAGCCACTCTACCTCCAGTGAGTCCTCTAAAGGCTGCGCTCTCTGTGGATGAGGTGGAGAAGAAATCTAAGGCCATCATCGAGGAGTATCTCCATCTCAACGACATGAAGGTTGGCACTAGGGACTAGTGATTGCTAATAAGGGTGGGGAAGGGGAGCTGTGCCAGCTGGCATGGCTTATATAGGCTGTAGACCCAGCAATGATGGCTTTCTTCCTCATATGCTTTGCCCTCCTCAGGAGGCAGTACAGTGTGTCCAGGAGCTGGCTTCACCCTCCTTGCTCTTCATCTTTGTACGGCTTGGCATCGAGTCCACGCTGGAGCGTAGTACCATTGCTCGTGAGCATATGGGGCGACTGCTGCACCAACTGCTCTGTGCGGGGCACCTCTCTACTGCCCAGTACTATCAAGGGTATGATCCATGTCTGAGGGACTTCTGTATCCACATAACCCACCAATTCAATCTCCTTTGTGGGATTCCTGCCTGGAACCTCGGATTTTAGTTTGAGGTTGTCTCATGTCTGGAAGATGTTTCTGGGGGACCTCCACATTTGGTTTTTAGTTGTGCTATATTTCCCTAGGAGCAGGGTAAGTCTAACCCATCTCTAAATGCCCTGGCCTCTTATTCCCTTTTCAGGCTGTATGAAACACTAGAATTGGCTGAGGACATGGAAATTGATATCCCTCATGTATGGCTTTACCTGGCAGAACTGATAACACCTATTCTCCAGGAAGATGGGGTGCCCATGGAAGAGCTCTTCAGGTAAGCCCTCCCTCCCTTTGTGGATGCGAGAGAGAAAGAATGGAGGAAGTGAGTGAGACAAGCTGCAGATGTGGGTCTGGAGAAGGAGGGAGTGATGCAGAGGGGCTTTGGAGGGCATCAGGATGGATTTTTCTTACAGGGAAATTACGAAGCCTCTCAGACCCATGGGCAAAGCTGCGTCTTTGTTGCTGGAGATCCTGGGTCTCTTATGCAAGAGCATGGTGAGTTGAACCTTTAAAGGTCGGTGTATTCAGAGACTTTCATGTGGCTTTGGCTGCCCTAGGTGACCATGGAGCCTCTTGGTCCTTTGTTGGCCTGGAGTATTTATTTGTAATGCTAGGACCACTTTGATACTTGAGAGAGGAAAAATGTTAAATAATAGGTAGCTTCTGTCATGAGTTCCTCCTGGGCTGAAGGGAGATTGGCAAAGGAAGACCCTAGACCCATGGCTAATTCATTTGGTGTTTCTTTGAACATTTCACTATAGACTAAGCCCCTGGGATTACAGCAGTTAGACAGCATGAACTCCCAGCGTGGTACAGAACAAAGGAAGAAGAGATGGGAGCATCAACACAGTGAACTGTGAATTAGGGAAACAGTATCTCAGGGCTATGGAGTTGCAAGAAAATTTGGTAGTGTTTACAATGGAAGGCCACCTTTGATGAGCACTACAGCTATTTTATGAAAGTTAATTGGTGTCTGGAATGTAAAGCCTTGAAAAAGGCGAGTTGAGAGTGGTGCCAGTGAGTGGTCAGAAGTTGGATATGAGTGTGAAGTTTGGGTGTACAGAACTCTGAGGGATAAGACAAGACTGAGAGGAACTCAAGTGACATTTGTGAAGGTGTGGGGTACTATTACTGCTGCTAGGAGTTCTGAACATAGGAAACCAGTGGGCATATCTTTTTTGTTCTTTTTGAGATGGGTTTTCTCAGTGCAGCCCTAGTTGTCATGGCGCACCACTACTGGCTGGCAATTATATTTTTTAAGCAAATGTTCATTTACTTGGGAAAATTAAAAAGCTCAATGGTTAAGAGGCACAAAAAATACATTTTTAGATTTTTTTATACTAATTTTACTTATTTAGGTTTATTTCTTTTTATTTTGTGTGTATACAAGTGTTTTGTTTGCATGTGTATATGTGCAGGAGAGTATGTCAGAATCCTTGGAACCTGCCTTATGGGTGGTTGAGAAACCCACCGTGTAGGTGCTGGGACCAAAACAAATGTTCTTAACTGCTAAGCCAACTCTCCAGATCTGAAAAACAATAATAAATATTTTTATTAAAAAAAAAACCACAATCAACGAAACTGTTTGGGAAAGGAAATATAGGTGAGATATAGATGTATATTTATAGTGAGATATATAGACTTGGTTGCTTACCTTTTTGTGATCTTTTGTGATCCAGTGATTTCTTAAGAGTTGTACAATGCTAAGTGATACTTTTCCTAGAGGCTTTCTCCCGTCCTAATGTCATGCCACTATGGTGGTTGGTGAGTTCCTATTACTTGTGATGTTTATTTAATCTAGGCATGGAAGGGTGGTGCCTATGTGGTATGACTACTGAAGAACTGTTGAGTCCTAAGAGTCAAGGGCCATGTGTAGAGGTAGGTATTGAGAATGCTGAATTGGTCTTTTGTTTTTCAGGGTCCCAAAAAAGTGGGGATGCTGTGGCGAGAGGCTGGGCTAAGCTGGAGGGAGTTTCTAGCAGAAGGCCAAGATGTTGGCTCATTTGTGGCTGAAAAGGTTTGAGACTGGAGTTGGGTTATTCTGCGTTTGGGGCTAGCTGATATCATCTTTCCCTTGTCTTTTATACTAGTTTTGACCTTCTCTGTGGGTCCTTTGTTTATAGAAGGTGGAATATACCTTGGGAGAAGAGTCTGAAGCTCCTGGCCAGAGGGCACTTGCCTTTGAGGAGCTTCGTAGGCAGCTAGAGAAGCTCCTGAAGGACGGCGGCAGTAATCAATGTGTGTTTGACTGGATAGAGGTACGCTGCTCGTGGATGCTGGGGAAGGACGGGGGTAGTTTTTGAGGTGGGTGGTTTGGGAGTAACAAGTGGATACTTAGGGCACATTCGTTTTTCTGTACAGGCCAACCTGAATGAGCAGCAGATAGCATCTAATATGTTAGTTCGAGCCCTCATGACAACTGTCTGTTACTCTGCAATTATCTGTAAGTCAGGGAGGTGGTGGGACAAGGGTGGGCCGGGCAATCTAATTGGGGGAAAGGAGTTTTGGTCTTGACCTTTGAGGGCCAAGCAAGGTGAAGTCTTCATTATTCCACTTTGTTGTTTTTTTCGCCTGTAGTTGAGACTCCTCTCCGAGTGGATGTTCAAGTGTTGAAAGTGCGAGCAAGACTGCTACAGAAATACCTGTGTGATGAGCAGAAGGAGCTACAAGCACTCTATGCTCTACAGGCCCTTGTAGTGACCTTAGAACAGCCTGCCAGTAAGCCAGGCTACAGGGGTGAGGGTGGGCAGAGGGATTGCCAGATAGAAGATGGTGGCCATGGAAGGTACTCAACCCGAGAGGAGGGGAGAGAGCAAAATGCCCTGGTGATTTGATTGTTACTTACCCTACCCTCTGCTTGTTTCCTTGCCTACAAATGGAATGAGTTAATCTAAGCCTGGAGGGTTGATTGCCTGCCTGCTTTGTGCTTGACGAGTAGATGACAGCAATGCAGAGGTGATAAAGAGTAGTATCTTCAGATACCATGTGCCCATCTGTCTGACACAAGGCTGAAGTGCTTGCCTACCTTGTTAATAACTGTTGGGGATTTATCTCCATTTCCCACATTAGAAGATGGGGGCGTATGACCATGTCTGAGGTTTACAAATTCAGCACATGGGTATGGTTAGATGTTGAAATAACTGTAGTGAGCATATAGAGCACAGTTCTATGCTGGCCTAGAGTCATTGAGAGCATGAGTGTTGGAAGATGGGTCCAAGAGATGATTGGTGCGAATTGGTTACCTGTAGATAGAGAGCAGGCAGGCCCTGAGTTGGAATAGAAGACATGAAAAGAACTACTGAAGGAAGTACATCAGTCATGAAAAGAGGGACTGGAGAAGTGGGGTGAGGGGGCAGATACTTGGGGTCAGGTATGTGCTGACAGGGGCCTTGCACCGAATGGAGTAAGGATACAAGTGTGAGGCCAGCCTGGGATGATTAATTAGACTTTCAGAGAATGCCCCCTACCCCAGCTGGTCATGGCGGCCTCAAGAGACGGGAAAGTGGGTCTCTGACCAAGACAACCAGGGCTACATATATCAAAACAAAAAAACAAAACAGTACTGAAATACCTTTAAAATACTGTCACTTAGCTGTTTACTTGCATTTTACAGTGGAGGAGACTGAGGCTTGGTTAGAATGGGTTTGCCTCGAGAATAACCCTGGCAAAATGGAGAACACACATAGGGCGGGGGTGTGTGAGCAAAAAGAAAATTTGGTATAGGAAAATGGTTGAAAATGCTAGATGCTACAGTGTGGCAGGAGCCTATCTAAACATTAAAAACATTGAGATCTTCCTAGCAAGCTACAGAATTTGATAGAGTAGGTAGGGTCCAAAGTTCTGAATTGGAAAGGACTGAGATAGTTGACTGAGACAGAAAGAAAAACAAAGATCTTGTTTAGCTATGGAATAGTTAAAAGGTAGTTTTGTGTCGAGATTAGACTTAACACAAATGTGGTAAATGTGTAGGGCAAAGTAACTGTACAGGGTTCTCTGAGAGAACGGGCATGGGTTTTGGAGCACAGCTGTGAGATAAGTGAAGGATCAGCTCTACCCATAGAGAATGAGGAAAACCCAGAGGAATGTCTTGGCCTGAACTTCCCATAGTTGGTAAGCTAATGTACACCTTGGAGCTGGGCCTGAAGTCCTGTGCTTCACTTAATGGAGTTGGTGAGGAATGGGATGGACGGTGTTTTGGAAGTGCATTGTTACACAAGCACATGAGGAAAGCTGTGATGGCTAAAGACAAGCAAGGGTCATAGGAGGTTCCTGGGGGATTCACCAGGAAGATAAGATGGTAAGAGAAATGGTACCACTGGCAGAGTATAGCACTCTCTAGAGGCCAGAGAGGGTACAAGTGTGTGGGAAAGAGGAGGCAACAGTCGGGAATCTGTCTACCATGGACTCTTCAATGCTGGACCTAGTATTGAACTCAGATGCCAAACTTCCAACTATTTATTTATTTTAGCTTTGGAATGCAATTTTTTGTTTTTGTTTTTTTTTTTTTTTTGGTTTTTCGAAACAGGGTTTCTCTGTGTAGCCCTGGCTGTCCTGGAACTCACTCTGTAGACCAGGCTGGCCTCAACTCAGAAATCCACCTGCCTCTGCCTCCCAAGTGCTGGGATTAAAGGCGTGCGCCACCACTGCCCAGCTTGGAATGCAATCTTAAGTAGTCTGGGCTGGGCTAGCCTCGAACTAGTTAGGTAATTTAGACTTGCCTTAACTTTGATCCTCTTGCACTCTATATTCCAAGTAATGGGATTCTAGTTGTAGGCACCAGGCCTAACATTTTTCCTTTCTTGTTTTATTTTGTTTTTTTGAAACAAAGTTTCTCTGTATATAGCCTCTGATCTGTAGACCCAGGCTGGCCAAGTGCTGGGACTAAAGGCATATATACCACCACACCAAGCCTTCCCTCCCTTTGTTCTCTTGAGACATGATCTCACTTGTGTAGAACTAGCTGGCTTAGAAAAATCTATTGCAGACCAGGCTAGTCTCAAACTCAGATCTACCCGTCTTCCTCCTGAGCACTGAGATTAAAGGTGTGTGCCACCACACCTGGCTTCAGCTTTGCCCTTTTTCAGTCTTGCTAAACTGCCAGAGTTGGCTTTGAGCTTACTATCTTGATCTGCCTCAGTCTCCCAAATATTTGGATTTACATGCCTGTCTCTAAGGATTGCTAATGGCTAAGTAACTCATTCTTGGGCTGGTAGCCTCTGTCATGAGATTAGCATTCTGTCAGAGGCCTAATCACTCTGAAAACCAGGATGGTAGATCAAGGTTGTGTCTAGCAGTGTCTCTTTGGGAGGGATCTCCGGGTATAGGCTGCTAAGGCTTTGGCTAGTCACCTAATTGATATCCTTGTGGCTTGCAGACCTGCTTCGGATGTTCTTTGATGCTCTTTATGACGAGGATGTGGTGAAGGAAGACGCCTTCTACAGCTGGGAGAGCAGCAAGGACCCTGCTGAACAGCAGGGCAAGGGTGTGGCCCTTAAATCTGTCACAGCATTCTTCAACTGGCTTCGTGAGGCTGAGGATGAGGAGTCTGATCACAACTGATGGCGGGTGGGGCAGGGGACTCGGAGCCATGGACACGTGGATGGCCCAG
>CM052713.1:13293519-13320435 GCA_028551405.1 Uromys caudimaculatus
GAGGATGTGGTGAAGGAAGACGCCTTCTACAGCTGGGAGAGCAGCAAGGACCCTGCTGAACAGCAGGGCAAGGGTGTGGCCCTTAAATCTGTCACAGCATTCTTCAACTGGCTTCGTGAGGCTGAGGATGAGGAGTCTGATCACAACTGATGGCGGGTGGGGCAGGGGACTCGGAGCCATGGACACGTGGATGGCCCAGCCAGCCAGCCGCCTGGACTGCAGGGGGGCGGCGGCAGCAGTGGCGGCAGTGGCAGTGGGTGCCTGTAGTGCGATGTGTCTTGAGCTAATAAAGTGGCTGATGAGGCAGGATGGCTTGGGGCTGCCTGGGGCCCCCCTCCAGGATGCTGCCAAGTGTCTCTCTCCTCCCCCCAGGGCACAGAGATATATATAAAGTCTTGAAATTTGGTGTGTCTTTGCGGGGGGAGGGGCACTACCGCCTGCCTCTAGGGTCCTTTTTTATTTTCTGAAATCACTCTTGGGACTGCCGTCCTCGCTGCTGGGGGCATATGCCCCAGCCCCTGCACCACCCCTGCTGCTGCCTGGGCAGGGGAAAGGGGGGGGCACGGTGCCTGTAATTATTAAACATGAATTCAATTAAGTTTATTGCCTCTTTACTGTTCTGCACCGTTGGAAGGGTGTGGATAGGTGGGCATCCTTCTTACCAGATTGGGCCACTGTATCATTGATACTTGTTTCTTTTCCTGTCAGGAAATTTTGGGAACCTGGGGAATTGCTTTTCTGGAGGGTTGGGATCTCCAGATCAGCTTGACACGGTGAAACTGGAGATGAGTGCTGTGGGCTCCTTTTGCTCCTACCAGATTGATCCGAGCTCTTGAGTTTGAGGCCCTTGTAGAAGCCATAAATGGAATGTCCTATGTAAAATGACTGCATGGCCTACCGGCTACTGTCTTCAGTATGGCTCCGCAGTGGACTAGAGATGCTGTGAGACCCAGGCTGTCACTGAGTGGCTGTGACGTAGGCTTGCCCCGCCTGCTCTGGGTGGGCACGGCCCCGCGCTTACGTCACCGGCCCTGTTCCCCTCTCCCGGGAGCAGACTCGCTGCTCCCACCCCCTCCCCTTCTCACAGGCTGTCCCCTCCCTGGTGGTGACCGCGGCCCGACCCTCTGCGAGGCGATGGCCCGGGTCCCGAGCGCGGGCTAGCGTGCCTGGGTGTCCTGCCATGGGCTGTATTGGCTCTCGGCGTTCAGCCGGTCAGGGTAAGAGGCGGAGGCCGGAGCATGGATAGGGATTTGGGCTCCATAGCTGCCAGGTGGGGCCCTGGGTGGTAGGGGCGGTGAGGAGGGGGCTGGTATAAGGAGAGGGAGGAGCCTGCGTCAGGGAGGCGGGTTGGGCCAGACGAGCATACCGCGAGGGGGCTAACCGACTCTGGCTTGTTCCTGTGGCCTGCCTGCTACTGGGATTTTCCGTGGTGTACTCACCTTCTGCCTTTTGCCTATATCCCTGCTGCTGAGAGTGGCTGCAGGGGCACAGCCTGGGAGCCGCAGGCCAACCTGCGGCCCCCACCTTCCTGGCTCCTGGCAACTAGCCTTTTGTATCTACATACTTCATTGCCTCTCTGATCTCAGTGTCTTAGGAGTGGCTCTTTGCTGTGAACCTGCCTCTCCTGTCTGGGTGCTGTCATCCTCAGGAGTCAGCCTGCAAATGCTGGCCAAGTACCCCATCACGGAATTTTTGCCTAACACTTGCTCCAAGCTTCAGAACCAGCTGGTTGATTAAAGGGTCTGAAGCCCCAGGTAGAGCATCTGGGAGCAAATTGATATTTACGCCCCCCCCCCCCCCCCAAAAAAAGAAAACCAAAACCAAAACCAAAACCAAATCATTTTTACTCTAAGAAGAAAAAGTCCAGAGACAGGACATCATCAGATCTTCTTATGTCAGCCGAGCCCTGCTCAGGCCTTGGTTTCCATGAAAACGTGTGTGTGGGGTGGGGTGGGGTGGGGGGTGTGTGAGGAGCACTTTAACTCTAGGTCAGCCAGCCTACCTCCTATGTCAAGTAATGAGTTTAGAATGGGTCCTAGGATTTCCAAGAGATGGTCAATCACACAAAGCATTAGTATGGTTGATATTTGAGGTGTTTTGCAAGTAACTCTGGCTGAAATTTGTACTTCTCTTGAATTCTGGGATGTGTAGTCCCAGAAGTAACCTCGTGGGTTATGAATTTGAGAAGTAACAGGGAGGGCACTCTGACTCTCCTGGTCTGCATGGAGTTCAGGAAGTCATCCCTTCCTGTAGTCAGGTTAGAGTTTAACTGACCTCAGGACTGGCTTTGAGAGCCCTGATTAGGTACCAGCTAGGGGTCAGGCATAGCCAGTAACCTGTCTTCTTTCTGGTTGGTAGCATTTCTGGGGACAACCAACTGGCTGAGGCCCAGGGACAGAGACGCCTGCTCCAGCTAAAAGGTTAGTTGTGATATACATGGCCAGTTGGCTCTGTGTAAGCTAAGGGTGAGCCTCAGCTCAACAAGACAGAGAACTTGGCGAGGTCCCTGGCACTCCCACTTCCTCAAAGCTATGAGACAGGAGTGTTCTCCTTATGTGACTAGGCACAAGTTCCAAGTGGGGAGGGGACTGGCTCAGCATCCGGAGCCAAAACAAGAATAGAACTGGGAGCTGAGCCTGAAGCAGTTCAGGCTTTGGGTTCTCTGCATCAACACAGTCAGCATGCCTGTGATTTCTGTGCTGGGCAAAATGTTTCTGTGGCAGCGCGAAGGGCCTGGAGGACGATGGACTTGTCAGACAAGTCGCAGAGGTGAGAGCAGAGATCATGTATGTGATCTGGGAAGCGGTAGGAAACTGAGGAGAGGAAAATCAACTCTGGTTTAGATATTGGGAAACAGACTGAAGGGGAGAGACTCAGGTTGGGGCCATTAGGTAATGGCTTACAAGGGTAAAACTTAGAAAAATCATGGGTTTGTTGGAAAAAACCAGAGTGATAGACCAGTTGAGACTGAGAGTAAAGAATCACCGTGAGAAGGAGAGTGGGAGAGGGGGGCAGTGTTGGTGGGCAAATTTCATGTCCTTTCCGAGGGTTGAGAAGCTGGGAGAAGAGTTCAGGATTTACCCATGTTTGGGTTTCACCTTAAGTTCTGATGGCAAGATAATTGTAGAGGAAGGTGTCCTTAGGGATGCCACGAAAGGGTCCCCACAGTCAGCTGTGGGATAGGGGGTTTCAGGAGAGTACGTGCGTGGTCTCAGATTGTCTGCAAGATGGGGGAGGGGTTACAAAAAATGACATAGCAACACGGTGAAAATGGTAGTCTTGGTAGAAGTGGAGAATGCAAGTGAACACCTTTCCCTCTGACTCCTCAGTGGCTTCGGACTCTGCCTGGGCTGTGGAGTGGATCGAACTCCCTCGAGGTCTCTCTCTGTCCTCTCTGGGATCTGCTCGGACTCTCCGAGGCTGGAGCCGGTCCCCTCGTCCTTCTTCGGTGGACAGCCAGGACTTGCCAGAGGTGCTGCGCTTTTTCTGTGCATGTTTGGCGGGGGTGGGGGGTGGCGTTCACATTGAGGGTTCGTGTGACCCCTCCCCGTTCCTGCCTCACCATCCTGCTTCGGGCTCTCTTTTTCCTGCTAGCGGAGGCGCTATCCGGCAGGCCGCCCCCGCGCCGGTCTGCTCTGCTCGGCGTGGTGCCAGCGGGCTGGCTTGCTAGCGCCTTCGGTGCTGACGTCAGCGCATCCCAGGCCGTATCCCGGGAGACCCTGTTGCATGGTGATGGGTTGCCAGGGAGATATACACCTTTTCTCTGGGCCAGGGCCGCAGTTGCGCGGAGCGTCGCAGGCCCGGCATGGATGGCCACGGCTGGAGGAAGAGAAGGGAGGGAGGGAGAGTGGGCCAGGAAACACCCGCCAGATTCTCCTTCCCACAGGCCTGGCCAGAGGCTATCGGCGCCAATCTGGAGGCCCTGTCAGTCAGGTACTGAAGGAGAGGGACGGAGGATGGGCCTGAGGTCAAGGGGCAGGTGGAGGCCGCTTGTGCCAGGTGGAACCAACCATGATGGAGGAGAATTAGGTGGTAATACTGGGAAGGGGGTGTGTGCCTCAGTGATATTGAGCATAGGAAAACATTTGCTGGGGCTTATCAAAGGAGCATTAAGTCAGGTACAGGATGGAGTTAGGAGCCCATATGAATTTAACTCTGACCCTGCCATCTCCTGCTCCCTCTGGAGTACTAGGCAATAGAGCATGGGAGGGGCCACTCGTGAGAGTGGAGGGTGTTAAAAAACGATTAAGTCTGTGAGTTGAAGCATTATTACAAAGAGACACTTGTGGCCTTAAATTACAGGGAGCGTTTTGTAATGCTGTCTTTTTGAACATTTTGATGACCTTCTTGGCCTAAAAAAGCTGGTTCCTTTCCCTTGAGGCAGGCAGGCTGGTGAAAGAATTTGGTGGTATTAGGCAGAAATGAATGCTGGACTTTAAGAAGGCCCAGGGAAAGTCAGAAGCCTCCTTATGGCAGAATCCTTAAGTGCCTGAATAACAGAGGAGGAGCCTAAAAAAAGACATTTCTTTTTAAAATTAAAAAAAATTATCTTTAATTGTGTGTGTGGGTATGCCCATGGAGCCCAGAGGTTTTTGATCTCCTGGAACTAGATTAGTGGGAGGGACCAGATGTGGGTGCTGGGAATCAAACTTGGGTTCTCTGTGAGAGCAGGAAATGCTCTTAACCTCAGAGGCATTTATCTTTCTAAAAAGTTTTCTTGCTGGGCAGTGGTGGCGCATGCCTTTAATCCCAGCACTTGGGAGGCAGAGGCAGGTGGATTTCTGAGTTCGAGGCCAGCCTGGTCTACAGAGTGAGTTCCAGGATATCCAGGGCTACACAGAGAAACCCTGTCAAGAAAAAAAAAAAAAAAAAGTTTTCTTTTTCCCTAACCCATACACACATACAAACCAATAGACCAAAATTTTAGATGTAGGACATTTTCATGCATACATACACATATACATATATATGCTGTATATTCTGGGAAACTGTACCTTTATACTTTGTCTTAATCACTTGGCCCATACATTTACTTATTACCAGGTACTGTTTAAACACTGGGCTGCAGCAGTGATCATAAAAAACTGAATTCCTCAAAGAGGCAAAGACCAACGAAGGAAAACCACATTTACACCTGGCAAGTAGGCTCCATTAATGGTTCGTTGATAGAGTGTAGTGGCTCATGAGAGACTCCAGTGAGAGGACACACCACTATTTGAGTAGCGGGAAGGCCTCTCTGAGGGGGTGAACGGGAAAGGTGAGAAGGCCAGCCATGGGAAGTGATGGAGCATGAAAGAACAGAAAAAAATGATATATACAGACTTCCTGGCTGTAAAAGTACAGGAGGTTAGGTACCAATGACCTGTGCTAACCTGGGGAGGGGCACAGGGAGGCTCACGGGAAGCAGGGGTAGGAGTAGTATCAAGGAAGGCTTCCACGTACGAACAGAAGGGATTCTTTGTTGTCAGAGATATGTTTGTTTTGAGATAGGGTCTTGTAGCTCAGGCTACCCTCAATTTCCTAGTAGCCAAAGATGACCTTAAACTTCTGATGCTCCGCCTTTACCTCCCAAGTACTAGCGTCATGTGCCAGTTGTCCCAGGCTTGGTTTATGTGGTGCTGGGGACCAAACGGTGCTTTCCTGAATGGTAGGCAAGCGCTATACCAACTGAGCTACATTCCTGGCACCCTCGCTAGATTTTAGGATCAGATGTGTGCAGGCAAGACCTAGGGCAGAGTTGATGGTGACCCTGAGAAATGGAGAATGGTTGTGGGTAAATAGGAAGTTGGAAAACAAACCCAGATGTGAGGAAGAGAATGCATTGCCTTGGCTCTGGCCACGATGAGTGTATGGCTCCAGCAGGCAGTCTAGGAAGAGCTGGACATACATCTAAAGACAGACGGAGGAGACAGGGACCTTAAGGTCTGCCTTAGCTGGCTCCCTTCTCCTTTCCTTCCTCTCTTGTCTTTTTTTGGTTTGTTTTTCTTTTTCAAGGACAGGGTTTCTCTGTGTAGCCCTGGCTGTCCTGGAACTCGCTCGGTAGACCAGGCTGACCTTGAACTCACAGAGATCCACCTGCCTCTGCCTCCCTTGAGTGCTGGGATTAAAGGCGTGTACCACATTACCAGGCCCATCCTTCCTTCAGAGGCTCTACTCGATTCTTCATATCTTGATTTGTTTCCTTCCCTGCTGGGAGCTGGAAAAGTGGGAGGCTCAGCTCTACCTTGTTCTCTTGGGCTTGAGTCACCATTGCTCCCTAGGAAGGTAGTTTGTGGACTCCAGCTTCTTAGCCCTTTCTGCATGCCAGTGGCCACTGTGCCACTATCCCACCTATAGGGCATACGTAAGGTGCCATCCTAGCATTCTTCTAGTTCCTAGTGGGGCCTCGGCTTACGCAGGAGCGTGTCGGAACAGTTGTTTCTGTCGGGGCACTGACCTTCTGATGGTGTTACTCAAGGTGAATGTTGGAGACACAATCGCGATGCTGCCCAAGTCCCGGAGAGCTCTAACCATCCAGGAGATCGCTGCGCTGGCCAGATCATCCCTGCATGGTACGGACCCCATGTCCGTTCCTCTGCCCACTTTGCCCTTCCTTCCTTCTCTACCTCGTGTCTTGTGGGACTGATTACTGTGTGACTATGTCCTGTGGGCATTTTCTGGGGTTTCTTTTTGCAAATCAATCTTAGTCCTTCCTCCTCCTACCTGAAGGACATGGAGAGACTTTGTAACCCTCTTCATAGACTTCCATACTGGCTGTTCTCCAGCCCTTGCCCTCAACCCAAAGTCTTTTCCCCACCTCCAGGTATTTCCCAGGTAGTGAAGGACCACGTGACCAAGCCTACAGCCATGGCCCAGGGGCGTGTGGCTCACCTTATCGAATGGAAGGGCTGGAGCAAGCCTAGTGACTCACCAGCTGCTCTGGAATCAGCCTTTTCCTCCTATTCCGACCTCAGTGAGGGTGAACAAGAGGCTCGCTTTGCAGCAGGTAGGTAGCATGAGGGGAATTAGCCTTGCAGATTTATCTTGGGGCTGCTGCCTCTAATCTCACTGGATCTGGCATCCTTGCATACACGTTTCTCTGCAAAGCGAGCCCTAGTCTCAGCTTAGCTCCCGTGTCTGTCAGTGAACACCGTGTCTCTCTCTGACAGGAGTGGCCGAGCAGTTTGCGATTGCAGAAGCCAAGCTTCGGGCATGGTCTTCAGTGGATGGCGATGATTCCACTGACGATTCTTATGATGAGGACTTCACTGGGGGAGTTGACGCAGGTGAGGAGCGTTTCCTGCTGCCACTTGGGGTGAGCTTGCCTGATAGGTGTAATTCACTCTGAGCCTCCCAGAGCAACAGAAGTCTTCCAGAAGAGACTATCCAAGCTGACCTTGACACCCCAAGGTCAAAGGTCACCAGCTACACTCAGGTGGGAAAACAGCACTTGGAAATGCAACAGCTCTTTTCTATAGGTGCTGAGCCTGCTCTCTTCTCTGTGTGTAGTGAGCTTCGCAGTTCTCAGAATAAAGAAGAAACAAGCCCAGGGAACTTGGTGCCTCTTCCCTACCCCATAGTACAGTCTTGTTTCCAGAAGGATCTGTGGTACCCTTGACTTACCTCTTTGAGGGGGCCTCAGTTGGCTGTGGCTGGACAGATGATCTGGCAGCACAGTACCCTGCACCTCACAGGGCAGTGATCCCAAGCAAACAGGAAGGCCTGCTGGGCCTGGACTCCACAGGATGCTGGCTCCAGCTCAGCATCTTTGTATTCCAGCCTGTGGGTCTTGCTTTGGGCCAGTGCTTGCAGAAAGAGACCCTGGGGGCCTTGCAGCTGTGCTCAGCTCCTCTTTCATCTTCCTTTCCTTGGACTGTGTGGCCTGCTTTCCCTGCAGCTCCTGGTGGCTGGCCTCACAGGACCCCTGCCCCCAGTCCCTGACTCTTTGCCTTTGAAGATCACCTACTAGTTCTACTCCTCTGGCTAATTAACAAGGTTTTCTTTCTTTCTTTTTAAAGATTTATTTATTTGTTTATTTATATGAATACACTGCAGCTGTCTTCAGACACACACTAGAAGAGTGCATCGGATCTCTTTACAGATGGTTGTGAGCCACCATGTGGTTGTTGGGAATTGAACTCAGGACCTCTGGAAGAGCAGTCAGTGCTCTTAACTGCTGAGCCATCTCTCCAGCCCCAATTAACAAGGTTTTCAAGGCCAAACCTGCATTTAAAGCAGGCACAGTGCTGCTGCTGTGGTCCAGAGGGGACTGAGTCGAATGCTTAAGGCCAAGGTGGAATCATAAGTATTTTATGAAATTTTTTTGGTCTTAATTAATTAATTAATTAATTAATTAATTTATTTATTTTTTCGAGACAGGGTTTCTCTGTGTAGCCCTGGCTATCCTGGAACTCACTCTGTAGACCAGGCTGGCCTTGAACTCAGAAATACGCCTGCCTCTGCCTCCCAAGTACTAGGGATTAAAGGCGTGCGCCACCACTGCCCGGCATTTATTTTGTTTTTTGAGAAAGGGTCTTACTGTAGCTCAGGCTACTTAGTATATAGCCCAGGTTAACCTTGAACATTTATGGAAAGTCTGTGTATAATCTTTAAGCAAATTTTTAAAAAGGCATGGCTTTTTCTGAGGGGCACAGCTCCATGTTAGGATGCCCTGCTCAGTGAGCAGAGAAAGGGCTCTCAGAACCCTGCCTTTCTCTGCTTTGAGTAATGAGCAATCTGCGTGGTCATTTAGTAGTCTTGCATTGATTGCTTGCCTCTTCTTGATTTAATACTATAAAGTAGATATTAATAGAAGCTCTAATTCACCATGAAAGGAACTGTGGTATCAAAAATTAAGACTTGTTCAGAATACTCAGTTCCTACTGACTCCCCTGTTGACCTCTCTTCCTCCCCACAGCTATAAGGGTAGAAGGGTGTGGGGTTCTATGATTATGTGGTTTCTACAATGACCTACTGAAATGGGGCCAGCAAAGCTGTGTTTTTGTTTTTTGTTTTTTGTTTTCTTCTCTTCACAGACATGGCTGGGCCTCTGGGGTCCCACCTCCAGGACCTCTTCACAGGTCGTCGATTCTCCCGGCCTGTGCGCCAGGGCTCTGTGGAGCCAGAGAGCGACTGTTCACAGACCGTGTCCCCAGATACCCTGTGCTCTAGTCTGTGCAGCCTGGAGGATGGGTTACTGGGTTCCCCAGCCAGGATGACCTCCCAGATGTTGGGTGAAGAGCTGCTCCTTGCCAGACTGCCCCCCAGCCGGGAAAGTGCCTTCCGCAGCCTGGGTCCTTTGGAGGCCCAGGACTCCCTTTACAACTCACCGCTCTCAGAATCCTGCCTTTCCCCTACCGAGGAGGAGCCCGATTCCTGCAAGGACTGCCAGCTGCTCTGCCCACTGCCCACAGGCAGCTGGGAAAGACAGCAGCAAGTCTCTGATGTGGCCTCTTCTGGGGTCGTATCCTTAGATGAGGATGAGGTGGGCCAGTGATCCAGACATGCCCGGTGGTGGCATGTGTCCCCAGGCTTCGGCCTGGGGCAGAGCCTCTGCGGCCAAATGTGGGCTCTGAAGCTTTAGAGGGCTTCTGGGAGCACTCACTTCTCCATTGTGTGTTTTGCATGAAAGTGGAGAGGAGCAGGGGCCAGGCTAGGGGCGCATGTCCTGCTTCCACTCTTGGGGTTTGCCGGGGCTTGCCCGGGGCCCCTGGGGCATGGCTACAGCTGTGGCAGACAGTGATGTTCATGTTCTTTGAATCCAAAACGCCACATTTCCTCCTGGGATGTGAACCCGAGAGGGTTGTGGCTGGGCTGGGAAGGTGGAAATGGAGGAGGCCCAGCCACACACCCCCTCCCTCCTGCCCCTCTCCTCTGCTTTTCTCGTCACCCGAGTCCATGTGCCGTGCGTGACTGAACCGCCTCCACCTTGGGGCTGGCTCCTGCGTCCTGGAGTCTACAGATTGAGCCATCCCCTAAGGGACCCCATGCCCAGCCGGGTTCTTCTGTGCGTTACCCCTCCATTGTCTCTAAACCTTTTTTCCCTAAAGACAGGGGGTTTCTGGTCTGTTCTTTGAGCCGATCTTCTTTGGAAGGCACTGGAAATAATGAAAGAGTGCGCCCTTGCCTCCTTTCACTGCCCCTCCCCCCCTAACCCTGGCCCTTTCCCGGCATGGCAAGGTTGTGTGGGCACATGCAGTCTCAGTAGGGTGGAACTGCTTGTCACAGAGCTGGGAGGGCCTTGTCCTTTCATAGAGGACCACAAGGGGGCCACCCGGGTAGCCAGATTCGTGCCAATGAATGGACAGTCAGGGAGTGGCTGTCCTTGGGGGGGGGGGGGGGGGGAGGAAAGAGGGTAGTGCTTTTCTTGGCTGAATGGAAGGCTGCAGCCACAGTGATGGGGGCCCTGTCCCAGGCAGGGTGTTGCTCATCAGGCAGTGGAGGCCTCTGGCAGATCCGATAATACCAGGACACTGGGGTCGGTAGATGGCTTCAGAATGACTCTCAGAGGCATGGGCAATAGGTAAGAGGATCCACAGTGAAAATATGAGCCAACAGCACAAGTGTTCTACACATGAGTGGCTAATTAGGTGTTTATTCTATTTATTGTTTTATTAAATTAATATAAAAATCTTTGTAAATTTCTATATACATCTTGTCATTGGAGGTTCCAGTATAAACCCAGTTTAGTTTCTCAAAGATGGGGCAGGGGCCACAGAACCCCACCTCATCCTGCCAGGGCATTTGCTGATGCCCCAGCAGCTAGGGTGGCCTTGGGTGCCAGCTTCTGGCCGTCCAGGAAGGGGTTCACTGGCACTTGTCATCACTATCAGAGGGGGTACCCTCTCGTGGGAGGCCATGGCGGGATCTTGGCCCCCAGAGCGCATGCACCTCAGTGGTCTCTGTGTCACTGCTGCTGGTGGCACTGTCTCGGAAACTGGCGAGGGGTGGCCTGACTTTTACACCCTGTGCTGTGACAGAGCCTTCAATGGCCTTCCGGAGCTGGAAAGGGAAGAGTCAGATGTGTGCCCCCTGCTCAGACTCCTCCCTTTCCCCAGCACGTTCCCTGGGGGAGCCGGACAGCTCTGATGCTATTTGGAAATATAAGTGGCTTTGGCCGTGTCATCTCACCTCCTTTAGGGTGACAATCCCAATGAGTCTGCCAATGCTGGTGACATAAGCGTGGTCCACTCCCAGCAGTGAGAATATAGTGTGGGTCTGCAGAACAAGGAGCAGAAATACTGGGCTTGACATTCAAGGGAGTATCTCAGAATCACAAGCCAAAGCGGTTTAGGGCAATGGGGTGTGACAGTGGGAGGGACTGCTGGAGGGAAATTTGAACTCTGAGAATGTGCTGTGTCCCAAAGCTTAGAACCCAAAGTCTCCAGGCTGCTTGTATCATGCCTTCCCAAGTCATCAGATGTGACCAGGCTTCAGACGTTATCAACAGTTTCCATTTGCTGTCTTGAAAAACAGCTCTTGGCATTTCCTGGAATTGGTTATCTACTGTTTGGGGTACATTTATGAGCCTCTCAGCATACCCGGTGATTCAAGATGGGTGGTCCCAAGTATCTTACGGCTTACATACTTTCTTACATTAAATTATGGGAAGGACACGACACATCATGCTTAAGCAAGAGTCTCAGTGTTGGTGGTTCCGGGGACTGAAGTCAGGGTGTCACATATGCTGGGGAAGGCTCCTACCCACTGAGTGATAGCTCCAGTAGTTCACTACTTAGCCCAGGTTGTCCTTGAACTTAGAATGCTGCTTTTGCCTAAGCCTTTTAAGTATTGGATTATAGGTGTGTGCCACCACATCCATCTTAGAAACTCAGCCTTTGAAGCCCTGTTTCTTCAATACCTGTAATTCCCATGTAGTTAGCAATGTTATATACCGAACCCTACATGCTACAAATTAGCCTTAATTTCCTTGTCTTCCCCTGGAGGAAACATCTTTACTGTAAGGTCTCCTAGCTTAAGGTCTTGCAGTCCTCCTCACCTCTATTAAACAGTTCCATTTCCCTGCTCATTCCTAATCATAGTGACCTAGCAGGCAATATGCTTTTCTAGGTCTGTGTACAGCTTGTACCTGGCAGTCGCTACGCTTGTCGTGGCTTCACTTCTGCCGTTCTGCCCAGCTCTGCCTCACTATCCTCTGGACTGAGACAGTGGAATGAGTTTTCTGACTTTCTGCCTCTCCAGCTGGGCTTTGCCATTCTAGGGCTTTTCCAAACCTGAGTCGCACCAGGACTCCACAGAGTGGCCCAGGCTTGCTATTCCGCTGGGCCTAGCTCCCAGGCTTTTGGAGGGAAGGTCTCACATATCAGGGTGGTCTTGAACTTGCTATATAGATCATGGATGACTTTGACCATCTGATCCTCCGCCTGAGTGTCAGGACTACAGGCATACAACCACCATACTGAGGTTATGCCATTCTGACTTACAGATCGGGAAGCCCAGAATGGCTAATCTACTTGTTAACTTCTACAGCCAGGCAAGAGAGGATTTGAGCCAGTCTTGCTGTGTCACCTTGGGTTCTTTGGCCTCCTCATCTCTACCCACTGTAGCTAGCTGCCACGGTGAGGTTCCTAAAGAGTTTCATGTGTTCTCACCCTCTGAAAGTGCCCCTCCTGAACTTAAACGGATTACTGCTCCCTGCTTTCTTAGTAAGTAGATTCTCATTTAGAATTGATTCTGTGGAATTCTAATCTTTTATGTTATCATTCCCACCCTTTGTACTTTTGTTAGTGGTTCCTTGGAGGCTTCTTCCCTTCCTGTGGTAGTTTAAGTTTATAACAAACACCTACTTTGTTCTTTTTCATTTTAATTTAATTGGACACCAGGGAGCCCATTGGTGGGCCCACATTATGTGGGCCTGGGAACTGAACTGACAGGGAGAAGGAAGGACAATGGAGCTTTCTGAAAGAATTCTGAGAGTCTTGCCTGGGTCTTGGGCCTGACTCTGAGAGACTGATGCAGGCAAATGACTTCCTTACTGCATGACCACAGGATTTTAAGGTCCAACTGTCTCTGGGTCCAGGCCCAGCATGGCTACTCCCTGGATGTGTGACTCTGGGCAGTTTGCTTAATTTCTTTATACAATTTTACACTTTCCTCTTCTATAATAATTGCAATGTCACGCCAGGTGGCGGTGGTGCATGGCTTTACTCCCGGCATTTGGGAGTCAAGAGACAGGTGTATCTTTTGTGCTGTGTTAGTTACTTATGGCAGTAAGTAACTGACCCTTTAGACCAGTAATACCACTCTCATAGTCTATAAACTTCACTAAAGGGTCAGTTTATAGACTATGAGAGTGGTATTACTGGTCTACAGAATCAGTTCCAGGACAGCCAGGGCTACAGAGAAACCCTGTCTCAAAAGAAAGGAATGTCACAACATTGGAATGTCACAACATTGGACTGTCACATCACCCATCAGCTAGAATGGCTGTGGGAACTAAATGACACACCTGAAGACCTAAGTGTAGTGCCTGGCACATAGCAAGCACTCAAAGCATGCCATCACAACCACTATGTGTGACAGACAAGGGAATCACACAGGGTGTGATGGTGCATACCTGTAGTCTCCTGAGAAACCAGGGCCGGCAAATTGTCACACAGTTCGGGGCCTGCTTGTGCTATATGAGATCCTGTCTCTCTCTCTCTCTCTCTCTCTCTCTCTTTTTTTTTTGGCGAGATCCTGTCTCTTAAAAAAGCAGTCAGGCAGTGGTGGCGCACGCCTTTAATCCCAGCACTTGGGAGGCAGAGGCAGGCAGATTTCTGAGTTCCAGGCCAGCCTGGTCTACAGAGTGAGTTCCAGGACAGCCAGGGCTACACAGAGAAACCCTGTCTTGAAAAACCAAAAAAAAAAAAAAAAAAAAAAAAAAAAGCAGACAGGTGGCTGATGACTGGAGAGTCTCGGGAAGCCAGGCTCTAGGCTCAGCTTGCTGTACCTTCTCACCCATCTCCTCCTCCTCCGCCCTAGTATGGCAGTTCCTCACTGATTTGATCTGAGGTCTCTAAAAGTCGCTACAAGTTCCTTTTGCTGTTTTTGCTCTGTTAAGTTTTTGTTTTTTTTGAGACAGGGTTTCTCTGTATAGCTCTGGCTGTCCTTGAAATTGCTCTGTAGACCAGGCTGTCCTTGAACTCAGAAACATCTGCCTGTATCTCCTGGGATTAAAGGTGTGGGCTACCACCGCCCAGCTGTTTTGTTTTTTTTTTACATCTCCTTTCCACCTGGCCTCAGTTTGTATGTGTTTGTTATGCTGACTTTATAGCAACACTTTGTGTCAGCCACCGGAGATGAAGCTTTGGGCCACTGACCCCATCACCTTGTCACTCTTGTCTGTACCTACCAATGGAGGCTTACACATTAAGTCTGTTAAAAATGGGATTAAAATACCCCTTGGCTTTGGCTGGGCAGTCCGCATTCCCTGCCTTTACATGGCAGCTTTCAGGTGCCCAGTGGTGCCAGCCACCCCAGCTTTGGGGGCCTATGCCTTCTTCCTGTGTACCCCATCTGCCTCCATCTATCTGCACGTATTCCTCTTCCTGTTGCCCCCTCTGCTGCACTATTCCTGAGTCTCCTCTACAGGTTTCCCTAGAACTGCTTGACTCTCCGGGGTCTGACATTCCAAGCCCCCTACTGGTGTCTCTCATCTTTGTTTATCTCCTCACTGCAGTGGCCTCATCCCTCGGGACTGTTTGTTAGCTTGTTTATTAGATTCTCTTATCTGGCCTGTTTTTCAACCCCTCCCCCTCTTTTTTTCCAGCGTGGGTGTGTATCAGCCTTGTTGGGCTCTGGCAGCCTCCTGCCTAGCTCTGACCCTGGCCTGGCCTTCTGGCTTCCGCCCAGTTCAAGCTGTGTCTTTGTTGCTGCTTTGGTCCAGAATTCCATGGGGTAACTCTGAGCAGAGGAAAAATGATGCCTGGCTCCACCAAGGAGCAGACAAGGCTAGGGAGTCTTGGCTCACAGACTTCCAGGGCCGAAGGCAGTGCTTTTGACAAACAGCATCAAGTATACTGCCTCCTCCTCCTTCCCATCACATTGTTCGGAGTCCAGACCGAGGTAAGACTATCAGATCCTACCCTGACCTACCTTGTGCAAGGAAGTTCGCTCCACTAGCTGGAAGGGGGCGGGGTCGATTTTGCAGTCACTGAAGTTGACTGGCTCATCTAGCTGCTGTTCTTCCCACTCTAAGATCTGAGGAGAAGAGACTGAGGATTAGGGAGAGGGAACCCAGAACTCCACTCTCACCTCCAGCCAAGATGATAACACACCCAGGAAGAAGCGGTTCTAGAATCTAACAGCTTCTTACCTCCTCAGGACTCATCTCGCCTTCCAGGTCTGAGTCACTCTAGGAGGAAGAAAGGAAGGTGGATGTAGCCCTGGCTCTGGGAGGTTTGTCCCGCCTAGCAGCCCGGCCCTCCCTGCCTGGTGCTCCTGACTGCAGGGGGAGGGGCACACGTACCGCCAAGGAGATTCGGACCCGCTTCAGCTTGCGCTTGTCACAGGATTCCGACTTTTCCAGCTTTGTCAGAGCCAAAGCAGAGAGGAGTTGAAGTTATAGGGACAAGGGATGTGGTGAAGGATGGGATGGAGCCCGGGAGGAAGGAAGGGCACACTGCAGGGGCAGAGCTGACAGCAGAGCAGGAAGCAGGCAGAGTGGAAGAGTCATTGTGGGGCTAACTGGGAGAATCAGAAGGGGAGCTGGGCAGGCAGGAGAGGGGAGAACCCAGGCTACTCACTTCCGACGTTGCCTCCAGAGGTGGGCTGCCGCAGAAGAGGCTTCTGAGGGCGATGCCTGCGGACTCCATGTTGCCTATGTTCCAAACCCAAGGTCCGGAGGGGCAAGGTGGATAAGACAAGGGGAAGAGGCTTTTCCAACTCCTCCCTGTCTACCTGGGTAGCCTCAACCAGCTACAGTGTGGCTCAGGCTCTGTCTGAGGTAGAGGAGAAATGGCTCACCTGTGGTACCTTCCTGGAGGCCTGGGGTGTTGCTGGGTCCTCTCTTGAGAGCAGGCTTCAGGGGCTTGTGAGTCTGCCCGTGGGCTCCAGGGAAGCCTGAGCCCTCTGTGTTCACCTGCATGGACAGGAAGGGGCTGGGAGACTATGGTTCAGGACCTACGAGGCTACAAGCTGACACTTTAGGAGGATGTGTGGGTATGGAGCAGTTTTCCCTTACCTGGAATCGGATGGATGTCTCAGAGCTAGGGGGGCTCTCCTGATCTGACGGTGGAGACATCTGGGCTTTTCTCAGCTTTTGCATGTGCTGCCGTCTGCGTGCTGGGCTCAGCTGTGCTCCCAGTAGTGCTACCACCTGTGAGCGTTCGATGGAGCCCAGCAGGATCATGGATTCTGGACAAAGCAAGGGAAGGGACTCAGGAGCCGGGAGTATGAGCTTCCGCCTTGCTACCTTCTACACCCAAGCCGGAGGCCTGGACAGAGGCTACATACCTAAGGAAAAAGCCTCAGTCTGGACTCCCTAATCCTTCCCGATGCCCGTAACACCTGGGACCCCTCCTGGCCTTACCAGGGGACTCCACTAGGGCCAACATGCGGCCCTTGGCTCTGTGCAGTGCCAACCGCAGGTCCCGGAAAGTGCAGCTGAGGGCCACATGGGGCACATCCCGTACCATGATGTCCTCCACTCGGACCCGGTACTGCCTGGAGAGAGAACGGGGCATTCAGTGTGTGCTCAGCATGGAAGACTGGCCCAGATTTACCACCACCCCAGTGTCATGAGGAAGGCTGGAGAACCATAGGGGACAGAAGTGGAGGGCCCAGGGGCAGTTAGCATCCCCCCCCCCCCCCCTGCTTAGGTTGGGTCAGTAGATGCCAACTACAGAACCCTCTAGGGTGAGGGCAGCTCTAATGCAGAGCAAAACAGCTAGGGTCTCAGCCTTACTTGTAAGGGACTTTGCTGGAAGCGGGGCTGAAGGGCCCTGGGAGGCCTACCCCTCACTCCCACCCTCTTTGCACTGGGCCCTTCATACTGGTGGCGGCCCCAGCCCAGCTCAGGCAGGTAGGGCAGCTTCTTGATGCGGATGATACTGTCATAGAGGGAGGGCTGCAGGCTCTGGGCAACAGCATTAGCCAGGATGACAGCAATCATGACAGGCAGAATGTGAGCGATCTGGCCCGTGAGCTCGAAGACAATCACTGCTGTAGACACTGTGTGTGTCACTGCTCCTGCAAGCGCAGCTGCCCCTGGGAACAACCATGCTCAGTCTCCTAAGGATGCTCAGTTCCTTAGGATACTTTCCCTTCCCCAGGGCAAGGGTCTCTGGGAGTCCCTAAGGGTGGTCCCATACAGTACTTGAGCCTGCCAGCAGGGGGCACCAGAGCCCCACAGTCTAGCTGGGCCAGGGGTCGGTCTCCAAATGCAGGTATGGACTGGGGACTCTGCTGAGAGTGTACATACACACCTAGCATATGCAATACCCTGGGTTTGATCCTCAGCACTGCATAGCAAATAGAACTGGATACTCACCAACCACAGCATAGCCTCCAGGTACGATCCGGTAGGTACTGCTATCTGTGTGAATCCCATCTGGGAACCAGGCGGCCATGCTTTCGCCCACCAGCCGCCCAAATGCTGCTCCTTCAGGGAGGGTTTTAGGAAGAGAAAGAGGTAGTGGGGGAACACTAGGAAGAGAGAGGGTCAGAGGGGTGGGGGAAGGGCCAGAGGGTCATTTAGTAAAGGGGCAGCTCTATGGGAGTTGGGGTTTGGGCTAGAGTTGGGTCAAAACCCACTCCTGGGTAGAGAAGGACTCTACAAGCCATAGCCAGAGGGTATGAAGGGTGCAGGCTGGGAGGCAGGCAGCTGCAGACTCACCAATGACAAAGACAGGCATGAAGGCCCCACAGGGCACTGGGATGGTGGTAGCCAGTGCAGACATCCAGAACTGTAGGCAGGATGGGTTCAAAACAGAGGTCTCAGAAGCAGACCTGGCTTACCTATCAGGCACAATCTTCCCAGCTAACCCGGAATCCCCAGAGGTGAAGAGAAAAGGAAGGACTCTACAACTAGATGGCTTGGCTTCCAATCCTCACATCTGACCAACTGTTTTGGCAGTTACTTCTTGCCTTTTGACTCGCCATCTTTTAAAACAGGGATAGGAGTCCCTTTCTCAGAATATTCTGATTCATGGTAAGTGCTTGGGCTAGCACCTGCATTTAGCGGTCTGGGTAAACATTAGTGGTATACAGCTGTGGAAGGAGTCTCACCTTCATGAGGATGAAGATGACCAGAGTAAGGAAGACATTGGCACGTGGTGGGCTCCAGGCCTGGGAAGTGCTGGGTAGTTCTAGATCCTCTACCAGGCCCTGGCGGACCCATGTCCGGTTGTCAAACAGAGTGACTAGGGTCTCTTTCTGTGAGAGCTACAGTGAACACAGTGCTTTAGGTTTGGGGCATAGGACCCCAGAAAGGAGTGCATGGGAACAAGAGGTCCCAGTCATGCTGCTGAGGGGCAGGGTGTGTGTGCCACAAGTCTGATAGGGGCTACCTGTCCGGCCATGAACTGTCCAAAGCCAGGGGGGAAGGTCAGAGTGGAGATGAGCAGAGTCACCAGAGCCGGGAAGAGCAGCCGTCTAGAGATAGAGGGGTCACAGCATTAAACAAGGGACACATCTTCCATAGGCCAGGAGCCCTTACATACCTCAGGCCTTAGATCAGAGCAGAGCCTTGGCTTATGTATCAAAGCACAGAGCCTGGGAGTAGGTCCTTTTTATTGTGTTTGATGCCACAGCTCCAAGGGTGATGGTGGACTGCGATTATTTTAAGAGCTGGGAGCAGAGAGGTCCTTTCCTGACCCCGTAGGAGGTAGCAACAGCAAAAGCATGTCTAGCCCTTTCTTGGACAAGTCTGAGCTGTGACCGCCTCTGCTTCTGAGGAAGCCCCAGCTGAAGAGCAAGTGAGAAGAGGGCTTAAAGATGCCTCTGCCACTATTTGCTCCTCTGTGTAAGGACAGCAGTGGCTCGAACCTTGACCCTCACACTGGGAGGAGGCAGAGGCAGGTAGATCTCTGAGTTCAGGACTAATATGGGCTATATAGAGACTTCCAGGCTAGCCAGGAAAGGCAGTGTGGAAGAAGTCAAGGTCACCTATAAAGTCGACCAGAAGTCCTGTCTCAGATACCTTCCATTTCCAGTTCTCAGGCTCTTAACGGAAAGAGCTATGTTCTGGAGATAACTCATCCATTCACACCAGTCATGGAGTAAACAGGCACAAACACTATCTGCTATTTGGTCTGGGCCTGACAACCTAAAAAAACCTTGGTCTTTCATCCCAAGTCCCCAGCCACTGCTGGGTTTAGAAGTAACCATTTCCAGGTGGTTTCTTTCCCAAGCTTAGCAGCCTTTATGTTTTCATTTGAGAGAGACATAGTGTCACACTGTAGCCACAGGTAGCTTAGAATTTGCTACAATCCTCCTGCTTCAGCCTCTGCAGTGCTGAGATCATAGGCCTGTGGTATGCCACCTTGCTGAAGTGTCTGATTTTGATTGGGCCTCTACTTCAGACCCTCAGTGTCTCCCTCTCTTCCCATGTGGTCCTTATACAACCCAGAACAGTGTGGAGAAGAGTCTGTGGCCAACATACTTCCTCATGAGGAAGCGGTTGATGGTTTTTTGCTTCCGCATCACCTGGACAATCTTCCGGTTCAGGTAGACAAAGAGGGCTCCCCCGAAGCCGCTAGCGATACTAGAGAAGAAAGAAGTACAGGAGGAGAGTTTCCATGAGAAGTACATGCTGGGTCACAGAAACCTTCTTCCCGGCCTGCGCCCTCCCCTTAGCTCCTTACCCAATGACAGCAAAGGCCGGCAGCTCTTGCAGGTCAAAGGGGAAGTCGAGTCGGAACCGAGTTTTGAAGAGAGCTGTGATGGTTTCTAAAGGGGAGAAGAAGTAGGGGGGGGGTAGGTCTAACTTGTGTCCCACTTAAATTACCTTAGATCCCCTGCCCCTAAGGTTCCCACCTTCATCACGGTTCCACACTGCCAAGACCCGAAAGATGAAGGCACTGAAGGTGGCCGCAAAGAAGCCCCGCCAGTAGTTCCTAACAGCGAAGAAGGTGGAGGTGACCTCAATGCTGAATAGGACCCCTGCAGGGGGCAGAGGACATCGCCCTTGAGGCCAGGGTCTGACCCATAGACTTAACTCCCAGAGGAAGAGGGGTACAGGAGGAGAGGCCAGATGTAGGGCTAGGCTGTGCTGACTGGAGCCCCGCCTACCTCCGATAGGTGCGGCAAAGCAGCAGCCTACTCCTACTGCGCATGCGGCAGCTAGCATCTCTGTGTTCCGGGACTCATTCTAGCAAGGGTGGGGATGCAGTGTCAGCGTGGGCTCAGCAGCCCACCCTCCGCTCCCTTAGATCTTAGGGCTTTCCTCTTACCTCATAGATACCCCCAAAGAGGGAGAGGAACTTGCTGAGAAGGGCAGCACACATGCTGGCAATGTGCACAAAGGGTCCCTGGAGGTAGGGGTCAGTAGTGAGTAGGGACGGGACTTTCTGGACCTTCGTCTGGCCTCCTCTTCCAATGGGAGGGACTCCTTCATTCCCCAACCTGCAATTACCTCTTTGCCAAGGGGCATCCCACTGCCCAGGGCACAGGTTAGCCCAATGACCTTAGCTACAAAGGTCTTGAGGGTGAGGTATTCTTTCAGCACCACTCCCCGTAGGATGGTTTTCATCTCGGGGATGCCAGACCCTGCAGAGATACATGCCCAGGAGAGTTGTCGTCTGATATACGCCATCCCCAAAGCTTGAGCCTCCCCCAGTTCCTCCTATCCTACCGACAGCCTGTGGGGCCAGGATCTGGGTGAATCCGGCCGAGAAAGTGATGAGGACGACAGGGTAGGTAACCCAAGCCAGGTACTGGAGTAAGATGTTGGTGTTTAAGCCCCGGGACATCCATTGCTGAGCTGTGGGCAAAAGACATGCTTGCTGGGCGTCCAATGCACACCCAACACCCTGCCTGCCACTGGGACACATGATAACCATGATAACTGGGACAGAAGGAAGGGAAGGCTCTAGAAGGCATTCATAGGTAGGAAGGTGTGGCCCATGCAAGTGGCCGTCATTATTGCCTGGAGATGGGCAGTCAGACTGGCCAGAGAAAGTGGCCAGTAGCCAAGCTACCTAAACAACTGTGGCATGCAGGAAACAGGTTGGCCCTCCCCAGCCTTTGCCCTCACCCTGTAGACAGACAGCGATGGCATAATCCATGGCCCAACTGACCAATGCCATGAGGAGCCCCAACAGGACCAGGAAGATCCAGTCTTCACCAACCCTGGACACTAGGAACTTGTGGCAGCGTACAGAACAAACTGGAAGCAAGGAAGGGAAGATCCGTAAAGAAGCTGGTCCCAAAGCGGTCCTACTCTGTGCCCTGTTCTTCCCATCCCCCCATGAGCAGCTCCAGTGGTCTTTGTCTCCCTCAATACAGAACATCCAGGTCCCTGCCACAATCTGGATCTTACTGCGACATCTGGCACATCGGCTCTGTCCATATTCTAGGAGCTCTGGGGTAGCCCGGGCAGAAGGGGAACCCTTCCAGGGCTCAGGCCCTCCCAGGCGAATCCGAGCAGCTTCCTCCTTGGCAAAGGCCCCAAGTTCCTGAGTGTACCGGCCATACATCTGGAGCAATGGACAGAATGTGGCATGAGCCTGAGAGGCTGAGGGAGGTGTTGACCCCGCCCCTTCGCTCAGCTCCCACACTGTATACCCCATCTTGAAGCCAGTTTATACTCTGGCTCGGAGTGTGGGAACAATGAACATTGCAGACTGCGGGGGCTGTCCTGGCCAGAGTGATGGGGACAAGGTACAGGGACACAACTCTGGGGGTGGCAGAATAATTGGTCCTCTTCTAGCAAGTCAGGGGAGGAACGGGAGGGAAGGGTCCAGAGGAGGGAAAAAGATGGGAAACCCTAAGGCCATCTGAAAGCAGGAGGAGGGAAGGTCAGAGAATGAGGGGTGGTCAAGGGCATATGTGCAACAATAAGCCTGGTGGAGCTGAAGGCAGCAGGGCTGGGCCTAGGAGGTCCCAGCCCCAATCCTTATCACGTTCCTGCTGGGCCTCTGGCCTGTGACCAACTCAGCTGCACCCTTCCCACCCACCCTAATCCCCTTGTCCTCATTCTCCACTCCCAAACCCCCATTAGCCTGTCAGCCCAGCTGAGATGGAAAGCCTCTTTGGGTGGGTAGGCAGTGTTGGGTGGCCTCAGTCCTACTCTGGGCCAGCGACAGGTCCGAGGGGCTGCCGAGGCTGCGGATGGCGAGGCTGTGGATACTAGGCTGATGGGAAGGGAGAGTGTTATGGCTGGACCTGCCAACTGGGCGTGTGTTGGGGGGTGGGGAGGAGTAGATTCTGGCTGCCACCCTCGGAGCTTCAGGACACAAAGGGCTCCTGTTGGGGTTGGGGGGGGGGGAGGGAAAGATAGAGACACAGGGTGAGACATAGAAGAAAGGGAGAATCAGGAGAAGAGGAACTTCAGAGGAAAGGCAGGAAGGAGAGCCAAGGAAAAGCAACACAAAGTGTCCAGAGCAGGGAGGAGGAAGAGTGTAGAGAGAAACAGCAGGTGGGAGGAGGTGAGGGCAAGACAAAAGGGTAGGAGGGGAAGTGGGAGAGGCCAGAGCAGGGAGTGCTTGACCCTGAGAACTCATTCCACAGACACAAGGAGATGGAACGGCGGCTGGAGCAAAAGATACCATTCGGAGGTTAGGTGCCCGGCTTCCATGGCCAAATGCCCCTCTCCTTAACCTGTGGATGGCCAGGATATTGACCATCTCCAACAAAAGGGCTTGCCTCCACTATCCGCACAGTACTCTCATACCTACCACCTCTTCCAGTTATCCCGTTTCACACAGTCTCTGTAAATGGGCACCTCTCTGACTCAGTTACAGCCCAGGCCCTCTCCTACAGAGAGGTTCCTCCCTGACACCCTCCCGGGCAAATTCCAGCCTAAGCTGATATATATATATATATATATATATATATATATATATATATATATAAAGAGCCATAGAGCCAGTTTCTTTCCTTAGGTCTTGGTCCCCCCACTCTAGTGACATGAGGGTGAATAGCTTCTCAGCAGTGGTGGCCATGAGTCACCTCACAGCTCAGGACCCCTGCTTCTTATGAGGTCAAGGGACACTCCATGGGCGTGGGTGGTGGGGTACCTGGCGATATCCAGCTGGAACAAAGGTTTCAGTTCTCACACCCATTCCTGCTTCCTGCATCGGCCCTAAAGCTTCAGTCCCCAGGGTGGCAAAAGCCGCCTAAGCCACCTTTCCCAACAGGGTCGACTGAGTTCTTGTCAAAGCTGGGCTTGGAGCCGTTAAAGGCAGGGGTTGGGTTTGCTTTGATCACTTGCCTACCATCTTTATGCTCAGCTTAGTACCCTGTACATAGTAGGGACCCAGAGAGGGTGTTGATGTAGACGTGGAAAGAGTTCAATGGCATAGCTGGTGCCCAGAAAGAGAGCACTGGGGTGCTGTAACTTGGGCTCGAGTGGTTAAAAAAACAAAAACCTGTATGCTGAAGGGGTAAGGGGAAGGACACCTGGGCCAAGCACCTGATGTCATTGTCCTCTGCAGGCCACCAGTCTCAGCCAGAAACGCAAGCAGCTTTCCAACACCCCGAACCTACAACCTGGCGGATCCCGAACCTCAGTTTCCACAGCCGAGGAAGGCTGAGGCCGGGGTACGGTAGGCCGCCTGTCCTCAACACTTTTCAGAGCGACCTGCAGCAGTGGTACGGTAGCGCAACCCTTGGGTTTCACTTACCAGGGTCTGCTCGTACTGCAGCGCTCGAGGCTCCATCCCTTCCCCCGCCGCCGCCGCTGCCGCCGCGGCCGTAGCGGCCGCCATCTCGGTACCCTGTCCTCTTGCCTCCTTTTGCTTCTTGGGCTCTGGCCTTGACTCAGCTCCCGGCCCGCTGAGCCCGCGCCCGCACCCGTCCCGTCCCCTCAGCCCGGGCGGCCGAGTGCAGAGTGCGACGGGTCCCGGGGAGCGCGCCGCAGGCTCAGCCTCCCGCTAGCGTCCCCTCCTCGGCGGGCGGGCCGAGGGCGGTGCCCTGCTTGCTGCTCCGCCCCGGCCCATCTGCAGGGGCGTCCCAGCCCGGCCGGGGTCTGCATTGGGGCCGCCTCCGGGTCTCCGGAGAGGCGGCAGGGGGCGCTTGCAACACGATCTCGCACCCCGGCGCCACGGAGGCCGGGGATTGACCCAGCCCCGTGAGAGTGCGGAGGCCGGCCGGGGGCGGGTCTGCTGGCACGTGGAAGGGACGGACTTTGCCGCGGCAGCAGCGTCGTGCGGGAGGGGCTGGAGATGTGCGGACTCTTGGACTAGGGTAGGGGCTCTCGCACTCTCCAGGCCAGACCCGACAGGGGCAGCCTCTATTTCGCACTTTCAGGCGGCTCAGACGCGTCTGGGAGGATGCCTGAGAGCCCGCTCCCTCGTCGCCTCCCTGTCTCCTTCTTTTCCTCCGAGTTCCCCTGGGAAGGTGCACCTGGAACGGCTAGGCCTGGGAAGAGGGGCGGAGGTGGAGGTGGGAGGGGACGGGAAGGGGTGAGGCCCGAGGGAAGGGAGCTATTGGTGCGGGGGGAGGCCGCTCCGGGGAGGCGGGTGTGTGGGGGAGCAGAGGTCGCTCCTCCCAGGCACCGCTTAAGGGGGAATTGGAGTAGCCGCTGACGCCCTGAGGAGACGGCCTCGTGAGGCTCCACATTGTCTCTCAGGGTCCTTGGAGGGACAAGAAGAAGGTGGTGAGGGCACAAAGAGGATGGGCAGTGTTAGGTTGGAGCCGCTGGAGAGGACAGTGTCCAGAAATCTGTGGAGAAAGACTAGTCCCAGGATGAAGACTCATTCAGAAAACGGAGGGTGCCCAGGACAGGGGCTGTAATGGGAGGAGGTATCACCTAGAAAGAAGGTATTGCGAGCTGTTGTCTCCCAGTGAAAGGCCAATGTCGAGTGAAGGCGCACTTCAGTGTCCAGAAGAGGGTAGTAGAGCGAGGTGACAGGCAGTACCAAGTTCAATTGGCAGTGTTCTAGGGGATCAGTGTGAGGCTAGTGCCAAGCAGGGCCAAGGGAAGACGGGAGTGGCGAGGAGGTGAAGCCCCAGGGAGGGCACAATGCGGGCTTTCCTTTCCCCGAGAGTGACATCATGGCAAATTCCCAAATCGGACGCACCCGGCTCGGGCGATGTCTAGCTGGTCAGAGCCAGCTCGGACAGGCGTGGGGGACCTTGGTGACAGTCCGAGCGGCTGGGCATTAGGTCCTGGAGGGCCGGTGCTCTGCGGGCGGGGTTCTGCTCCACCTGCATGCAGCCCGGACTGTGCCCTCGGCCGGCACGCGGACTGCAGGGAAGGGCTAGGGCCGGGCTTCTCTGGGCCAAGGATCAAGGTTCCTGGCTGGGTTAGGCCCCCAAGCTTTCCAAGCTTCGGGATCCACAGTCTGATGAGGGCGCCGTAGAGCCGGGCGCGGCGCGGTACCCGCCGGAGGTGGGACTTAATCTGTCCCCGCCTTGGGCGGAGTCACCTGGTTTTGAGACTCGCCCACAAGGCCCGAGCGTCTCCGAGGTGGCCCTTCCCGGCGGAAGTGAAGAAGCCCCGAGAGGGAGGCAGCGGAAGTGGCTGCGTTTCTGAAGCCTTGTGCGCATGCGCTCTCTGCCTCGTTGCCGCTTTTGGGGCGGTCCTCTGCCCTGTCTTCTTTTCTCCACGTGAGGGGCTGCGCGAATTCCCAGTGGTGGCCGCGCGCCCCGCACCTCTGCAGCTCTCGTGCCCTTCACGATGGCGGGCATCCTGTTCGAGGATATTTTCGATGTGAAAGACATTGACCCAGAAGGCAAGAAATTTGACCGAGGTAAGTGTGTGGGGCGGTATGAGGGAAGAGGCCAACATGCCCACCCACCCCAAGTGGCCCGCCCCACCCTCACAGTACCTCTCTCAGCAAACAGTTTTTTTTCGTAAATGAGAAACTTGAGACAGCTTTTTCTATGATATTTGCGGTGCCTGGTGCTTGGGTGGCCCTTAGCCATGGTGCTGGTCTACCCCTGGGAACCTTTCTAATTCTCTACGCAGTTATTACACGCTCTACGGTGCGCCTCGCTCGCACACTGAACTTTATTCTTATAAAAAGAAGATGGTGCCGTATCTATTTTGTTACCTCAGGTCTTGCAGCGAGTTACCTGCCTGCCTTCCTAACCCATAACTTTATATTGGCCTAAGAAACGTTAGCTCTTTTCAAAGCTCTGAATTTCTTCAGCTGACTGCTTGGTGTATTTATTTTCTCAACGATCCGGAAGTTTGTTTCTTCTTGGTGTCACTTTGCCAGGAGGCAAATGTTTTAAGACAGATGGCAGTTCTCAATATGTCCTGCAGATTCCCTCCTCACAGTGTCTCCTACCAGGAAGAGGAACTCTCTGGACAAGCGAGAGTTTAGTCTAAATCATCCAGGCATGTTTAGAGCCTGGAGACTGGCTAGTGCCAGAGGAGCTTTGATGCTTTCTTGCGACTCTGTCACCTGCTGAGGTTACTGCCTTCTTCCTTCTTTTCTTTTTTTCTTTTTCTTTTTTTCTTTTTTCTTTTTTTTTGGTTTTGCGAGACAGAGTTTCTTTGTGTAGCCCTGGCTGTCCTGGAACTCCCTCTGTAGACCAGGCTGGCCTCGAACTCAGAAATCCGCCTGCCTCTGCCTCCCAAGTGCTGGGATTAAAGGTGTGTGCCACCACTGCCCGGCACCTTCTTCCTTTTTTTTTTTTTTTAAATTAATTTATTTATTATATGTAAGTACACTGTAGCTGTCTTCAGACACCCCAGAAGAGGGCATCAGATCTCATTACGGATGGTTGTGAGCCACCATGTGGTTGCTGGGATTTGAGCTCAGGACCTTCGGAAGAGCGGTCGGTGCTCTTAACTACTGAGCCATCTCTCCAGCCCCCCCCCCC
>CM052713.1:13320535-13376458 GCA_028551405.1 Uromys caudimaculatus
TAGATGTAAACATTCAGATTTACCCTGTAGACTTAGGTAAGTATTGAACACAGGCAATGGAAAGGGGAAATGGTCTTTGGTGTCCGCTTCTTTACTCTGATGTTGCTGCTCTATTCAGGTGACAAGTTCCGGTTGGTTATAGCTAGTACCTTGTATGAAGATGGTACCTTGGATGATGGTGAATACAACCCCACAGATGACAGGCCCTCCAGGTGAGGTAGCAGTAAACAGGTAACTAAGAGAAGAAGTGTACAGAAAGTATAATATGTCGACTATAGATTATAGATTTTATACATACATCATGTATAATTATATATTATAGAAAAATTGGTTTATTGCATATAATATATATTATATAATATGCCATAAATATTATATACCAATGTATAACATAAGTTATATAGTATGTTATACATATTAGATATATATATAGTATACTATGTATATGTTATATAATATATGTTAATACTATATATGTAACTATAATGAATGAAAAGTATAACATATTTTATTTTGTATATTATATAATGTTACAGATTATATAATATAGACTACATATTGTCTATTATATGTTATATAATATATATGTTATATATTATGTATATATTATAAAGAAAGAAAAACATAAGTATATAGAAAAATCTTTACTTTTACGGATAAATGATTGTTGTGTGGAATCTGAATTACCTTAAAGACATTGCTGCAGTTAGAATTCTGACAACTAGAAGTAGATGTGATGGCTTTTGTCTGTAATTCCAGGACTCAGGAGACGGATCATGAGTTCAGGAACATCTTTAGCCTTACATCAAGTCTGAGGCCAACCTTGACTACATGAGACCCTGTGTGTAAAAAATTGAAAAAATTCATGACTAGGTTTTGTTTTTTTTTTTTTTTTTTTTTTTTTTGGTTTTTCGAGACAGGATTTCGCTGTGTAGCTCTGGCTGTCCTGGGACTCACTCTGTAGACCAGGCTGGCCTCAAACTAATCCGCCTGCTTCTGCCTCCCGAGTGCTGGGATTAAAGGTGTGCGCCACCACTGCCCTGCAAATGACTAGTTTTATTGATTGCTGAGAGCAGTGATTGTAAGCTCGTGATTGCAGCTATTTATTTATTGTATTATTTATTTGAGACAGGGTCTTCTCACTTTGTAGTCCTGGTTGACCTGGTCTATGTAGATCAGGCTGGCCTTGAACTCACAGTCACATCTACCTCCTCTGCCTCCTCAGTGCTGGAATTAAGGTTATGTACCACCATTGGTCGCAGGTATAGCTTTTATAAGGCTGAGGAAAGGATTACATAGTAACTTAGATTTTGTGAGTGAGCTTGGTGTGATAGAAAGACTATGGAGTAGTAGGTCTGGTTAATCCCTGCACTCGGGAGACAGAAGCACGAGTATCTATCTGTGAGTTTGAGGCCAGCCTGGTCTATGTAGCCGGTTAAGATAGCCAGAATTACACTGAATTACTCTTAGGAGAGTTGAGTTCTCAGACTTCTGTTCCTCATCAATAAAACAGAGATGGCCATGTCTAGCCCACAGAATTTCTGTGGGAACTGAGGAAGTTCGCGCTTCTACAGTGCTTCTTATCCGTCTCCATTTTAAAGTTCCCTTACACTATTACTATGGAGAGTAACTGGTCTATTGTCTGTAGGGCTGACCAGTTTGAGTATGTGATGTATGGGAAGGTGTACAGGATTGAAGGGGACGAGACCTCCACTGAAGCAGCCACACGTCTGTGAGTAACACTGTCCGGGAAACTCTTCTCCCTCGCTGTTCTGAGGTTGGGCCATGCTTCTGTGTTGGCCTCCCCTCCCTTTTTTCTAGTATCCCAAACATAGGTGGAAGAATTTGTCTTCGGAACAGTTTCCAGACTGAGTATGGGTCACTTAACGTCACCCGTTGTCAGGGTTTCAAGACCCTGTAGTCCAGAAGGGACACTGTGAGGGACAGAGAGCATCTTCCTGGAGAACCACATGCAGTATTCATAATTAGGCCTTTTTTGTTGTTTTTTTACTTATGTATGTGTTGCTTCTCTGTATCCTAGCCCTTGGATCTTTGGTTTCCCTGCCTGATTTTTTTTTTTCCTTTTCTTTAAAATGATGCTAAAACAGTGTGGTTGTCAGAAACTTGAAGCAGAGAAATAATGAGAAAAAAACCAAAAGTCACCTAGGAAATCTTTTAGATACAGAGTTTGAATAACTGGTGTGGTGGCAAATACCTTCAATCCTGCATTTGGGAGACAGAGGCAGGGGGATTTCGGTGAGTTCCAGGCCAGCCTGGTCTACAGAGAGAGTTCCTGGACAGTCAGGTCTACATAGTGAGACCCTGGTTTTCGAAAATAGAAACAAAGAGTTTGAGTAGTTTTTTTTAGTGTTTACATTTCTCTTTAAGATCCTTTACAATTATTTCTCCTCCTCCTCCTCCTCCTCTTCCTCCTCCTCCTCTTCCTCCTCTTCCTCCTCTTCTTCCTCTTCCTCCTCTTCTTCCTCCTCCTCCTCCTCTTCTTCTTTTTCCTCCTCTTCCTCCTTCTCCTCCTCCTCCTCCTCTTCCTCCTCTTCTTCCTCCTTTTCCTCTTCCTCCTCCTCCTCTTCTTCTCTTTTTTTTAGCATAATTCCCCTTCTTAGTTGAAAACTCTCCCCAGACTCTTTTTTTTTTGAGGCAGGGTCTCTCTCTGTGTAGCCTGGGCTGGAACTGACCCAGGCTGCTGTTGGACTCAGGAGATCTATTTGATTGCCTCCTGCTGCTGGGATTAAAGGCATGAGCCATCTTCCTGGCTCCTTAGCCTTTTTGAAAATGTATTTATTTGTGTGTGTATGTGTATCACATGCAGGCATGAGTCCAGTAAGGTCAGAAGAGGGCACTGGATCTCTTGGAAATGGAATGACAGTGGTTGTGAGATGCCATGTGGTGCTGGGAGGTGAACCCAGGTCTTCTGCATTCTGCAAAAACAGCTAGTGATCTTAAGGCTGAGCCATCTCTCCAGCTCCTCCCTAAACAGTCCAATAGCTGCAGTGAATGGTGACACCTTTATTTGTATATCTCCTAGTTCTGGGCTTAGCGGTGTTCCTCCTCCACTAGAGTAAACCACACTGCCTTGCGCCTGTCTGCATTCAGTTTTGTCCTAATCCCTGGGTTCCTGATGACAGAATGCTAGGAGAGTGCCTTTAAAAAAAATGGATGGAGAGCTGCTGGGAAGCAGCTACTGGAGAGAGAGCTGAGACTCAGGGCAGGGGCCTTCTATTTCAGCTCTGCATATGTGTCCTATGGGGGCCTGCTCATGAGGCTTCAGGGTGATGCCAACAACCTACACGGATTTGAGGTGGACTCCAGAGTTTATCTGCTGATGAAGAAGCTGGCGTTTTGAACTTCGTGGGAAACCAGACCTGTTGCTTAGTCATGTCATGGACACTCTTCAAGCCTGTGCAGAAGCTATCGGTGTTCACCTGTAAAAGGGACAGGCCCTGTGTCCACTGTGGGTACATCTTCAGTTTGCCTGAATTCAGTGGAAAACTGACTTGTCTGTAAAAGGCCAAGTGGGAGAGCTTAACATGAACCTGAAGTTGTATATGATTTTTTTTTTTTAAATTAAAGTTTACTTTTTCAGACTCTTCTCCGACATCATTGGGGATTGGGGAATCCAAGGTTTTGCTCCTGCCCTTTAGCCCACCCTGGCCTTGAACTTGATCTTTCTGCCACCATCCCCTGAGTTTCTGGGATTTCATTACACCTGGTATATGCAAATCTGGGTCTTAAAACCCTCTGTGTTCTAAATCTCTGCCTCTGTTTGTCTCTCTGTCTCTCCCTTTCAATTTCCTCCTGCCTCACCCCATGTCACCTGAATCCTGGGAATTGAACTCAGATTGTCAAGACAAGTTTCTTCACCTCCTGAGCCTTTTTGCTGGCCTCCAGTTGTCTCTTGATGACCTGGGTTTGTCACAGGAGCTAGTTTCCCTGCTGGGATACCTGGGGTGTTTCCTTCCCCCATCTCTTTTTTGGTCTTTACAAGAGGTGTTGGAAATAATGTTTAGGGAAATGGGTTGAAAATGAGTGGCCTCAGCAGGGAGGAGCAAAGGTGTTTTTTCACTCACTTTCCACAGTAGGGTGTGTGGGTGTGATGCATTGGGGGAGGGGGGAAATCTTCATAGAATCTCGGAGTCATCCCATGGAGTCATGCTTTCGTAGGGTTGAAGGAAGATGGACTAGGTTACACCAAGAGATCCTTATCAGTAATAGTGGTACAATGCCATTGTCACAGCAGACTCCTGACCGTCCTGGCAAAGAAAAGGGGACTTGAAAAGTGTTCTGCTTATAAGCACTTTTATTTTGTCTTATTGTATGTGTGTCAGGGAGAAGGTAACTTTCAGGAATCCCTTCTCACTAACATGGCACACATTTGGTCAGGCTTGATGTCAGTCTCCTTTACCCACTGAGCCATCTTGCCAGCATACTCTTCGTTTGTGAGGGGTGGGTGTGGGTGGAGAAATGATGGAATCAGCTATACAGAGTGATTTGGTTTAGGCTTTTGGCTTTGGTTTTGACAGTGCAGGGATGAAACCCAAGGCTTACTAGGCAAGCAAAGTGTGATACCACTCACCTGGAACTTTAGGCAAGGTTAAAACAAAGGTGGAGTCTGAAGTGTCAAGTGTCCGAAACTTGTTATATAGCCAAGGGTGACCTTGAACTTGTGATCGTCCTGCCTCAACCTCACAAACTGCTGAACTTCTAGGCATGCACCTGGTTTCAGGATTAGAGTTTAAGAAGGCAGATAGGGTTACATTGTAGAAACCGGTTACTCAGATTTGCTGGTGTGAGCTGCCTGGAACTTTGGCTGTGCTGCAGTTTGACATTCTCACTTGCCATCTGACTGCTGAGAACTCACAGTTTTTGGTCTCTGGCTTGTCTAGTTCTAGGGGCTGGCTCTTATGTGCTGTAGTGGTTGGCTTGATGATGTTTGTTTATTTTGGTTTTGTGCTGAGAGGATTGAACCCAGGACTTGTGTTTACTAGGTAAGAGCTCTGTCACTGAGCTATGTCCCTGCCATAAAAATTTATTTTTGAGACAGTGTCCTTTGTAGTCTAGTCTGGACTCAAATTCTGTATGTAGCTGAAGTGCTGGGTTTACAGGTATGTGCCATTATGTTCTTTTAAATTGAAATTTTATTTGTGTGTGTGTGTGATGTGTATGTCAAGTGTGGAAGTCGGCACATGATGGTGTGCATAATGAGGTCGGAAGACAACTTCTGGGAGTTGGTTTTCCGTGGGTTCCAGTCGTCAGACTTGCACAATAAACACTTTCACCTACCGAGCCATCTCACTGGCCCTAAATTCCTTTTCAAATGTTAAATTTAGCCTCCTTTAGTGTTATAACAAATTATAAATTATACTTATTCTAGAATTAGTAAATGAAGTGTCAGAGAAACTGACACTGAGATTCTGATAGCATTTTTTAGCTATGTGCATCTGTTGATTCCTTTGTCAGGTTCTGCCCACGTGGACACCTGGCACTGTCTGAATTGTCATCCCCACAAGTTCTGGTCTTCTACTCAGGGCCCCTTAAGACTGTATGTACTCTCCAAGAACTTGGAAGTCTCCGCATTAAATAGACTCACTGAAGGACATGCCAGGCAGTGTACCACACCGGCTAGACGGTTGGGCTGAGACTCTGGAGTGTCCTTTTTCTGCTTGAAGGCTATATGACCATTGGGAAGCCCACCTGGCCTTTGTGTCTTCGTGTGTAAAACAGATATGGATAATACCTACCATACAGAGTTGTGGGGAGATCCTGGGGCATCTATTGCCTGTGTGAAGAACAACTTTCGTGTGTGTGTGTGTGTGTGTGTGTGTGTGTGTGTGTGTGTGTGTGTGTAACTGTGAGATCCTGGCTTTTCTACCTACATGGTAGCCTTTCCTCCTTTACTTTGAGACAGAAAAGAGGGAAAACCTCTCAACCAGTCTTCCTGCAAGACTGGCCATTGCAGGTTGACTCTTGGCAATATAGTTTTTGTTCTTGTGCAATGTGAACCTCTATCACCAACAAAGCTGAGACTCAGGTTTTCTTGCAAAACCCTATAAGTCTGCCTTCATTTTGGGGGTTCCCAGTAGAGTTTTTGGTGGTCACACAGGGCTGCTTTGTAGATGCATTTGTGGAAGTTAGAAAGAGCCTTCAACTGTTCTGTGCTTGTCCTGCTGTGTGAGACCTTGGAGCCCGACTCCTGCCATTTCCTGCACTTCCGCCTGACCTCCACAGGAGGGAAGCAGGAGCCCAGGCCTGGTAAGCTCCTGCTGAGCTGCTGATGCTCTTAGCTGTTTGCTCAGCTGCCACATCCAAGTCTAGTCTTTACTGAACCATCTGCACAGCCTTACCTGGGGTGTGGAGTTCCCCGGGCTTCCTGTTAGCTTTCTTGGGAGGTAGGGTTCAGGAGATCTATTGTCCCTGTGAAGAACATTGGTCCCTTGATTTTTAATTGGCTTTTGGGTGCTCTCATTTATTCTCTTACAGGCTCAGTTTTGTCTCTAAGGAGGGACAACCTTTCTAAGAGATAACCTGCTAATCCTTTATCAAGAGCAGTATCTTTTGAAGACCGAACATTCTCACTGAGAATTACAGTGAAGGGAATGAGGGCATGTGTGTGTGTGTGTGTGTGTGTGCGCGTGTGTGCTTAATCTTGAAGCAAAGGAAAGTTCCCTTTTGTTTTCTGATAGTGTTAGTCTGGGTTAAAAGGCTAGACCAATCTAGGCATTTGCAGACTTAATATATGAAAGCACATATAGAGAATTAATGATTTTCAAATTTATACAGAAAATAGACCAAAGATAGCTGCTCTGGTGAATATTGCTGATAGGTTAAAAAAAATAGCTCCCAAAATTTTACAATGTCCCATCCTGTGTATCCCTTTCCCAGGGCCTTTTAGGTGAAAGCAGGACATCTAGTACAGCTGCGCTGCCTCTCACAGCCTTCCTGGGGAAGCTTGTCCCTGAGAGATGTCGCAGATGCTCACTGTTCCAGTGCACCTTATGCTTCCTGAGACAAATTCCTGGAATGAGGGTACACTGGGATTGGATGAGGGCTGATAGAGTTAGGCATGGTGGTGGAAGGGTCAGGAAACGGGGGGTGGGGCTGGGGTGGAGACCCATGGGTGGACAGGGTAGGTGAAGGAAGGAAGAGTGTGTGTCCATCAGGAGCAAGGCTTGGTGAAGGAGGAAGTCCACCCTGGAGGTTGAGTGGCAGGGAGCCTTCGTTGAAAGCTCCTGGCACAATGTCTGGGGCTTTCGGGGTCTGAAGTGAGGTTCCAGCAAAGAGCCCATGAGTTCCATTCACAGGTCCGTGTGTCCTGTTCAGGTATCCAGGGATTTGGTCTGGGGACCTGGAGGTTTGATTTAGCTGACCAGGAATAATCTTGACTCTGAATCCTTGAAGCCCGTTCAGAAGTCCAGGGCCAGTAGTTCTGGCTATGACACTGAAGTTTGTCTCCAACAATCCAGAAGTCCTGTTTGGGAACTTGTTTAGTGTGAGGAGTTGAGAGGTACTGCTTGGGACAGCTGTGGTGGGCAGGGTCCGTCTGACACAGAGGGTGGGACCGTCTACCAGCAGCAGGAAGCGTACCTTTCCCCGCAGCAGTTGTTGCAAGCTCAGGAAGAGGGCATTGGGGTCCTTGTGAGCTGTGGTCCTGCCCTGTGGAGGAAGCTGAGGGCAGAGGATGGGCCTGAGGCCAGTGAGTAGGCTCACATATCAGGCCTCTTCTGACTAAGGAGTAAAGATTTATTGCCAGCACCCAGGTATTATGGCTGAGAAGCATCACTCCTTATTGGCCAGCTTTCATACACTGAAGGCACCTAAAATCCCTTGTCTTACCCAGGTCTTTAGAGGAACTGAGTAAGAGGCTAGTTTCTCTAGGTCTAAGGACTTACCTGGGTTCCTAGGAGGCCTTGTAGGGCCCCCAAGAGGAGGCGAACCTGCCCAGAAAGCTGACCCAGGAGGGATGAGAGGCAGGAGGGTTCCAACTGTCCTCGTGCTGCCATTACTCCCTCCAGTAGAAGGGACACTGCCCCTAGAATGTCCTGTGCCTTGCTCTGTTCCTGGGAAAGAAAAAGTGGACTGCTTCAAAAAACGTGCTAAGAATGGGTGGGGAGCCCATAGGAGTAGCCAGCAGGATGAATCATAGGAGCTGAGAATTGGACAGGATGAGGGTCCCACCCATCACAGGAATTCCTTCACAGTCTCCTAATAACTGGTCATTGGCCTCTGGTTCAGCAACTCCAGTGTCCATCAGTGTAGCCTGGTCTTGCATGGACTCTTAGAAAGCCACCCCACCTTGTTGCAGCTTTTAGCTCGAGCTGCAGCTTTGCAGTCCTATTCTTTTTGATACAAAACTGTTGCCCACAGCAGTTCTAAGTTAAATGTAGCAACAAAACTGAAACTATAACCGTGAGTGAAGGGAAGGGGCTTAACAAATGGCAGAGCTGGCTATGATGGCACATGCCTGTAATTCCAGCACTTGGGGGCCTGAGACAGGAGGATCACAAATTCAAGGCCAGTCTGGAATACCTGGACCCTGTTACAAACACAGAGTTAGCACTATAATTTATATCACCCATCCTTCTCCTGACCCAGGACCCCTAGGAGACTGGAAAAGAAAGATGATTCTACATAGTACAGGCATGTGTCACCTGGCTTGCTTTTGCTGCTATTGTTTATTTTTTGAGACAAGGTCTCACTATATAGCCTAGGCTAGCCTGTAGCTCCTCAACTTTCTGCCTCACTCTTTGAGCTGCTAGCATTTCTGGTTTGTGTCACTGTGCCCAGCAAGGACACATTTGAATCTTGATTTTGCCTTAATTTCGTGGTACTTTCTGCTTTATGTCACATGTGGACAGCAGATCAGATTTCATGCCAACTTAAGAAGGTTGAGAAGCTGACAGTGATGGTGCACATCTTTGATCCCAGTACTCGGTAGGCAGAGGGAGATGAATCTCTGAATTTGAAGCTAGCCTGGTCTATAGAGCAAGTTCTAGGACAGCCAGGGCTAGACACAAAGAAACCCTGACTTGAAAAACCAAAGAAGAATAAGAAGAAGGAGGAGGGGGAAGAGGAGGAGAATGATAAGAAAGAAAGAGAGAGAGAGAAGGAAAGAAAGATGAAGAGTCCTTGAAATGACTCAGAGGGTAGAGGTGCTTGTGGCCAAGCTCGATGACTCTGACCTCTATATGGCATGTGCTGCCACATATATAAACAAATACATTAAAAAAAAGATTGAACAAAAATAAGAACAGGTCAAAAGTATGGATATGAGAGGCTTCCAACCAATTTTTTTTTTTTTTTTTTGGTTTTTCGAGACAGGGTTTCTCTGTGTAGCCCTGGCTGTCCTGGAACTCACTCTGTAGACCAGGCTGGCCTCGAACTCAGAAATCCACCTGCCTCTGCCTCCCGAGTGCTGGGATTAAAGGTGTGCGCCACCACCGCCCGGCTTTTTTTTTTTTTTAAGATTTATTTATTTATTTATTTAATGTATGTGAGTACACTGTAGCTGTCTTCAGACACACCAGAAGAGGACATCAGATCCCTTTACAGATGGTTGTGAGCCACCATGTGGTTGCTGGGAATTGAACTCAGGACCTCTGGAAGAGGAGTCAGTGCTCTTAACCACTGAGCCATCTCTCCAGCCCCCTACCAACCAATTTTTTATGATATTCAGTTTCAAATCTTTTTAGCATGCATATACATGTACTAGCTCATACAACTCACAGAAATCTGTTTGCCCCTGCTTCCTGAGTGAGAGATTAAAGGCATGAAATTAAAGCCACCATGCCCAACCTATTTGATATATTGATCAGAAATTTGTCATTGTTTTCTCAAGATCTCATCATAGGTGAATATAACTTGGGTTAAGGTGGCCAAGCTGAAAGTAGGACTTTTAGGGAATTTAAGAATTTTCAAGACTATGGGGAGCAGGAGGGATCTGATAATAACAGGATTTAGGGAAGGCAATGTAACAAATTTTTCCTTTTTTTTTTTTTTTTTGAGATGGGGTCTCACTCTGTAGTCCAGCCTGGCCTAGAACATCCTAGGCTAACCTCAGACTTAAGGCAAGCATCCTGTCTCAATCTAGACCTTGGGTGTGTTGGTAAGCACACCTGAGTCCAGGGGCCTCTTACCGTCTGGGTTTTCCATTCTCCCAGGCTAAAGTCCACAGCAGGCAGCAGGACAGGGATAGACAAAGGGTTGACGTCAGGACACTGACTCTGTTAAGAAGGATGGGGGGCAGGAAGACATTGCTGAAATAGAGGTCATGATGCTGGCCCATGACTGGGGTGCTCTTCCTTAGTACCATGCTCATGCTAGAGCTTCTAAGAGACTAATGCAAAGCATAGCCCTTGCCAGGGCTAAGACATGGTGGTCTTGCCAACACAGGACTGGAGTGAGAGGAACTGAAGGCCTGAGCTCCTTCACTCAGTTAAGTGGATAGAAAGCATAGGGCTTGGGGTTGCTCACCAGTCGGCCGTGAAGGAGGTGGGAGTCACGAAGCAGTTTATTTAGGAGTCTGGGGTCACAGGCAGGAGGAACTGGGCTGGACAGGGTTAGTCTTGCGGTGAGGAGAAGCATGGCCACCAGGAGCAAATCTTAGATGAGGAGAGGTGAAGTTGAAGGGTCGATAAGGAGAAACTCATTCTCAGGTGGTGACTCAGGGATCCCCATTTGGGAGCCAGATCTGAAATCCAGGGCTCTGCTGTCCAGACAGACATCTTTTCTTGGGAGACTGGGTTTCCCATCCCCCCCCCCCCCAAATCACCCCCTCCTCCCCTGCTAAACCATTCTTGAACTTGTCCCTAACCCCTCATGTATGTAGCCTTACCAGTCAGCTCCATTCTGGCCAGGCTGTCTGACTGGAGTGGCTCCCTGTATGGGGCTTCTCCCCTGAATCTTTCCTGGGGCCATGGAGGCGGCTTGAGCTTTTGCACTTCTGCACAGAGTCGCGTGGGGGACAGGTGGGCTGAGGAATCTATCCTGAAAATGACAAAAATAGTGACTCTTTCATCAGGTGTCAAGGAAAAGACTGTCTGGCATGGGGAAACATGTGCTTGGAGGCCTTGAGCTGCTGGCCAGCTAGGGCCAGAGCTGCTAGTGTTCCAACTGCTCCTATGTTTTCTTGTGACTGAAGCATATAGTGTCTCCTCTTTGTAAGCGCTCTTCAGTGACTCTGAAAAGGTCTTGGTGCCCCATCTACCGATTGTTGCCCTGCTGAGAGCAGCAAGATATTACACACACATCTTAAGTGGACTCAAATTCTGAGTACCATTGGTTGTTAGCTGGGAGAGAAGGTGGGATGACAATAGAGAAGAGGGTGTTGTTACGTCTGAAGAAAAGTGGAAAATGGGTCATCAGGCCAAGAAGGAAAGTGGCAGATGGGTACTCGTGCTGAGGAACAGCTACGGTGTTGGGAGTGGGGCTGAGGCAGGAGATTGGCTAAAGACATAACGGACTACAAGAGGCAGGAATTAAAAGAGACACTTGCTTCTCATTCTTTCCCTTTTTGCCCCACAAATAAAACCCGGGATTTTTCTTTGGATTCTCAAGTTCTGAAATGCCCCGTTACTCAAATCAAAGGACTAATAGAACTAGGACTTTCTTCCTGAGACAAGTGGCCTGGGAGGCACTTACAGAGCAAGATGATACCTACCTCACATGGCTTATTTCATCTTAGACACTGCCAATGTATTTATTGCAGCTGCAGCTGCCTCCCTGCCCCCTCCAGATCCCTTCCAGGTCCTTCCTGGGACCCTCACTTTTCACAAGTTGAGCAAAGAGGCATTAGGACCCTCCTCTTTTCACAAGTTGAGCAAAGAGCCCTGCACCTGATTCAATATTGGGATCTCCAGTAGGTCTGTCAACATACACAAGCTCCTATTACTCTCTTCTTGTGCCTTGGCTCACCTGACCCAGCTTCCCAGTCCCAGGATTCTGAACCTTAAGCTAACAAGAATGACCATATGAGGATGGGGAAGGATCATGTCCCTTAGGACACAGTTCTCTAGGCATGCATGTACCTCTTTTCTTAGTCTCTCATGGTCCTAAAGCAGCCAGACCTATGCTGAACTCTACCGAGTGTGTGAATAGTCCCTCATAAACCAGTTACCCAACCCCCTTTCCCTGCTCTGTCCCGCTCCTCCCATTCTGGGAAGGCTCCACTCTTCCTGACAAAGGTCAGTGCCTGTAGGTTCCAGTTTGCTTGCCCTTCCTCCAGCTAAGAGCCGGGTTCTTTTTTGTTCTTCAGACCGTACCCTCGCTTAACCCCAAATGGTACTTGCCACTCACCGGGTGGAGAAGGACTTCAGGACCCAGGTGCACAGCAGGCAGCACTCTGGGGAGCAGGGAGGTAGGAAGACACTGGTTGGGGTACAGCCCCTCCTCTGTAGTAGGGTCACAAGCCTGCCCAGGCCACTTCCGCCCAATCAGAGAGCAGAGAGCCACCAAGCCCTGGTGAAGGCCCCGGAAATGACGACTTCTTTTCCTATGTACTGGGACTACAGCCCACGGCTGGACCATGGTCCATGAATGGAGCCCAGCTCCTCCACCCACACACACTCTAGAGAGGATTTGTATAGTGGGAGCTGTCTCATGTCCTGGGGACATGAGAACCTGGGACCTGGCTGAGAGAGAGGAGAAAAGGGTTAGTCCAGGAGAAATGTGGCAGAATACATTTGTCCCTGGGAAAGAGAGGTCTTGTTTTAGATTGATGAAGTCTCAGTTCCTGGCTCTCCAAATTTTTTTTCCCTGAACAGCATACCTGCTGCTGAAATCTGACAGCATTCTGGTTTTCTTGCTTTCCCTTCCATATTCCCCTGCTCCAGAGGAATGTCTTTCCTGGCATTTCCCCTTTCCAACTGGCAATGTAGGTATTGCCTATATTAGAGGACGATCCTGTTATAGGAAATTGGGGGTGGACAATATGTGGGACCTGGGGAGTGAAGGGATATATGTGTTTGGTTAAGACTGAGCCCAGAGCAAGTCTTTAATCTCAGCACTTGGGAGGCAGAAGCAGGTGGATCTTGACAAGTCTGAGGCTAGCCTGGTCTACCTAGTGAGCCAGGGCTACATAATGAGAACCTGTTTAAAAAAGAAAAACAGACAGACAGATTGACTGGGCTCAGATACCCTTCTTTCTACTGGGGGTACAGGGACCCGGAGAGCTAAGCCCACTCAGCTCTGTGGGCAAGCCTGCCCTTGATTGCTCAATGGTTCTCTTCCAGTTCTACCACTATACATGTGCCGAGAGAATTAACCAGGCCCATCTGTTCCCATCTTAGGAAAGACAGCTGCCGAGCCTCCCCCACAAATACCTCTTTGCTGGATCCTCTCTTTCTTCCTTTGGCCCTGGCTCTAGCTCCTGTGCTTTCTCCTCAGTCCCTGCCTCCCTACAGTCTCTGTCCCCAGGGACCTTGTGGCCTGACCCTGTTCTCTCTCCCTTGTTCTTCCTCAGGCTTTCTCCTGCTCCTCCTCTGAGGAAGGGCTGTCCACTAAGGAGTATGGCCCAGATCCCGGAATTCTCCAGTTGAATAAGAGATGCCTCCCAAGATCAGGGAGCCTGGTGCTGGGATAGTGGGAAGAACAGTGGGGGGGGGGGGGGAGAGGATGGGGAGGCATGTCTAGAAAAGCAGGACAGAGGGGGTGGGGACTGAGCTGGGGAGGAAGAGGAGCATCCCTTGGATGAAGGGAAAGAGTGAGAGAGCCAGAGGTGATAGTTGGATGGACTTGAGAACAGGTTGGGGTGGTGGTGGGTTATGACTCCACTCAGGGGGAAGCACAGGCTAGGTCCCTGTCCCTGGGAACTGAAGAAAGAGGAGAGACCTTAGAAGGGAAATAGGAATACAGCCAGAGTGAAAGGAAGGGGGGTGCTGTGGGTCCTAGGTAGGGTAGGATCACTGTCCTTTTCAAAGATAAGTCCTCATGCTCCAGCGGTCCATCCCGCTCATGACTGGTACAGGCCCGAGGCTCGAGGCTCAGCCTCTGCCCTTCACTAGCCAGCGGCTCCAGTCTTGGGATGGACACCACCTCCAGGGGTGGCCGCAAGGAGTGTGTGTGGGGGTGTTGAGACCCGCCTCTCCTCCCCCTCTTTGCGCCCCCTGGTTCCTCCCTTCCCCCTACCCACTCCGCTCCCCCCTCCTCCAGTCCCTCCCTCCTCCCCTGCCGGGTCCCAGCCTGTCCCCCTCCCCCACTCGCGATCCGGCCGCTGCTGCTGGGCCGGACCCCCCGGGCTCAGCCGGGCTCCTTGTGGAGCTGCCGCCGCGCCCCTTTTGCTGAAGAGGAGGCCCCGGGCCCGGGACGCCTGGAGCGGGCATAAAACGGGCCAGAGCCGGCGCCTAGGGCACTAGAGTGGCGTACGGCCCGGGTCAGCGTCCCTCCGCCCGCTCTCTCCCGCCCCGCCCGGCCGGGAGCGGACTCAGGCGACTGCGAGACGAGCCCCTCGCCACTGCCCCCCTCCTGGCCCCGGCCCCCTCCTGCCGGCCCGCCTCCGGTCCGGCCCTACTCCCTCTCCTGCTCCCTCCTCCCACCCGCCTCCCCAGCTGTCTGCTCCGCGTCATGCCGAGCCTCCCGGCCCCGCCGGCCCCGCGGCTGCTCCTCGGGCTGCTGCTGCTCGGCTGGCGGCCGGCCGGTGGCACTGGCCCTGAGTCCCCCGTACTGCCCATCCGTTCTGAGAAGGAGCCGCTGCCTGTCCGGGGAGCGGCAGGTAGGTGGGCGCCAGGGGGAGGCGCGGGAGGGGAGTCTGCCTCCGGGCAAGTCTACATCCACAGGGAGAGGGCCCCGGGCGCAGGTGGCTTCGCGCAGCGGGAGGGTGGGAGGGGAAAGCAGAGCCGGCGAGGTGCACGGTGCCAGGGGACCAAGGGCCTGGCGGGCAGAGCCCGGAGCAGGCATTACGGCACGAGCAACCGGACAGCGGCCGCCAGCCAAGCCCGTCCCCGCAGGCTGCTCCTTCGGCGGGAAGGTCTATGCCTTGGACGAGACGTGGCACCCGGACCTGGGGGAGCCTTTTGGGGTGATGCGCTGCGTGCTGTGCGTCTGTGAAGCGGTGAGTGTATACCGCAGTTGTCCGCCCTACCCTAGAGGGTAGCGGAACGCTGGCGTCCTAAGCCTTAGTAGACTCGGAGATGCTCAGGGGAAGGCTGGTCCACAAATCGGAGGAAACCCCTTTCAAGTCTGCGGTGTTGACAGTTATTGATCGCTCACAATGTGATTGGTTTTTAGCCAACTTTCCCCCTCCCGTTACAGCCTTGCTAGATATATGGCACTATTAGCTCTAGTTTGCAGACAAGGACGCCAAGGCTTAGAGAAGTTAAGAAACTTGTCCAGGGCCATGTAACTTGTAAATAGCAGAGTTGACTGACTCCAGCGGAGTATCTAATCCTGGGGTCTGATGGTTGCATTCCCTTAATTTTCCTATGTTCTCTACCATCAACCTCAGTGGGCTCGCCGTGGGAGGGGCGCTGGCAGGGTCAGCTGCAAGAACATCAAACCTCAGTGCCCCACCCTGGCCTGCAGGCAGCCGCGCCAGCTGCCAGGACACTGCTGCCAGACCTGCCCTCAGGGTGAGGCCGGCTGTGCCCCGAGTTAGGGAGGGTGGAAGGCTCTACCACTAGGTCCTGTGCGGCTTGGATCGTGGAGGAGGACTGGTTCTCCTGGTACCTTGCTGAAACCAGTGGTCTTATTCCTTACCCTGGATGCAGAGCGCAGCAACCTAGATCCACAGCCCGCTGGCCTGGTCTTCGAGTATCCAAGGGACCCAGAGCACCGCAGTTATAGCGATCGAGGGGAACCCGGCGCTGGGGAGCGGACACGTGCTGATGGCCACACGGGTAGGCTGGGATGGAGGTGGGCCTGATGAAGTTTGAGTCCGGCGGCAAGGCTTGACAGTGCTCAGGCGCTCTTCTCTTTTCGAAGACTTTGTGGCGCTGCTGACAGGACCAAGGTCGCAGGCGGTAGCTCGTGTTCGAGTCTCTCTGCTGCGCTCAAGTTTACGCTTCTCTATCTCCTACCAGCGGTGAGCCCGGGAAAGGGCAAGGTCTAGAGCAGTAAAGGGGGCAAGAAAGAGGAGCCTGGAGGTTATAGATCCAGTCTCACTGGACCTCTCTTCACAGGCTGGACCGTCCCAGCAGGGTTCGGTTCACAGATCCCACAGGCAACATCCTGTTTGAACACCCTGCAGCCCCCACCCAGGATGGCCTGGTGAGATGATGCCATTTAAGAGTGCTTATCCAAAACGGGCACTGCTGAGAGCATGCTTTGCATCGCCTCCTTTGGTTCTCACAACAGCCCAGTGGGAGAAAGGCCCTGACATTATGATGCCCATTTTACAGAGGAGGGAACTGAGGCTCAGAATAGCAGAATGTGATTTGTTCAAGGTCATTTGGCTAGTAAGTGGTAAGCCAGGACATAAACCAAGGCTCCTGGGTCCTTCTTAGGAGGGTCTGGGGTCTCCCTTCCATACTCCGTCCTCATTAGGTCTGGATTTTTTAGCGGGCTTGTCCTGCAGACTGACGGCAGACTTTGTTCCCTTTAGGTCTGTGGGGTGTGGCGGGCAGTGCCTCGGCTGTCTGTAAGGCTCCTGAGGGCAGAGCAGCTGCGTGTAGCCCTTGTGACACCCACTCACCCTTCAGGAGAAGTCTGGGGGCCTCTCATTTGGCAGAGTGCTCTCGCTGCAGGTAGGAGGAGTGCAATAGCCCAGGGGTGGGTGGACCGAAGGGAGGATTTTCTTATGACTGTCATGGTCCTCCACTCCCCAGAGACCTTCAGTGCCATCCTGACCTTGGAAGACCCACAGCAGCGGGGTGTGGGGGGCATAGCCTTGCTCACCCTCAGTGACACGGAAGATTCCTTACATTTTTTGCTACTCTTCCGGGGTCTGCTGGGAGGTGAGTAACGGAGAAGATGTATGTGAAGGCATTAGGGAGGGTGCTCGCTTTTCAGAAATGCTCACATGTGCAGCGCTTTCAGGACTAGCTCAGGTTCCCCTGAAGCTTCAGATTCTCCACCAGGGACAGCCACTTCGGGAGCTCCAGGCCAACACCTCAGCTCAGGTAAGGGAAGGCCTGCATCTTGCCGCTACTTCTTCTGACCTCTTGCTGTTACCCATCACATTCTGCTCTGCTCACAGGAGCCAGGCTTTGCTGAGGTGCTGCCCAGCCTTACAGACCAAGAGATGGACTGGTTGGTGCTGGGGGAGCTGCAGATGGTCCTAGAGAAGGCAGGTGGGCCAGAGCTACGCATCAGTGGATACATTACTACCAGACAGAGCTGTGATGGTGAGGAAGGGTGGGGCTTGGCACTGTGGGTACACATAACTCAGGGGCACAAACATATGCTAAAGAGGAGGCCAAAATAGATATGGGAGCGTTCTTGGGGGTCTGGATGCGGGCAAGCCTGCTGCCACCTGTCTTGTCCCTGCAGTCCTTCAAAGTGTCCTTTGTGGGGCTGATGCCCTGATCCCAGTCCAGACGGGTGCTGCTGGCTCAGCCAGCTTCATACTGCTAGGAAACGGCTCCCTTACCTATCAGGTAAGAGTCAGCAGCGGTGGGAGGCAGAGAGGCCAGCAGGGCAGGGCCTTGACCTGCAGGGGGGAAAAGGCCCTAGGTCTTGGCTGGCAATCCAATTGCCCTCCCCCAACCCTGCCCACCAGGTGCAAGTGGTAGGTACAGGTAGCGAGGTGGTGGCCATGACACTGGAGACCAAGCCTCAGCGGAAGAACCAGCGCACTGTCCTGTGCCACATGGCTGGACTCCAGCTGGGAGGACACATGGTGAGGGCTCCAGGCAGAGTTGTGCCAGGGCTGCCAATACATGGGCTGCGGGAAGCCAGGTTGGTTGAGTAGGGATGTGTAGTTCTGTTTACACACTCGTGGGTTCTCTTAATGAGTCCTTTATTCATTTGACACGTCTTAGTAAACCTTAGGCTGGAACCCTTGTTCTCAGCAAGCTCATAGTTAAGTAGGAAACACCACTCACGGAACGGTGCCATAGCCTATGAGACAGTACTAATCGCTACTTTGGGGGCCTTTCTGTCAGGCATGAACGTGGTTGCCTTCTTTATGTGTCTTTTTGCCTTTCCCAGTACCCTTTGATAGATGAGAAGTAACGATTCACAGATGGGTAACTCTTCAAGGGCTGTGGTGTGTCCAGGACCTACAGAGTTCTTGTCCAGCGTTGTTGGGATGAGGAAGGATATATGTGTAACGGAGGTGTGAAACATGGAAAGCCCTGGGGATCTGAAAATGAGAGGGCTCCTCCTTCTTTGACCCATAGGCTGTGGGTATCTGCTCTGGGCTGGGTGCCCGAGGGGCTCATATGCTGCTACAGAACGAGCTGTTCCTGAATGTTGGTACCAAGGACTTCCCAGACGGAGAGCTTCGGGGGCATGTGACTGCCCTATGCTACAGTGGGCACAGTGCCCGCTATGACAGTGAGTGCCTCACAATTACCTGCCCTTCTGTGTCCTCTGACCTGCCATCCAAGCATCTAAAGAATTAGCCAGGGAGCCAGAGCCTCGGGTGTCTTGCTCTGTCTGATCTCTGGTTGGCATTTAGAGAGGTGGGGACGCCAAACCTCCCTGTTGCCATTGTGCACGGAATCTGGGACCTGCTGTTCCCCAGGCCCTAGGCCTGTGGTAGGGTAGGATGATATTAAGAGCACAGTCTCACGTGTCATCTCTCATCTGTTTGGATCTAGGATTGCCTGTGCCTCTGGCGGGGGCACTAGTGCTGCCCCCTGTGCAGAGTCAGGCAGCAGGACATGCCTGGCTCTCCTTGGATACACACTGCCACTTACACTATGAGGTTCTATTGGCTGGGCTTGGTGGCTCAGAGCAAGGAACTGTCACCGCCCACCTCCTCGGGCCTCCTGGGATGCCAGGGCCCCAGCGGCTGCTGAAGGGATTCTATGGCTCAGAGGTAAGGGCATAGAGATAGGAAGAAGCTTGGGAAATGTCTGCTTTTTTAGCTTGAAGGACCGTGTGGACCTGTGGCAGAGAGAGCAGGTGGCCTGGTATTTCAGGGTAGGCATGGCCATAGGTATCAGACAGGCCTAGGCGTAAATCTGACTCAGCCTTTACTATGCATTTTCTTTTGTGTCCTCTGTCCTAAATGATTCCCAGGATAGAGGTCCCAAGCCACTAAAGAAGTAGGTGGGAGGGACCACATCCTCTTAAGTCATGTGGGCTGCTATATGCTTGCAGTCAGAGAGACCTAGCCTCAGAGCTGTTCTCCTTTGTGAAAAGCCCTTAATTTCTTGAGTCTGTTTCTTTTTTTTTTTTTTTTTTTTTTTGGTTTTTCGAGACAGGGTTTCTCTGTATAGCCCTGGCTGTCCTGGAACCACTCTGTAGACCAGGCTGGCCTAGAACTCAGAAATCCACCTGCCTCTGCCTCCCAAGTGCTGGGATTAAAGGCGTGCGCCACCACTGCACGGCATGGGTCTGTTTCTTTACCTGAAAATTGGGCTTTGTCCTAAAGTGCCTTGTAGGGCTGGAGAGGTGGCTCAGCAGTGTGGCTGCTCTTCTGGAAGACCCAGTTTCAGTTCCTAGCACCCACTTGGTAGCTCATAACCATCTGTAACCCCCGTTATATAGGGAATCCAATGCCCTCTTCTAGCCTCTGTGGACACCAGGCAAAATGCTAATACACATAAATAAAATGATATAAAAACCCTAGAGTGCCTTGTTTCTACTCTGTACTTGGTCTGTCTGCAGGCTCAGGGTGTGGTAAAGGATCTGGAGCCTGTACTGCTGCGGCACCTGGCCCAGGGCACTGCTTCCCTGCTGATCACCACCAAGAGTAGCCCCAGAGGAGAGCTACGTGGGCAGGTATGTGAGGACGCTGCAGTTGCCTGTGCGTTCTGATCCCTGAGGTGGTAGTAGTAAATTCTCGCCAGTGATGAACATGAACCACGCAGCTGCAGAGGGAGGTTGGCAACCCACAGCCCTGGCTTTGCAGATGGGATGAGTCCTGAAGGGACTAGTCTCTTCCTGGGCACGCCTGTCAACAGCCAGCAGTGGTTGATAGAGACATGAAGGAAAACCCCAGCCAGCCTCAGTTTCCCTCTCTTCCCAGGTGCACATTGCCAGTCACTGTGAGGTGGGAGGCCTGCACCTGGCCTCAGAAGGAGTGAGGATGCCCTTGGCTCCAAATGGAGAAGCAACTACATCACCCATGCTGCCTGCTGATCCTGGTCCTGAACCCCCAGTACCAGCCAAACATGGCAGCCCTGGGAGGCCCCGAGATCCTAACACATGTTTCTTCGAGGGGCAGCAGCGTCCCCATGGGGCTCGCTGGGCACCCAACTATGACCCACTCTGTTCTCTCTGCACCTGCCAGGTAGGATGTCTGGGTAAGGTAGAGTTGGCTACAGGGTCTGGGGCAAGGGGCCCAACACACCTTCAAAGCCTTGGCCCCTTTCTACAGAGACGAACAGTGATCTGTGACCCTGTAGTATGCCCACCACCAAGCTGTCCCCACCCGGTGCAGGCACTGGATCAGTGCTGTCCCGTGTGTCCAGGTGAATGTCCTGCAGGGGAGGAAAAGCAGTGGAGGGCATCCGTGGGAAAAGAATGTTCTAGGGAGGGAAGCAGGGGCTCTCTCTGCCTCACCTTTCTTCGTCTCCACAGAGAAACAACGCAGTAGAGACCTTCCCAGCCTACCAAATCTAGAGCCAGGAGAGGGTAAGTGAGGACAGTGAGTCGAGGGATGGGGAGATCCAAAGAAGCCATTGGATTGGAGCAAGAGGGCAGCAGAGTGTGTGGATGGGGGAAACTGAGGTGCACAGACTCTAAGCACATCTGATAGTCCTCTTTAGTGTCTACTGACTCTTGGCTTAGACTAGTGTGGGACTGGTCTGAGGCTTGGTTGTGGGCCCAGCTGATACGACCAATCCTAATGGCAGCTGGGGACTCTTCCCTACCAGGCTGCTATTTTGATGGTGACAGGAGCTGGAGGGCAGCGGGTACCCGATGGCACCCCGTGGTGCCCCCCTTTGGCCTAATTAAGTGTGCTGTCTGCACTTGCAAGGTATGGCTGCCTAATCTTCTCTGGTATCGTAACCCAGTCGGGTCTGCAGTTAGAGGTAGTGGGCTGCCTGGAGAGCAAGCCTTATCCTTGAGGAGGAGGTCTCAGCATGGTATTGTGAGGGGCAGTCCCTTGGATTTTGAGTGCAGATGTCCTGTGGGAGGGGGTGAAAAGCTGACAGGTACAAGCTTTGGCTGTGCCAGCTGACTGGGTTCACATGATCTGTGATATCTGAACTTTCCCCAAGCTTCCCATTCTTCCCCTGTGTGCAAAATGGCATATTATATAAGATACAGTGGGATTGGATTCAGATATACAGGGCAAACTCAGGCCTCTGAGCACTGGCCACACATATGTTTGACATGAGGTGGGGAAAGGAGAGAGAAAGCAGTGTGAGGGTGGTACGTCCTTCTGGCTGACACCCTCTCTCAATGGGTGCCTACAGGGGGCCACGGGAGAGGTGCACTGTGAGAAGGTGCAGTGTCCTCGCCTGGCCTGTGCTCAGCCTGTCCGTGCCAACCCCACCGACTGCTGCAAACAGTGTCCAGGTGAGAGGCCTGGTCATTGAGGCCTCACTCTTGGGTTTGGGTAGGCCCTGACCTGTGTTTGGGGGTGCATGATGGGAATGGAAAGGAGCTTCTCAGATACTTCTCACTTACTGAGCACTGCTTATGCCCACCCTGGAGCTAGTGCCCTAAAGACAGTGAGAAGGATGTGCATGTATGCAGCGAGGTGATTGGGGCTCCAGTCCCATCAGTCTAGCTATCCATCTACGTACCAAGCCATCCATCCACCCACCCATCCACCCACCCATCTATCTACCTATGCATCCATCCACTCATCTGTCTGTCTGTTCATCATAATTTATCTACTCCATCTGTAATTCATTCATCCACCTACCCACCCACCCATCCATCATCATCTATCCCCTTCATCTGTAATCTATCCATCTATCCACCCACCCACCCACCCACCCATCCATCCATCTACCCATCCATCCATCCATCCATCCATCCACCCATCCATCCGTAATCATTTACCTACTTCATCTGTCATCCGTCCATTTATTCACCCATCTATCTCCTACCTATCCATCCAAATTTATCACTTATCAAGACCCAGAAACTACTAGACGATAGGAATTCAAAGAGAAGTTAAAGTTAGTTGACCCTTATGGTCTGACTTTGCCTTTTCTTTCCCCAGTAGGGTCAGGGACTCATGCCAAGCTGGGAGACCCCATGCAGGCTGATGGGCCTCGGGGTTGTCGCTTTGCTGGGCAGTGGTTCCCAGAGAATCAGAGCTGGCATCCATCAGTGCCCCCCTTTGGGGAGATGAGCTGTATTACCTGCAGATGTGGGGTAAGTGAGGGACTCGTGTGATGTGGACAGTAGTGCCTGGCCTAGAGTAGGGAAACCTTCTCAGGGAGAGTCCTGGAGATGGCTCTTCCTGAAGAGGCTAAAGACTACAGTGTCCTGTGAGGAACCTCAGTATCTCTCCATCCTGTACCAGGCAGGGGTACCCCACTGTGAGCGGGATGATTGTTCGCTGCCACTATCCTGTGGCTCAGGGAAGGAGAGTCGATGCTGTTCCCACTGCACAGCCCAAAGGTGTAAGTGAAGGAAGCAACAGCTGGTGTGGGCTGGCTGTGTGACCCTGGGAGGGAAGGGTGCCCCAGGGAGGTAGGAACTATGAGTCCGATTCATAAGTGCAATCCCACCCATCTCTCCAGGCTTCTCACTTACTCTCATTTCTTTACAAATGAGATTTCTGAAGCTCAGAGGAATTCAGCAACCACACTGCAGGTGGTGTATGCTGGCTTGAACAATTTGGTCCTTTCTGGGACTGGAGCAGAGATAGATGTTCTGTCTGGCCTGCCCATATCTTCCTCCAGGCTGTCCTGCTCCCTGTCTCCTTCAACATTCACTCCCTTCTGTCTTCAGCAGCCTCTGAGACTAGGACCCTTCCAGAGCTGGAGAAAGAAGCCGAACGCTCCTAGGGAGCATCCAGAAGGCCACATGACCAAGAGGATGGGCCTGAGCTGGGAGAAGGAGTAGTGCTGAGGACCCTGCCTCTCCTGTGGGAACCCAGTACCTTTAGTGCCTCTGTTCTGCTTCTTCTCCTTTCCCACTACCTCTGGGAACCACATTTCTACAAGGGGAAAGACTGCTGGGTCAGACCAAGGCCATATCCATGCGAACTCCTGCCCTGTTTTCTTTTGGCCTCTGTCCCAGAAGCTTAACTCTTTTTCTTCTGTACAAAACACCTCTGGCTTATTGGGATTCTTTAATTTATCCTCACTCAGCACCAAGGGTTCCCTCACACCATTCCTGCTGCCCCTGAGCTGAGCAGAGTCATTATTAGAGATTTTTGTATTTATTAAAACATCTTTTTTTCAGTCTTTGGGTTTGAGGTAGACTCTTTGTGGCCAGGGCCCTGAGTGGGCGCCAGTAGAGTAAGATCTGACAGACAGAGGAGCCTGGGCCCAGATTCTTTCTGACCTGGGAGCTAGAAGGGGCTTAGGGAACAGTATGGCTAGTTGGATGGCATATCTAGGTTCCATAAAGAGGATTGGGACAGTCCATAAAAGGGGGTGGAGCAGCAAGGGCCCTGGTAGCCTCAAGTTGGGTTACTTGTAGCTGGCATTGTTGCTGATGCTATGTCCATTCATGCTACCTCAGAATGAAACCAAAGTGCTCCCAGTCTCTATTTTTTGTCTAAAGCAAGCTATACATTTTCTTTCCTGAAAAGTTGTTTGTTGACCAGTTCAGGGGCAATCCTACATCAGATTGAATTGAGGTTAGCCCTGATTTAGTTAAAACTGAGGTCATCATGAGGAAAAGTGCTATGGTGGGCAGAGTAACAGGTGACTCCTCCCTTGCCCTTTCCCATTTCCCCTCATCCCTGCCGTCAGGAACCAGACATCCCTTGGCCTCATGGTCCTAGAGAAACAAGGGCAGTATGTTAGAAATCATATACACACATGTACAAATAATGCCTGAAAAATCTGTAGTACAGAGGAAGGAAAAAGGGACGGCTGTTAGTAGTAGGCCTGCTGAAAGTGTAGCTAACAATCACCATCTTAGCCCTCAAGGCTCCAGGTCTATGTAGTTCTGCAGTTATCTCACCGAGGTAATTCGCTCCAGCATGTCCTGCTTCCTTTGTGTAAAACAGGTTGCATCTTGGGAAGCAACCATGGTACATACATTGTGCAGCCCGGTACCTGGCCAGTATTTGTTAGAAAAAGCACTCTAGTTGCTGTAGAATTTCTGGAACTTGGCAGGTCTGAGGGTGGCAGTGGGCTCTTGCTGTATTTAGTGGGATGTTTGTGGAGGGGCTGGGTTGTGAATGAAGCCATGATAATGGTGGGGATAGCTGGCCAGAGCTAGCCTTTGCTGTCGTGGTAGGAGGGTCAGACAGGGATGAACCAGGGATGAGGGTCAGACAGGGCTGAGAAGGCAAAAGGACTCAAGAGTGGGTTCCTACATCGGTGGAGCATGAGAGGTGTGGCATGATGGGAGATAAGTTTTCACCCACCATGCTGTTCTTGCCAGGGAGGGAGTTATGAGTTAGGTAAGAATGACCCATAAGTAGCTTGGTGCTGCAGCAGACAGGGCTCATCCTTGACTTTAGCTTGAGAACCCCAGAAGGGCTTCAGAGCAGGCCTCAAAATGTCAGCTGGGCACATGTGTGAAGAGAAGCCCCTGGAATACCTTTCCCATCTGTCTTAGTCAGGGTTTCTGTTCCTGCACAAACATCATGACCAAGATGCAAGTTGTGGAGGAAAGGGTTTATTGAGCTTACACTTCCATGCTGCTGTTCATCACCAAAGGAAATCAGGACTGGAACTCAAGCAGGTCAGGAAGCAGGAGCTGAAGTAGAGGCCATGGAGGGATGTAACTTACTGGCTTGCTTGCTTTAGTAGTTCTGGTATCTTGTTAATCATAGCTGATTTCTTCAGCCCCAGCTAACTAAAACCACAGAATCTTAAGTTAAACTAGCAATGGCCCTGATGAATGTCTTTAATCTTCCCTCTGAAATTTACAAGCCAGGCCTCCATCTTCTGCACTGTTCTCAACATTATCTTCCAAGCTCCTACAGAACATTCCACAGAGCTCTTAACATCCCAATGACTCTTCTAGCTCAAAGTTCCAAAGTCCTTCCACAGTCCTCCCCAATACATGGTCAGGCTGTCACAGGAATACTTCACTACACTGGTACCAATTTGTCTTAGTCAGGGTTTCTATTCCTGTACAAACATCATGATCAAGATGTAAGTTAGGGAGGAAAGGGTTTATTGAGCTTACATTTCCATGCTGCTGTTTATCACCAAAGGAAGTCAGGACTGGAACTCAAGCAAGCCAGTAAGCAGCATTCCTCCATAGCCTCTGCATCAGCTCCTGCTTCCTGTCCTGCTTGAGTTCCAGTCCTGACTTCCTTTTGTGATGAACAGCAATTGGAAGTGTAAGCCGAATAAACCCTTTCCTCCCCAACTTGCATCTTGGTCATGATGTTTGTGCAGGAATAGAAACCCTAAGACACCATCCTAGACGGCATTTCAGCCAAAGCTAGACAGTTCTAGGTTCTTGCCTCAATCCCTAGGGAAGTAGGACAATGACCTAAGAAATCCAGTCCTGTGTGCAGTGGTCTCTTCAAAGTCCTGACATTCAGAGATCTCAAGAGGGCACCCATGCACCCCCCTTTAAGCCACTAACAGCATCAGGGAACAAAAGTAAAAGCAACAACAACAGCAAACAACAACAACAACAACAACAACAAAACAAAAGAACAAGAAACCTAAAACAACAAAAACCATGGAGAGGTGATTTTCTTGGGCAGTGTCACCATGTCTTTGAACGCTCACTAGTACAACATTATATGGCCTCTAAGCTAGGGCTAGGAAGGCCTTCTATGCTCTTAAGGGTTTGACTGGACTGCTGAGATTCTCCAGCACAAAGACGGGGGAGCACACAGGCTGTTGGACAGATGATATGTTTTTGATAACCCTGGCTTTTCCAAGAGAAAACTCATGTATAGTTCTACTTTGCCATGTTCAATTTGAACTTCTAGTGTATACTTTTAGTGTGCAGAATCCAGATTTTGGCATATCAGGCCACAGACAGCCACCGTTCTGGGACTTTGTTAATAGTGGAGCTGTGGCCAAGTTGCTGGTGAATCATTTATGGCAGTGACTAAGAAGGGCCATTTTCAAGCCGTAGCTATGGATGTCTGAAAGTGTCAATCAATATGGGGGTGGGTAGACATATGGGGATCCAGGTGCCTCCTGGGGGGGCGGGGATCCAGGTCAACCTCTCTACTTGGAAGACAGACCCTAAGCAAAGACTGCACTCCATAGATGGGTTGGCTTGTTTTAAAAAAAATGTTTTGAAATAACTGATGGATCTTGCTCCTTAGTCTTTTATAAAAAGAATGGACAGTAGAAAAACAAAGGCAAGTCAGCCATGGGGGTATGGTACAGGTCTGTAATCCCAGCACTTGGCGGGTAGAGGCAGGAGGATCAGGCATTTGAGGCTGTCCTTGTACACAGTCGGTTCAGAGCAGTCTGGGCTAATGTGACCCTATCTGAATAAAGCAAATCAAGAACACAGAAGCAGGTGACGCAAGGACAGAGGCAGGAAGGAGAGGAAATCTCATATCGCAGAGTGGAAGGAGTGGAAGTATGTGTCTGAGGCTTTGAAGACACGTTTCAGCCTGACAGCTCGGAGGCCACTAGAGACCATGGTTGAAGGAAGATACATGTGGAGTACACAGACTGAGTATGGGCTGCTGGAAACAGTGTTACAGGCAGCAAAAGGGGGCTATTAGGAACTATAGCAGGATCTCAGTGCTCTGAGAATGGAGTCCCTACACAAGGGGTTGCCTCTGATGTTTTCACGTACAAAGCAGGCACCAGGGTTGCTGTTGCTCATTAGAGTAGCTCACTATGTATGCATCTGTATCACCATGATCATGGAGGTGGTTCTCCCGGGGCAAAGCTCATCCCTTGCCCTCTGGATGTGCCAACTACTGGGGCTTCCCCAGTGAGAGAAACTTGACTGTACAATTTATGGTAGTGGGGGACTGTGTTCATACCCTCTCCTTTAAAAATCATTGTGAATAACTGTAATAATATAACAATTATAGAAGCTATAAAATAATTGTAAACACAAATATATAAGAAGGAAAAATTCATGTGTTATTCCAAACCACAATACCAGCTGTCCAGAAAACAAACAAACTAACTAACAAACAAACAAAAAAACAAACCCAAAACACTATTTTGGGGTCAATGAGATTGCTCAGTGGGTAAAGACACTTGTCACGCAGGCCTGACTTTCATACCCAGGACCCACACGGTGGAAAGAGAGAACTGATGACTCCACAAAATTGCCCTCTGGTTTCTCACTGTGGCTCCCTTACACACACACACACACACACACACACACACACACACACACACACACACACCTCCATACACACAAGCACACATACACACATAAGCACACATACATGCACACATACACACAAACATATACACAGACATACACACATAAGCACTTACACATACAGGCACACACATGTAGTCTACTACTACTGCTACTAAAGTTTAAACATTATTTTTTAAAATCAATGCTTATTTAAAGTTTCAGTTAAAACATCTAGTTGTCTGACCTCACTCTCTCAGTCCCTGTCCCAACAGCCTCTTGATCCTCACTTGTGAAGTAGTTGTCAAACACCTGGCGAGGCACAAAACCTGAACGCTGGAAAATGTCTGCACGTGACACTCTCAGAGCACAGCAAATTGGCTTTCGCTTTTCAATTTTTTAGCAAGTTGACTAGAGACCACCAGTGGGGTCTCAGCTCCTCTGCTGACAGGTACTGACAGTTGTTTGTCCTTCTGTGGACACAGAGGTGGCCCAAGGCACTGTGAGCCTCTGCAGTTCTTTGAGAGGAGGGGCTGGAATGGGCTGCTGTGGGCATCCAGTTTCTTCTGGTCTACGCACGCTGGCCAGCCAGGCTTATTGGCTGAGCCGCAGCCTTGCTGTGAGACTCTGGGGTCTCTCTTCCTCTCTTGAAGGCCCGTGCTGTTGTTGAGGTCCCTGGTCTGTTTGGTGACAGAGACCCTCATGCTCACATGTTCAGAGGAATGAGCAGAGCACACATGAAGTCAGTAGGTGCCAAGGCAAGACGAACTGTCTGGCGGTCCTGGCATGGAGCCCTCGAAGGAGGGGGGAGAAGGGGAAGGACTAGGAAGAAATCCTGCCAAGTACGTGTTCTTCCAGCCCAGCAGCTGGTAGGCCTCATGCATCTAGCAAGGCTGGGGAAAAGCATATGAGTCAGGAGCAGGTGGCTATGGCTGTGACTCTCCACACACATAGCAAGAACACTCTGGAAGTGGTATCTGCAGTAGGCTGTTGCTGGTGGCCCTACCTTTGAACATGGTGGCCTGGCTCCAAGAAACTCCAACTCTGAAAGAAGTTGAGGGAAGCCACTTTCTCTTACATGAATATAAGAAAGAAATCAAGAAATTATTCTTTATAATTTAAACCTTCTGCCAGGTGTGATGACAAACATCTTCAATCCTAGCATTCTGCAGGCAGAGGTAAGAGAACTTTTGTGAGTTCAAGGCCAACCTGATCTACTTAGCAAGTTACATAGTGAGACCCTGTCTTAAAAACAAACAAACAGCCGGGCAGTGGTGGTGCACGCCTTTAATCCCAGCACTTGGGAGACAGAGGCAGATGGATTTCTGAGTTTGAGGCCAGCCTGGTCTACAGAGTGAGTTCCAGGACAGCCAGGGCTACACAGAGAAACCCTGTCTCGAACCTCCCCCCCCCAAAAGTAAGCATTTGTCTTAGAGTTTCTATTGCTGTGAAAAGACACCATGACCACAATTCTTATAAAGAAAAATGTTTAATTGGGCTGGCTTACAGTTCAGAGGTTTAGTCCATTATCATCATAGCAGAAAATGTAGCAGCTTGCAGACAGACATGGTGCTGGAGGAGGAGCTGAGAGTTCTGTATCTTGATCCGCAGGCAGCAGCAGGAGACTATGCCACTCTAGGCCTAGCTTGAGCATATATGAAACCTCAAAGCCTGCCCCTATGGTGACACACTTTTTCTCACAAGGCCACATATACTCCACCATGGCCACACTTCCTAACAGTGTCACTCCCTATGGGCCAAGCACCCAAACATATGAGTCTATGGGGGCCGTTTCTGTTCAAGCTACCACACGGTTTAGCTGGCTATAGTTCCAGAAGGTTAGACCCAGAGGGTTAGAGTCCATGATGATGGAGTGAAACATGATTTAGGAACAGCTAAGAGCTCACTCACGTCATTGAAATCTCAAAGCCTGTCCAAGTGCCACACCTCCTCAAACAAGGCCACTTCCTGATCCTTCTAAACAGTTCCACCAACTGGGGACCAAGTATTCAAAAATATGAGTTTATGGGCACCATTCTCATTCAGATTACCTGAGGATGGAGTTGCAGACAGTATGACATAGGAGCTGGGGAATTTAACTCAGGTCCTCTTCAAGAGTAGGAAATGTTCTAATTGCTGAGCCACCTCTCCAGCCTTACAACTAATATTTACTGAGTATCTTGTGTGACTATGCAGTATCTTAGGTCCTGAAGAGTTAACAGTGAATCAAATTGAACAAACAAACAAAGATAGCAACATCCTGCCCATGTGGAATATTTGGGATAGAATTTTGCTGTGTGCCCAGGTTGGCCTTGAACTCATCATTATTATCTTGTCTTTGCTTGCTTGATTCCTTTCTTTTTATTTTGAGACACTATCCCTCAATTTAGTTCTGGCTCATTCTTAGCTTTCTAAGTGTTGTGACTACAGGTAAGTGATATAATGCCCAGCCCTCATGTAGAAGTTATAACCTAATGAGAAATGGTAGTCAAAAAAGGTATTATCTATCTGTCCATCCATCCATCTATCTATCTATCTATCTATCTATCTATCTATCTATCTATCTATCTATCATCTTTGTTTTTTGAGACAGGGTTTCTCTGTGTAGCCCCAGCTGTACTGTAACTCACTCTTTAGACTAGGCTGGCCTCGAACTCATAGAGATCTGCCTACCTCTGGTTTTGAGTATTCAGATTAAAGGCATGCTCCACCATCACCTGGCAGCTTTCCATTTTTATATCAAAGTAGCTGAGATAATGGAGTTAAAAGAAGGAGATGTTTATCTTGGCTGTAGTTTTAGAAGCTCTAGTCCATGATCATTCGACCTGGTTGCTTTGTGCCTCATGATGGCAATACCTCATGATGGGAGTATATGGTAGAAGAGGCTGGCTCACTGACAGAAGCTAAAAAATGAAGAGAGGGACTCACCCAGGGTGGGGTCTCAATATCTCCTATATCCAATATCTCCTCTGATGACTTCATCCTGGGCCCTGCCTCCTAAGGGCTCCACTTCCTCCCAATAGTGGCTTTAAACTGCATACCTTTGGGGGGCATTTCTAACCTGAGCTATAGCAATGACTGTGATCAAACGTGGTCAATATAGTATAGCCATAAATACAGCATGGCGTGTATAGAGGACATGGTGCTACTGGGGGGTAGAGCATCTGGGGAGCTGGCAGCTCGGAGGGCAGGGTAGGCTGCTTGGTATGGCTTTAAAAAGATAGCCTGGCCAAGTATGGCGGCACATGCTTTAATCTCGGTATCCAGGAAGCTGAGGCTGGAGGATGAAGAGAGTTCAAAGCAAGAGAGTGTGGTGGCCAGTGCCTTTAATTCCAGCACTAGGAAGGCAGAGGCAGGTACATATTTGTGAATTTGAGGTCAGTCTGGTCTACAAAGCTTGTTCCAGGCCAGCTAAGGCTACATAGTGAGACTTTGTCTCAAAACAAACAAACACCCCCCCCCCCCCCAAAAAAAAAAAAGAAAGAAAGAAGGGAAACCTCTCATAAGATCTCTGTGATGAGAGGATTATAATGCAAACACACATTAGAGGCCAAAATGCCGCACTAAGCACGAAAAGGATGAAGGGGTCTCCAGGCTGGCAGACAATGCAGGCTGGCATTTGACAGTCAGTGAAGCATCATGCCACAAGTAACATAGTATCTGGAGACAGGGAAAAGGTTACCATGAAACAAAAGGAACAGCAGAGTGATGGGAGAAGGCACCTGGTCAACTCATCCTGAATGGATACACACCCACACCCACACGCACACACGCACGTGTGCACACACTAGCACAGGCACATGCACATGTGCGCACGTGCTGGCCAGCTGTTGAAGGACAAAGATGCCTTCTTTCTTCCCCAGTATCTGTAGCAGCTGGAATAGTTTGCCCTCCCAGGGAAGCAGGGAGCCTACCTGGGTGAGGCCTGACACCCCTTCTTTTGATCCCCCTCTGCCAGGTTCCAAGAAATCTAAATCCTTTGGTAAAAACATTACTACACCTGCTGGCTGATTCCTGGAATTCGTTAGAAACACTTTTCCTTCAGAAACTGGAAGATGGAAGTTTTAAAACAGCTATTGACTGGTTATGATATTAAACGAAAACCATTCGCTAAAGTCTAATCGGTTAGTCAATAGGTGTGCTTGCTTACTGTTCCTGTCTGAAGATGGGGACAGAGAAAGGACTGGGTGGGTACAGGGCAATGAGCTAGGGAATGGGAGCCTCGCCACCAGGCTTCTAGGTGGGACATCCACAGGATGGGCTGTTTACCTTCCACGGCCCCAAGGGAGGAATCTGTGTCCCACACATCTGTGCACTTGCCTGGCTTAGCCGGCACTCTGCCATCTAGACATCTGATTCACATCAACTGTGTTTTTCATGTTTTCGACTTTTTTTTTTTTTTTTTTTTTTTGAAAGCAAGGCTGACATCATTGTGAAGGAGCCTTTCTTTCTCAAAGGTTCCAACCAAGGTGCTGCCGGAAGTGCCCTCTCCTCCAGGGGACCGGCTTGCTGGCTAGGGGTAAAAGAAATAAGGTACTTCCATCTGATCACAAACGTGATGGCCCGTCATTAGAAACGAAGCTCTAGAATGCGGCTGTGTACAGGATGAAGAAAAATTTAAGTTAATAATTTAATAAAATTAAAACTGAAATAGAGTGATTTAAGCACCATTGACCTTTGATTTTCTTCCTAATATTTTTCTCCCTGAAAATTTATGTATTGTAGTTTACTTCAAAATGTTAGGCGACATTTTTTAGTGAGCCACGTTTTTATTTTGTTCTGTACTCTGGCAGGGTCTTGTTGTACATAGTTGGTCTGGACTTAATCTTGTGATCCTCCTGCATCAGCCTCCTCTGGAACACTGGGATTACAGATGTGTGCCATCACTCCTGACTGACCATGTTTCTTTTTTTTTCTTTTTTCTTTTTTTTTGGTCTTTTGAGACAGGGTTTCTCTGTGTAGCCCTGGCTGTCCTGAAACTCACTCTGTAGACCAGGCTGGCCTGGAACTCAGAAATCCACCTGCCTCTGCCTTCCAAGTGCTGGGATTAAAGGCGTGCACCACTACTGTCTGGCTTTGACCATGTTTCTTAATTATAATAGTATTCAATTAAAGTAGAAAATTTGGTTAAAAATTCAAATAAATAGGGCAGGAGAGATGGCTCAGCAGTTAAGAGAGCTGGCTGCTCTTCCGAAGGTCATGAGTTCAAATCCCAGCAACCACATGATAGCTCACAACCTTCTGTAATGAGATCTGATGCCCTCTTCTTGGGTGTCTGAAGACAACTACAGTGTGCTTATATATAATAAATAAATAAATCTTTCAAAAAATTCAAATAAATAAAACCTAATCAAGCCAAAAACTTCTTTTATTTTTAACATTTGTTACTTGGTTATTTTATTTATTTATATTTCAAATGTTATCCCTCTTCCCAGTTTCCCCTCCACAAACCCCCATCCCCTCCCTCATCCCCCCTGCTTCTATGAGGGTGCTCCCAGAATACAAGGTCTGTATTAGGGTTCACTAAAGGAACCAAATTGATGGGATGAATACACACACACACACACACACACACACACACACACACACACACACACGCACACACAGATATTAATTAATTAATTTTAGACAAGCCAAAAATATGGTAGCTTTTCAGTTCAGGAGTCTGGATGTCTCTGCAGTCCTAACCTGGTGCTAGAGTCCTGGAGGAGTCCTAGAGAGCTGCAGGTTGTCAGTCTATGTTGTAATCCTGAAGAAGCAGGTAATAACAGGAAAGGAATGTCTCAGCAACAGGATCAGTGAGCTTGCCAGTAAGAGTGAGAACAAGCAGGCAAAGAGGGAAAGCTTTGCTGGGTGTGGTGGCATATGCTCTCAGCAATCGTAACACTTGCTCAGTGGTGGTGGTGGTGCATACCTTTAATCCCAGCACTTGGGATGTGGAGGCAAGAAGATGTCTGTGAATTTGAGGCCAGCCTAGTTTGTAGAGCGAGTTCTAAGACAGCCAGAGCTACACAGAGAGACCCTGTCTCAAAACCAAACCAAACCAAACCAAACCAAACCAAACCAAACCAAACCAAACCAAACCAAACCAAACCAAACCCAAAACTGAGATCTTCCTTCTTCTGAGTTCTTTTATGAGGGCTGCCATCACAAGATGTGGCCCAAATTTCGGGTGGATTTTCCCACTTTAAATAATGTGGTCAAGAAACTCCCTCACAGGAGTGCCTATCATCTTGATTTCAGATGTAGTCATGTTGATAGTCAAGATGAGCCATCGGAAGATCTTTTGAGATCTTCTGTGTGCTTTATTGAATCTACTGTGTGTTTATAGCTCACATCTCTCTTTCCTATGCTATGTCCCTAACTGTGACATGCATCACACGTGTTACTATACATGTTTGGAGTTTGTTTTTGTTTTTTTTCTTTTTCTTTTCGAGACAGGATTTCCCTTTATAGCCCTGGCTGTCCTGGAACTCACTCTGTAGACCAGGCTGGCCTCGAACTCAGAAATCTGTCTGCCTCTGCCTCCCAAGTGCTGGGATTAAAGGCGTGCACCACCGCTGCCTGGCAGATGTTTGGAGTTTTAAGGGACACAGTATTGGGTCTGCTGTTTTTATACACCTGAAGGAAGCCATACCCAGGAGCCAGGCGCCATCTTTGTGGGGTAGACTTGCCCTTGGCCAACAGATAAGGAGTAACTGCATCCAGGATAAAGGGGGAGAGAGTCTGGACACCCAGAGAGAATCCTCATCAAGGCAGTGAAGAGCCCTTGGGGGACAGCAAGCACCCAACGTTTCTAAGAGGTGGCTGAGGTCAGAGGGATTCTACTCCTGGGAGCTGCTGGAAGCTGCATATTCTCTCCATTTATAGCTGTGGTTACCTCAATGGTTGATAAACATATATTAATTATGGTTGCCAAGGAGACTTGGCTGCAATTAGACTTTTTTGTTTTGATTTGGTTTGGTTTTGTTTTTGAGAAGGAAGGCATTTTGGGAAGGAGGAACCTCCTGAAAGACCAGACCATCCTACCTTGTTAGCAATTCTTTTGTTTCCTCTACACTCATACCTTTTCATTGGATTACTTGTGAAAATGTCCCAGAAATATGCAAATCTTGAACTGGCAGTGTTGGGGTCCAGGAATTGCCTCACAAACCGCACAAACATGGATCTCAGTCAGACAGGGATAGTTGATTGACCATATGCCCCAGGACTGTTTGACCAGGGCCATGGTCCATATTCGGGAACTAAACCATGAACCCGAGTTAAGATCTTACAGGGTTTTTAAGTCCAAAATCCACAAACATCTGTGCCAAGTTATTCCACCAATCAGGATTTAGGGGATTTCCTTAGGAACATGTCTTTGTTGTACACTTATCGTGTTTCCATTGGTTGGGGTGTTCAACTGTGGTGGGGACTTGGCTTGTCTAATATTCATGTCCTAACCTGCCAACCAGGATGTCAGTTACTCACGTACCTACTTCTGCCAAGTAGGACATCAGTTTCCAGGGAGGTCTAGGTAACTTAAACTTTACTTGACCACTACTCAAAATGGAAATCTTATTCCAAATAGTTTCTTATATTGGTACAGGTGTCTCTCTTATTTTGGGGTCCATCCCAGGGGCAGCTTATAAAGGCAAATACCATAAAAGCTCATACACAGGTGCAGGAAGTGCTGTTGGGTGGTTGGTTCGGGACCAAGCATATTGTGGGTAACTATACAAAATAATTCTACTGACTTCTTTTGTGACTGGTTCTAAGGGCACAGAACATAACAGACGATGTAGGCAATTTTGGCATTAGAAAGTTTTTTAGTAACAGCAGAAACATGAGAAAGTTTCCTTATAATGTCAGGCTAGCCAAGTAACAGTTAGTCTAAGCCTTAACATTCCATCCAGGCCTTGCTATTTTAGTTAGGCCTTAACAGGAAGCAGTCTAAGTAGATGCTTTCTGGGTAGCTCGGACTTCAACAGTCCACTTGCTTCAGCCTCCCAAATGCTTAGACTATGAGTATGACCCACCATGTCTGGCTTTGTTACTTTTTTTTTTTTTTAAAGGTTCAATAATATACGATTACGTGAACATGCCACATTTTCTTTATGAAATTTTCTCTTGATGGACATTTCGGTCTTTTTAGTTATGATAAATAAACATTGGTGTCCAAGTATATTTGTGTTTTCTGTTCTCAATTCTTTGGATATATATCTGCAAGATAATTGCAGGATAATATAGTAGCTCCACATTGAGCTTTGAAACTGATAAACAACATGGCTGTTAAAGTGGATTTTGTATTATATTTCTCTTTGAAAAAGATTGTTATTGACATGTTTTTTATGTGTATATGTGTGGGCCTGAGTGTATGTGCTCTGTATGCATGCATTACTTGCAGAGGTCAGTAGAGGGAGGCAGAGCCCCTGGAAATGGAGTTACAGTTGGTTCTGAGCTACCTGATGCGGGCGCTGGGAACCAAACCTGGGTCCTCTGCAAGAACAGCAGATGCTCTTAATCACTGAGCCATCTCTCCAGAAGCTTGTTATTATTATATTTGTTAGATAATTTTATTCTATTATAGTCCCTTCCCTCTTTCTCTCATGCCATTTGTATTTTTGAGACCCTGGATTGTCTCTAGAGTATGAGCCATGGTCTAAATTTTTTAGATTTTTTTTTAAAGATTTATTTACTTATAAGTGAGTACACTGTAGTTGTCTGCAGACACACCAGAAGAGGGCATCAGATCACATTACAGATGGTTATGAGCCACCATGTGGTTGCTGGGAATTGAACTCAGGACCTTTGGAAGAGCAGTCAGTGTTCTTAACCACCGAGCCATCTCTCCAGCCCTGGTCTAAATTTTTGTTGCCAATTCACAGGACCATTTAATATCTCTCTCTAAAGTTCATATCTTCTGTTGATAGTTAAATAAAGGTTTTGTGCAGATTATGGTTTAAGGTATTTGAAAGGACTATTCCATGGGAGTGCTCTGCTTTTCCCATTGGATAATATCAAGGAGACATTAAATATACTTCTAGGCTGGGCAGTGGTGGCGCACGCCTTTAATCCCAGCACTTGGGAGGCAGAGGCAGGTGGATTTCTGAGTTCGAGGCCAGCCTGGTCTACAGAGTGAGTTCCAGGACAGCCAGGGCTACACAGAGAAACCCTGTCTTGAAAAACCAAAATAAAAATAAATAAATAAATAAATAAATAAATAAATAAATAAATAAATAAATAAATAAATACACTTCTAAACATAAACTCAAATCTCTGAGAAGGAACCCAGTTGTGTGGACCAAAAAAGGCTCTATTCCCTGGCATGCATTCTTATAGTGGGTTGGCCTGATGCTGCTTGTATTCTGGGCCCCCAACACTGGTTGGCCCAAAGATGAGAGAATCTGCAAGTAGACACTAGCTAAGTGACCTTGCCCCAGTTAATTATGATTAATAAATAAAGATGCCAACAGCTAATAGTTGGGCAAAAGAGACATAGCTGGGGTTTAGGTTTCCGGGGTTGGGACCATGAGAAGAAGAAGAATGTGTAGGAGAGGAGGAAGGAGAAGCCACCATGGGTTAAAGGTCAAGAGAATGTGGCCCTGAGGGCTGCCCAATTGGAGTTAAGAGCAGCCCAAATAGAACATAGTAAATAGTAAGTAATAACTCGGGGTTCTCACTAGGAAAGTAGATTCTAACAGCATGGAGGGCAGGCAGCTGCCCAGCTCTTGTGTTGATTAAGGCTTGTAAATATAAAGGCTGTGAGTGTGTCATCTGGGAACTCACCTACCAAAGGTGAGGTAGAAACCTTGGGCTGGGGTTTTAAAATATGAATACTACACATTCTTAATTCGCCCTTTGCATCTCGGATGGGAACTGTTATATTTCCACTTCATATAAGAAGAGACCACTTAGGGTGGGCAATTTTAATCACCACACCTCAGTCACCTTCAACCATTGCCAGTTTTTCGTCGTTTTTTTTTTTTTGGTAAGTGGCCACCTGAGGACTTCGATGCACATCTGACTCAGCCACGGATTCCAGAGACCATGTCAGCCTGTCCGAGGGTCCACAGAGTCAGCGCCTGGTGTCCAGACTGCCCCCAGCCACGGATTCCAGACACCATGTCAGCCTGTCCGAGGGTCCACAGAGTCAGCGCCTGGTGTCCAGACCGCCCCCAGCCACGGATTCCAGACACCATGTCAGCCTGTCCGAGGGTCCACAGAGTCAGCGCCTGGTGTCCAGACGGCCCTCAGCCACCGATTCCAGAGACGATGTCAGCCTGTCCGAGGGTCCACAGAGTCAGCGCCTGCTATCCAGACGGCCCTCAGCCACCGATTCCAGAGACCATGTCAGCCTGTCTGAGGGTCCACAGAGTCAGCGCCTGCTATCCAGACTGCCCTGAGGAAGGATCTGCAGAAACTTTTTCAGTTCATGGCGTTTTCAACAAGTCTGAATTATTTCGTCATAGGTCTGAGAGATTCTGCGTGGAGATTCTACGGAGAATGGAGAACACAGTGTTTTCATCTGTGGCACAGTCCCATTAAAGATGGATAACTAGATGGAAGTTTAGAAAAATTGGCAACGGTTGAAGGTCACCCAATGTGTGGTGATCAAATATTAAGTCAAAATCAAATGCACAGAGAATGTGAGGCATTTCCAGCTCCTCTGTGTGGTCACTGCTTCACTGCAGGCTTGCTTTGAGCACATCCGGCGCACACTTTGTACTGTGCGTGCTGTCATACAAGCAATGACAACGGAACTGCCTTTGACTCCTACACCACTGTGTTATGAGGGGTTTTTGCTTTTGGTTTTTCGAGATAGGTTTCTCTGTGTGGTCCTGACTGTCTTGGAACTCATTTTGTAGACCAGGCTGGCCTTGTACTCATAGAGATTGGCCCGCCTCTGCCTCCAGAGTGCTGGGATTAAAGGTGTGCCACCACCACCTGGTGTGTATATAGCTTCCTAATCTTAAACACAATGGTTTAATTATGAAAAACATACAATTTTTAATATTTTCCTACTGTCAATTTTAGAACGAGAGTAATAAATTAGTTTATCTTTAGATTGTATTGTATTAAAAGGTATGATTTTTATAAATTGCTATATGAACTGATGACTTGAGTTTCAGAAAAAAAATATCAGAACTGTGTGGTGGTGGTGCACACCTTTAATCCCAGTACTCAGGAATGCAGAGGCAGGCAGATTTCTGAGTTCAAGGCCAGCCTGGGCTAAGAGCAAGTTTCAGGACAGCCAGGGCTACACAGAGAGACCTTGTCTCAAACAACAACAACAAACCCCTCAAAAAAATAAACAAAAAATTTTTCCATGAGTTTGGCTTGGGATTAGAACAGAATTTCCAACAGTTTCTGAAAGTGTCCTGCGCCTGCCTCTGCCAAGTCCTACATCTTGTCATGTCCACTATTTTTTGACTGTGTTTTTTTTAAAAGACTACTTTACAACTATTCCTTGACAATTTCATGTACATATAATGTATCTTGATCCTATCTACCACAGACTCTCCCTCTCTCCCTCTCTCTCAGAACCTTCTCTAATAACTTCCCTTTTCCACTTTAATCTCCTCTTCCTCCTTCTCCATTTTCCTCTTAGTAGTTCACCGAGTCCAATTGGTGCTGCCTGCATGTGTATAGGTGTTGGCCCATGACTAGAACGTGGGCAGCCCACCAGTAGCCACACCCTCCTCTTTCCCAGAAGCCATGGATTTCTAGTAGCTCCTCAGATAGGGGTGGAGCCTCGTGTGCGGGTCTCTCATCCACGTTAGAATGTTGACTGCAGGTAACCATGGCTTCTACGAGCTACTGAGTACAATGACCGTGCAATGGATTGCATTACACAACACTCGTCACCCTCCTTCGGTCTTCACACTTTCTACCTCCTCTTCCTTGTTGAGGTTTGATCTATTGCTATTATTGTAATGCTGAATACTGGCTTCCAAGGCCTGGTCGCCCCCCAGGGATGACAGAATCAGAACACGCACAAAGTGATGTCACGTGACCTTGCTCCTTAATTTAGAATTATTGGCTGAATAAAGATGCTAATAGTTTGTAGCTAGGCAGAAGAGAGGTAGGTGGGGTTTTAGTTCCCAGGCTTGGGATCTGAGGCAGGAGACCACAAAGAAAGAGAGAGAAGGTAGAGAGAGAAGACACCATGGGGTAGGTCACTCAAGAAAACATGGCCATGAGGGCTGAATAAATACTTAGAGTTAAGAGCTGCCCAGATGGAACATGACAAGCTGTAACTCGGGGTTATTGATAGGGAAGTAGATACTCATATCTTAGAGGGTAGATACCTGCCTAGCTCTAGTGCTTTTAAGGCTTCTTACAGATATAAAAGTCGTGTGTCTTTTATCTGGGAACTGAATGATCAAAAGTGGGGTAGAGACCCCCTACTGAGATGAAATATTTATTACAACACTTCCTCTGTGTCCCTTGAACCTTGGAGAGGGCGTTGATAAAGCTGCTCTATCTAGGGTTGAATACTCAGTAGTCATCTCTGCACTCTGACTAGTCATGAGTCTCTTCACGGACTGTTACAACTCTGTCCAAGGTTGAGCACAGCATTAATCCATTGGTTTGAGCATAAATCTCTAGACGGCAGTTTGAAAACCAATCCATTTAGAAAACCAGCATTAGTAAGCTCTGCCCTCTGTAGCCATGGAATTTTGACTGTGTTTACAGTATCAGGCGTGAGCTTCCTCCTGTGGAACAGACCTCAAATCAGATCATACCACTCTGTACCAGCAGACACAACTTGCCTGAAGATCAATTTTGTAGCATGCAGAGTCTCCCTGTGAGTCCATTAGTGACTGGTCTTTCCCAGCCGCCTGCAAATCACCTTTCAGCACTGTCAAAGTATCCGGAATGGAGGAAGCTTCCACACAGAGGAAGTTCTGGCTGGGTTCTGAATGTTCTGCAATCAAAGTGTATTGTGTCTTTAGCAATAGTGTTTTGCCATCTACAGCAGACAACCAAGAGAAACAGTAATATCCTGTGTCATTTTGGCAAATCAGGGGCCATTCTGACTAATAATGTAAAGGAAGGTATCCAATGCCTGGCACCTGGTTTTCACTCAATAACCCATGTCTTCTAGGTAAAACAGTTGTCTACCAATGCAGAGCACCTCTACTCAAACTCCCTGTATCTATCTATCTATCTATCTATCTATCTATCTATCTATCTATCTCTATCTATCTATCTATCTATCTATCTATCTATCTATCTATCTATCTATCTATCTACCTATCTATCGTGGAGACAGGGTCTTAATATGTAGCTCTGGCTGTACTGGAACTTGGTCACTCTGTATACCAGGCTGGTCTTGAACTCACAGAGATCCTCCTGTCTCTGCCTCCTAAATGCTGGGATTAAAGGCATGTGGCACCACTCTTGGCCAAACTCCTTTTTAAAAAGGTAGACTTTAATTAGACTTCAAAGCATCGAGTCTCCATAGGGCTTCTCCATACACCCTTGGTTTGTTACCCTTCCCATTTCTGCCCCCAAGGCTTTAACTTCCAGAGTTCTGATCTGTACTTTTATGTCACGTGCATTCTACTTTCTTCTCCATACTTATGATCTCGTTCCCTCTTCCCTTCGTAGGCCCTTTCGAGCTTCCTGACTGCTGCAGACACTCTAAATTAAACACACAAATCTAAACATCCGAAGCAAGGATCCACACGTGAGAGGACATACAGTGTTTGTCTTTCTGGGCCTGGGTGACCTCACTCGACATAAGGATTCTGATTATGTCCATTCTCTTATGAATTTCACTTTCTTAGCTGGACAGTGGTGGCACAGACCTTTAATCCCAGCTCTCAGAGTGGGGTTTGGGGGCCTGGGGGGAGGCAGGCAGATCTCTGTAAGTTCAAGGCCAGCCTGGTCTACAGAATGAGTTCTAGAGTAACCAGGGCTACACAAAGAAACCCTGTCTTGAAAAACCGAAGGGGGAGCCAGGCAGTGGTGGCGCACGCCTTTAATCCCAGCACTTGGGAGGCAGAGGCAGGTGGATTTCTGAGTTCGAGGCCAGCCTGGTCTACAGAGTGAGTTCCAGGACAGCCAGGGCTACATAGAGAAACCCTGTCTCAAACAAACAAACAAACAAACAAACAAAACAAACAAACCAAAAAAAAAAAAAAAAAGAAAAGAAAAACTGAAGGGGGATAAAAAGATCTCGTTCTTTATGCTTCAATAAAATTCCACTGTGTGTATGTACCATGTTTCATTATCTAGGCTGATTCTACTTCCCGCTTGTGATCATGGATGTGCAAATGTGTAGGAGGGCATGGAGATCTTTGGGTAAATGTGCAGGAGTGAGATAGTTAGGTTACATGGGAACCATAGTGGCTGCATCAATAGGTGTTTCCACCAATAGTGTTCATCTTTCTTCACACCCTTGCCAGCATTTCCTGTCATTTTGTTTTTGATAATAGCCATTCTGACTGAGTAGGCCGAGATGGAATCAATCTCTTTGTCTCCCTGTCTCTCTGTCTCTCTCTCTCTGTTTCTCTCTCTCTGTCTCTCTGTGTCTCTGTCTCTCTCTGTCTCTCAGTTTCTCTCTGTCTCTCTGTCTCTGTCTTTCTGTCTCTCTGTGTCTCTTTCTCTCTGTTTCTCTGTCTCTTCTCTCTCTCTCTCTCTCTCTCTCTCTCTCTCTCTCTCTCTCTCTCTCTGTGTGTTTATACCATGAGTGTGGGCCCTCTCATCCAAGGAGTGGCAGCATAAGTGAGAGAGCAAAATAGGAGTTCTTCTCAGTCCTCTCTAAGGTAGAACATTTTATACAATTTTTGTTTTGTTTTTTGTTTTGTTTTTTTTTCGAGACAGGGTTTCTCTGTGTAGCCCTGGCTGTCCTGGAACTCACTCTGTAGACCAGGCTGGCCTCGAACTCAGAAATCATTTTATACAATTATTAAGACGTCTGGAGGATCATAACACACACACACACACACACACACACAAAATCTTGAGAGGGTGAGCTAACTCCGCTGCTGCTCTGGCTTCTCAGCAGTCTTGATGCTGAGCCTTCTGTCCCCTGAGGTCTACCCAAGTGGACCTGAGTCTGATGTTCATCACCTAGGTTTGGCCCAGCAGAAAGCCAGACTGTGCTGGCCGCAGTGTGAGTGTGAAGCCTTTGCACCAGGGCTCAGCAGCCCTAGAGACCTCTTAGTTTTTTGTTTTCTCTCACAGCAGAGCTCACCCAATATGGACTGATCAATGGTCCCTTCATGGAGAAAAATTAAAATAGGCCCAACTTCTAGTAAAGGAACAATTGTAACTGGAAATATAGAACCTTCAGTTAGTTCTTGAAATTCCTCTATTTTTGTAATTCATAGAAAGGTAAAGAGTAAATTTCAACTGTTAAATGATCTCAGGGGCATAAATGCTATCATGGAAACAATTGGGGCCTCCAGTTGGGTCTCCATGATCTTACTGTGGTTCCTTAAGGTCACTGCATTTTATACTTGCCTTAAAAGACTGCTTTTTCTCATTCTGTTACATCCCAATGATAAGGAACTAATTGCATTCTCTGTTCCTACTTTAGACAATCCACAGCCAACGACCTTATTTCCGTGGGACGTTTTTACCACAAGAAATGAAAGACTGACACTCTGTCAATAGAATGTACACAAAGCACAAAGCTGCTTAGATTTCTGGAGGTGTTAGATATTCAATTATATGGATGACATTCTCCTCTCCTAATTATTTAGGATATATTATTACTCAACAACATAGCATAACACTTTTCAAACAGTGTGTCCTCCATTACTTAATAAACAACCACAAACTAAGACAAAACAACTGGATCATGGTCAACTGGGCACGTCTTTATCTGCTACATTCTTTAGTTTACTTTCTGGTGACTCTTGGTTAAAATCCGTAGGAGACATAGCACCCAAAACAGAGCGAGCGTTATTATTTTCTTAAATAAGGCTGCTGCTGAAATCGTAGCTCACAGAGTTAATCCATTACTTCCTTATCAATTACTTATCTTCCTCCTCATCTCCTACAGGAATTATAATCAAGAAGGAAACAGTATTATAGAAAGTTATGCATGTCAGAATTTTCTGCAGCAATGTGTAACTCCTTATTTACAGGAAACTATTGACTTGAGCATGACGGGAAAGACACGTCTTAATCAGCTTACTGTTAAAGAGCCTGCTGAAGTCATTGTGCCATTTAATAAAGTGCAGAGTGATTGCTTGTGTCACACTGGTAATAACTGGCATCAACATGTCACTTGGGATCTATAACCATTACCCTAAAGGTCCTCTTATGGTTTTTTGAAGATACCACATAGGTATTAACTAAAATTACATCCTAGAGTGATTGCTTTTAATGCGTTTACATCTGGCTCTTCACGAGGACAAGGAGCTCAAGGAGCTTATGTTTTATATACAAATCCCACATGCTCCACCAAAAATACTGTACGCACCCCAGTTATGCAGCTCAACAGTGTGAACTTGCAGTATTCAATCAGCATCTATCAGATGTTCCCCAACCACTGGATATTGTAACCGACTGTATTCCCAAGCTGTTTCACTCCTAGAAACTGCAAGACTTAAACCCAACCCACTACTCATGTTGTTTCACAACGATTCCTCTCCCTTCAGTGTCCACAAGACAACAATATCGGCAGTTTTTACAACTTACGTTTGGGCTCATTCTAACTTTCCAGGTCTGTTAACATCTGCTAACGCTCAAGTGGATGCACCGAGCCTCCTCCCTTAGGACCGGGCACAACAAATACTCCAACCGTACCTTCTCCTTCTTCCTTCACCCTACTGCCCTCTGCTGGCTGAATAAATCCTCGAGGCTTAAAATCTAATGCCATTTGGTAGATATTATGAATAGCTCAGAATTTGGACCTTTAAAATATACTCATGTAATGGCTGATACTTTTTCTAATGTGCTTGTCGCTTCTTCGCACAAGAGCAAAACAACCTAGGATATAAATCACTTATAGACACCTCTCCTTTTTAGGGTTCCTATTACAACCAAAACTGACAATAGTTATGCTTATACTAGTAAATGCTTTAAGGAAGTTTGCAATTTATGAAATATTAATCATGTTACTGGAATCCCTTACAACCCACAGGGTCAAACTATTGTGGAATGACACCATCAAATACTTAAATGGTAACTTTTAAAAACCAAAAGAGGTATATACACCTACCTAAATCCTCATATACGGTGCTACATTTAGTTATGCTTACTCTAAATTTTTCATTTTCAGGCTAATGCTTTTTTTTTTGTTGCCCCAAAGCATCTTTCCCTAAAAGGAGACACAGCTTAAAGTAAATGTTAAATAGGAAGAACCAGAGACTAATCAGTGGAAAGGATCAGACGTTTTTCTAACGTCAGGGAAAGGTTATGCTTATATCTTCCCAGAAAATGAATGAAGTCCCAGCTGGCTCCCATTCTGGTGCATGCAACCAGGATGGCATTCCAGAGATGACCAGACAAATGAAGCCTCTAAAGATAGACAACAAACCCATCAGGGGGCTACATCAAGACTTTAACTCATCAAACTGAGAGATTGGGGAGACAACAAGGACACAATACTTTTGACCCCCAAATGATGCTGTTATGTTTACTGACTATGAGACATGTTAATTTTCAGCTTGTCAACCTGACTGTAAATGCTTTTTGTCAGGAGTTACGCCTGTAACAGGAGACAGTATGTTATTGTTTTTCCATGCTAAGGACTATTTTTATTCCAGTCCCAGAAGTGATTACTGAAATACAAGAAGAGGTTTAAAAAAATTGTCTATGTGACTAGTCAAACTACTAACATTACAGCAAAAATATTAGCAGAAGTTAATCAAGAGATGGGTGGATGGAGATCCATCACAGCTTTTTAAAAGAATAGAGCTAGTATAAATTATTTGTTGTTCAAGCACAATTCCCTTGCATGTGTTGCTTTAATGTGCTAGATTTCTGTAATTCTCCATATGATCAAACTGATCTGTATAAAGAGATAAAAACCTCCCAGGTGACCTTTGAGTGGCCAACGTGGTTAAGACAACTTTCCTTTCTTTGGTCCCCTGCTAGCTAGTCCCACAGTTCTCTAATAGTGAGACTAACCATTCGACAATGCATTCGGTCTTGACCTCCGTTACAGTCACAATCTTCTTGTTAAAAAAAATAAACAGGGAGGGAAGATAAAAAGGTAGGAGGCACAGGTCTCTGTGCTCACAGATAAACACCAGAGGAATCTGGAATGTTAAGCACACCAGGTTGCTCCTTCAAGGTAAGGAATGCAATACCTGCTTTCCACCCAGAAGGCTGGGAGTGGATGTGCTGTGCAGCCTGGTGACCTTTGTACTGTGTGGCTAGAGACATTTCCGGTACCTGACCCTCCCCAGACCCTTATCATAAGTTTGTTTTTTCTCGTCAATCTATAGGACCTATCTTTATGGACTTTGCAAATAGTTTCAATGTAGTCACGTCCGGCTTGCTTTCTTCCTCAAGGAGATCTATGCATGCTTTGTTGTACATGTGGGATGGTGTCAGTTGTCACTAGACTAGTTTTCACTAAATTTTGCTGTGCTTAAATATGCCTAAAATAAAATCCTCAGAGTCAGACTTCTGAAGTTTGAACCAACACTAGCTACTGAGTTGTGCTGAGCCGAACTGCATTCTTCCCTTCTGTGGCTTTTCTCTCTGCAGCAAGTTAAGGTTGCAGAGACCCCTGAAAGATGCCCTGGAGCTGGAGTTAGTTACAAGTGAGCTGCCAAGCAGGTACTTGGAACTGAACAACACAGATTCTCTGGAAAACCAGCAAGCACCCAGCTGTTCTTCCACATCTCCAGTGTCTGTCTGTCTGTCTACATATATGTCTACATGCCTGTCTGTCTGTCTACATGTCTGTCTGTCTACATGTCTATCTGTCTGTCCACATGTCTGTCTATATGTCTACATATCAGTCTGTCTGAGATAGAATTTCACCATGCAGTCCTGGCTGGCCTGGAATTCACCATGTAGACCAGGCTGGCCAGAAGTTCAAAGAAATCTATCTGCTTTTGACTCTCTAGTGCTGGAACTAAAGGGTCCTTTACCAACACCAACACACTTGACATATTTTTAAAAGATTCATTTTGTCTATAATTATTTGTATGCCTGATCCATGTGTGGGTAAGTGCATGTGAGTGCCAGTATCCGAGGAGCCCAGAGGTGTTGGGTCCTCTGCAGCTGCAGTTAATAGAGGCTGCATGCCAGCTAATGTGGGTGCTGGGAATTAAACTTAGGTCCTCTGCAGTAAGTGCTCTTAATGGCTGCACCATCTGCAACCCCTCAAAGTGGTTTTAGTTTTTACTTCCCTGAGGCTAGTAACTTTAACAATGTTACTAGCCACTTGTATTTTTTCTTTTGGGAACTCTGTTTCGTTCTATAGCTAATTTTTTTGATTGGGTTGTTTTCTTTATGCTTAGCTTCTTGAATTCTTTCTATATCTAGATCCTAATTCTCTGTCAGGCACTTCTCCCATTCTGTAAGGTGCCTCTCCACTCAGTTGACCATTGCTTTTCTGATACAAAAGCTCTGAAACTTAATGATAGCCCATGTGCTAATTATGCAATCAGACTCCTTTTCAGAAGATCCTTACCTATACCTGTATTATACTTTTTCCTCCAGTAGTTTCAGGTGTATGTTGGGGTCCCTGATCCTCTGGCAAAGGGTGAGAGATAAGCCCAATTTCATTTTTCGACATATCCAGTTTTCCAAGCACCATTTGTTGGTGATGCTGTCTTTCTCTAATGTGCCTTTTTGGCATCTTTGTCAAAAGCCAGGTGGCTGTAGTTGTATGACCTTGTATCTTCTATTCTTCTGAGCTGTGTGTATTTATCCCAGCACCATGCTGTTGTTACTGCAGCTCTGTAGTATTCCAAGTTTCTTCCATACTTTAACTAAAAAAATTATTTATGCATATGGGTGTGTGTCTATGTGAGTGTGTCCTAGGAAGACCAGAAGAGAGAGTTCCAGGTGACTGTGAGTCACCTGATTTTGGTGCTGAAACTGTATTCCAGTCCTCTTTGATAGCATTGCATGCTCTTAACCCCTCAGCCCTGGAGCCTCCTCTTCATGACTTTTAATATGAAGGGATGTTGGATTCTGCTAAAAGCATATTCTACATCTATTGAGATGACCATGTGATTTTGGTGCCATTTATTGATTTACATATATTGAATTATTCTTGCATCACAGCTCACGTGATCACAGTGAATGCTTTTTTTTTTTTTTTTTTTTTTTTTTTTTTTACTAATGTGTGGTTCCATTGTTTTGTTTTCTGTCCCCAGTCCCCGGTGTTTAAGGGGGCAGGCTGGGGTAGGTGGCATGAACAGTTAGTTCTGAGCTGGAGTATAGGTGCCAGCTTTGCAGAGGTAGGGGTGGGGGGTAGGGGTTAGGGTGGAGTGTGCCGCTCTAGATGTCAGAAGCTTGGGTGAAGGGTTTGTAATGGGTGTGTGGGGTATGGGGGTTGGGGTGCAGAGATGGGGATTTGAGGCAGGGAACGTGGCTTGGCAAGCCTTGCAGGTTGAAGGAAGCCTCAGGGTCTTAAACTAGGAGCTCTAGGGCTGCTGCCCCCTGGTGGTGGCCTTTGGGCCAGTCACTAAAGCCTCATTGGCTTCGATAAGGATCTGGATCTCAGCCCACATCGCTGCTCTTCCGTGCTGGACAGCTCCGACTACACCTTCTCCAGGTTGGCCCAGGCTGTCCCATCCTCTTTGGCCAATGACTGCACCAGGAGTCCGTGCTCAGGCTGTCAGAGCGGCTGCGCACAAAGGACGTAGCGGTGGTGCTATCTTTGGCTACCAGCCAGGCTGCAGGACCTGCAGAGTGGGACCCTAGGACGCCAGGATGTTGGCACCATTGAAAAGCACCCGAGTTGGGGAGGCAAAAGTGAAGGACTTCTGTTCGGTCCGGCAAGGGAGGGGAAGCAGATGCTGGGAGTGTAGGTGCATGTGGAGCACCAAGAGTTACAGATCCTGCGAGCTACAGTGCATGCAGAAAGTCAGGGAAGAGGACAGGACTCCAGCGACACGAGTGGACACATTAGGACCATAGCTGCATTGAGTTAGGGTGAGGAGGGCCTTTTCATGTGTTTTTGAATTCTGTTTGCAAGAATTTTTCTGTCTATGTTCATCAGGAAAGCTGATCTATAATCCCCTCCCACCACATATGTAGCTTTGTAAAAGGACTTTGGTAATGTTCTTACCTTTTCTATGTTGTGGAATAGAGAAGCATGGAGTTTAAGCTTTTTTGTTTGTGTTTCTTTGTTTTGAGACAGGGTTTCTCTGTGTAGCCCAGGCTGTCTTGGAACTCATTTTGTAGAACAGGCTGGCCTAAACGCACAGAGATCTGCCTGTCTCTGCCTCCTGAGGACTGGGAATAAAGGCCTGCGCTACCACTCCCCAGGGGTTTAAGCTTTTATTTGAAGGTCTAGTAAAATTCATCAGTGAATCCATCTATACCTGGACTTTTTTTAATTGGGAGATTTTTAATTGCTACATCAATACCAATGGCCTTTTTTTTTTTTTTTTTTTACCTGCAAAGATTTTATTTTTAATTATGTGTATACGTGCAGATACATGGTGAGTGTAGGTGCCCTCTGAAGCCAGAAGAGGCCATTGGATCCCCTTGAGCTGGAATGATGTGAGCTGTGAGTATTGGGCACTGAATTCAGGGTTCTCTCCAAGAGCAGCATGTAATGTTAACCATGGAGAATCTCTCCAGTCCTTCACTGTGACTCACACGTCTTTGTACATTTTTTTTTATAATCTTGGTTTAGTTTTGGTAGGTCTTATGTAGCTAGACATTCATCCTTTTAGATTTTCAATTTAGTGGAAGACCTAATGGTTTCTTTATAAATTTTTATATTTACTTATTGTATTATCAGGGTTCTCTAGAGGAACAGAACTTATAGAATGAACATATGTATATACATACATAGATATGTTGAACATTTCTCCTTCATTCCTCTCTTTCTTTCTTTCTTTCTTTCTTTCTTTCTTTCTTTCTTTCTTTCTTTCTTCCTTTCTTTCTTTCTTTCTTTTTTTTATTTTGTTTTTTTTTTTTGTTTTTTTTTTGTTTTTTTTTGTTTTTTTTGAGACAGGGTTTCTCTGTGTAGCCTTGGCTGTCCTGGAACTCACTCTGTAGACCAGGCTGGCTTCGAACTCAGAAATCCACCTGCCTCTGCCTCCCAAGTGCTGGGATTAAAGGCATGTGCCACCACTGCCTGGCTTTCTTTCTTTCTTTTTTTTTTTTTAAGACAGAATTTCTTCTTGTAACCCTAGCTGTCCTGGAACTCACTCTGTAGATCAGGCTGGCCTTGAACTCACAAAGCTCCGCCTGCCTTTGCAGGGATTAAAGGTGTGTGCCACCACTGTCCAGCTGTTAAGCATTTCCTTAAGTGCTTCTCAGACATTTAAGTCTCCTCTTTTGAGAATTCTAAATCTGTACCCTATTTTTAAATTGGGTGATTTGTTTTCTTCATGTTTAGTTTTTTAAAAGTTCTTAGGTTGGGCAGTGGTGGCGCACGCCTTTAATCCCAGCACTTGGGAGGCAGAGGCAGGCGAATTTCTGAGTTCGAGGCCAGCCTGATCTACAGAGGGAGTTCCAGGACAGCCAGGGCTACACAGAGAAACCCTGTCTCGAAAAACAAAAACAAAAAAACAAAACAACAACAACAACAACAAAAAGTCCTTTATATGTTTTGTATATTACTCCTCTATTGATGTGTAGTTGGTAAATATATTTTCTCATTCTGTAGCTTGTCACATTGTCCACATAAGGGTGATTTTGGCCTGCGGAAGCTTTTCAGTTTCACGATGTCCCATTTATTAGTTGGTCTTAGTGCCTGCACTGACAGCGTTCTGCTCAGAAAGTCTTTTCCTGTGTCAATGAATTCATAGTTATCCCCCACTTTCTTTTTCTATCAGGTACACTGTATCTGGTTTCATGTTGAGGTCTTTGATCCACTAGACTTGAGTTTTGTGCAGGGTAATAAGTATGGATCTATTTTGGATTATTCTACATGCATCTGTTCAGTTTGACTAGCACACTTTGTTGAAGATGCTGTGTCCCCCCCTCCCCAGGGTGTATTTATGATGTCTCTATCAAAATGAGGTGACCAAAATGAGGTGCGGACTTATTTCTGGGTGTTCAATTCTATTCCATGGGAGAGTGTGTCTGTTAGGTGCCAATACCATGCTGTTTTTTATTACTATAGCTCTGTAGTACAACTTGAAATCAGAGATGGTGAAACCTCCAGCAGTTCTTTTCTCTTCAGGAATATTTTAGTTAGCTTAAGTTTTTTGTGTTTCCATGTGAAGCTGAAAATTGTCCTTTCAAGTTCTGTAAAGAATTGTATTGGGATTTTGATGAGGATTGCAGTGGCTCGGTAAGATTGCGTTTGGTAGAATGGCCGTTTTCACTGTATTGATCCCACTGATCATAAGCATGGGAGAGTTTTCCACCTTCTGATATCCTCTTCCATTTCTTTCTTCAGTGTCTTACAGTTTTGTTTTATTTTTGAGACCGAGTTTCTCTGTGTAGCCCTGGCTGTCCTGGAACTCTCTCTGTAGACCAGCCTGCCTCTGCCCCCTGAATACAAGTCTTTCACTTGCTAGGTTAGAGTTTCCCCAGGATATTTTATATTTCTTGACGCTATTGTAAAAGGTCTTCCCCTCCAGTTTATTTCTCAGTCCTTTTGTATATAGGAGGACTGCTGATTTCTGTGTGTTAATTTTGTATCCTGCTACTTTGCTGATAGTATTTATCAACTGTAGAGGTTCACTGGTAGAGTTTTTAGGATCTTTTATTTATAAAATCATACTACCTGCAAATAAAGACCTCTTCCTTTCCTATTTGTACCCTCTTGATCTCTTGTCTTATTGCTGTAGCTGAAACTTTAAATACTATATTGAATACAGAGAGAACAGACAACCTTGTCTTGTTCTGGATTTTAGTGGAATTGCTTTGAGTTTTTCTCCATTTAATTTGATGCTGGTTATAGGCTTGCTGTAAACTGCCTTTATTATGTTTAGGTATGTGCCTTTGATCCCTAATCTCTCCAAGACTTTTCTCATGAAGGAGTGTTGGATTTTGCCAAAGGCCTTTTCTGCATCTAATGAGATGACCATGTGCTTTTTATTTTTATTTTTTTGATCTGTTTATATGGTGGATAGATTTATCAGTTTATGTATGTTGAAAGATACCTACATTTCTGGGGAAAAGCCCATTTGATTGCAGTGGATAATCTATTTGATGTGTTCTTGGATTCAGTTTCCAAGTATTTTATTGAGAATTAACACATGTACATTCATAAGAGAAATCACTAGAATATTTTTTATTAAGTCTTTCTGTGATTTAGGAATCAGAATCTGTGATCTTGTAAAAAGAATACAAACATTCCTTCTGTTTGTATTTTGTGAAGCAATTTGAGGAATATTGGTTTTGAAAGTCTGGTAGAATTCTGAGCTCAAACCGTCTGGCCCTGTTTTTTGTTTTTCTGTTTTTGATTGGTTGGTAGACTTTTAATCACTGCTTCTATTTCACCAGAGGTTATAGGGCTGATAAATTGCTTCTATGATCTTGACTTAACTTTGATAAGTGGTATGAATAGAGAAAATTATTCATTTCTTTTACATTTTCCAATTTGGTAGAGTACAGGTTTTTAAAGTAGAACCTTATGATTGTCTGGGTTTCCTTGGTGCCTATTGTTATATTCCCCTTTTTGTCTCTGATTTTGTTAATCTGGATATTTGCTTTCTGCCTTTTACTTAATTTGGCTAAGGGTTTGTCAGTCTTACTGATTTTCTTAGAGAACCGACTCTTAGTTTCATTGATTCTTTGTATTTTGTTTGTTTGTTTCTGTTTTATTGATTTTAGCCCTGAGATTCTTTCTTGCCATCTAATCCCTTTGAGTGATTTTTTTCCTTGCTGTTCTCTAGCTTTCTGGTGTACTGTTAATATATTAGTACTATATTTTTCTAGTTTTTAAAAAAGATAGGTAGTTGGGATGAATTTGCCTCTTAGAACAGCTTTCATTGTACCCTATAAGTCTGGATATGTTGTGTTTTCATTTTCATCCAATTCTAGAAATATTTTAATTTCTTTCTTAATTTCTATCTCGACCCATTTTTAATTCAGTGGTGAGTTGTTTTGTTTCCATGAGTTTGTAATCTTTTTATTGTGGTTGATATCCAGCATTAATTCATGGTGGTCAGCTAGGACAGAGATAATTTCAATAATCTTGAATATGGTGAGACTTTCTTTGTGTCCAAGTACGTGATAATTTTGGAAAAAATTCCATGAGGTGCTGAGAAAATGGTACATATTGTTTTGTGTTTGGGTAAAATGTTCTGTAAATATCTATTAGGTCCATTTAGTTTATGATATCAGTTAGCTCCAGCATTTCTATTTTTTTCTGGGTGATCTATCTATTGGTGAGAATGGAATATTGAAGTCTTCTATCACTGTGTGAGGGTCAATATATGATTTAAGATGCAGTAGTGTTTCTTTTATGAATTTGAGTGTTCCTGTGTTTAGTCCATAGATGTTAAGAATTGCAATGTCCTCTTGGTGGAGTTTTCATTTGATAAATATATTGTGTCTTTCCCTAGTTCTTCTGATTAGTTTTGGTTTGAAGTCTAATTTGTCAAGATATTAAAGTGGCTACACCAGCTTGCCTTTTAGGTCCATTTACTTGAAATATAATTTTCCATCCTTTTACTCTGAGGTGATATTTATCATTGATGTCAAGGAGTGTTTCTTGCTCGCAGCAGAAGGATGGATCCTGTTTTCATTACCATTCTGTTAGTCTGTGTCTTTTTATTGGGGAATTGAAGTCATTGATGTTGAGAGTTATCAATGATCAATGTTTGCTGATTCCTGCTATTTTGTTGTGGTATGCCACTCCCTTCTTTTGATTTGCTGGTCTGATATTATTTATTCTGTGTTTTCAAGTATGTGGTTATGAAAGATGTTGGCATTCTGTCTAAACTCCACCCCACAGTTACCTGGCAACAGCCAGGTATGCTCCGCCCCACAGTTACCTGGCAACAGCCAGGTATGCTCCTCCCCAGAGTTGCCTGGCAACAGCCAAGTGGGCCTGGCCTACTATAAAAGGGGCTGCTTGCGCCCTCCTCCCTCTCTTACCTCTTTCTCTTGCCTCTCACCTACTTCTCTTACCTCTCCCCGTTCCCTTCCCCCCTCTCTCCACGTGGTCATGGCTGGCCTCCACTCCTCTACTTCTCTACTCTCTCCCTCTCTCTGCCTTTCTCTGCCTCTACTACCCTCTTAACTCCCCTTCCCATGCCCTAAATAAACTCTATTTCTGTACTATACCTTTGTGCGTGGCTCGTTCCTCAGGGGGAAGGGATGCCTGGGCTCGAGCCTACTGAGGCACACCCTTCCCCCACACCTATCTCCCCATAACCCCATATAACATATATCTCTCTATATATTTTTATAAACACAACATTGGTGCCGAGACTCGGATTAGAAACTCTGCAGGTTTGCATCCCACCTCAGCCACCATGAGAGATCCACGCTTGCTAGCTCAAAAGAACCAGTAAGCCCCCATCCCCCACTGGTCAGAGTAACCGTCCTCATGGACTCCGGGGAGAGTTCTTGAGCTCGGAGCTACCCTGTGTAGTCCTTGAGGATGGGAGACGACCTTCAGTCTTTCACTGACCTTCCTGTTAGGACTTTTTTCCCTTGGGTGGGACATTCCTCTTTCCTTTCTTGCCGCCGTTGTGAATTCCAGGCCGGGCCTGGACAACTGCTCTCAGGAGTACCACCCCCAACCCCCACGTGTCTCTCCCAGGGATCAGTCTTCGCTGCCTTTGCCCCTATTTAATGGGATGACTTGGTCTAAAGCAATCTCTCCATCTCGCTAAACTGGCACTTTCTCGCTAAGGATCCATAGTACAGACTCTTCCCTTTCCCGTATCATTTGCAGCTCGCTGAAACCACTGGTTCAGCTAGTTAGCCTAAAAAGCAAGTCTGCTAAAGTGCCCCCTGCTGGGACACTCCACTTGCTGCCCTTCCCCCCCCCTCCACTCCTTGGTTCTGCTCGGTTCTCAGAGGGAAAGGTGGGTCTGGCTCTGCCCCTTGCGTCCTGCCAGAGGTCTCCTCCTTTAGACTTTCTTTCCCATGCACGTTTGAATACCTGCCGCCCCACCAAAGCTCACAGCCGCGCAGTAAACAAACGCAGCCTTGTTCCTGTTCATTCCCTATCACCCCCTAAAAGACCTTTTGCCTTGCCTTAGCAGCGTCTACACATGCAAGCCCTTTCTGTCTCTGTCCCCTGCCAGGGACTCTGCTGCCTCCCCTTTCCCACGCTCTCTGTTGGATTCCCTCAGCCTGCTTGCGCTCCGCCAGTCCTTGATCCCTGATCCAGTTTCCACCTTCCAACACACACAAGGGACTTTCTCCCTCTCTCCCTCTCTCTCTTTCCATGCTACTGCTGTCTGCTTCCTTATTCTGGTCCTAGCCATATGTCTCGTTGCTACTGCTATTAAATTCTATTCAGTTATAACCAATGTATACAGTTCTCAATCCTGTCAGAAGTTTGTTAATTCTTAAGTTATGGCAGACAGAATTCCCAAAGTCTTGACAGTTGGCGATGGTCGATGGTCTCAGAAGATGTGGACACAGCTACAGGATTCTGCCTAGATTGTGATGTGACAATCACTAAACACAGTGGACAAAACCAGATACTTTGGGTCAAGGGGCTTGGCTACTAAACCAAGGTAAGCTTACTTCCCATGTCACGTGTATCCACTCCACAGAGGAAAAGCCCTGTGTCTTCTGCGCTTGAAAGCCAGACTGACTCTGCCCGAGTTGCCACAGAGACCAGGGAACTGTTGACCAGTGGACTCTGTCATTTTTTAAATAATATAATTGCTAGATTATTGTTTCCTTCTTAGACTTCTGACAACATTGACAGCTGAGCTTTCACAGATGTAATCTGTTATCTCCTTACCTTCCTCGTCTTGCTGTACCACTGCCCTGATGTTATCTGAGTTCCTATAATTTGCCTGACTCTAACAAAACATTCCACTATACGATCCAGCTTTTTCAACTTTTTAATCTTATCCCTTCTACTCCACAAAAGGCTCATCTTAAAGACAGCTCATGTTGTTAACTCATGTTGTTATCTCTTTTATAAACTTATAAGCTACAGAAAATCCACTCAGATCTGCCTCTCATGGACCCAATAGACTCCATCCAGATAAGTACATCTGCCCAAAGTTCCTGCTTACTACCTGTTCCAAAGGGTGGGATTCCTCTGGGTTTAAAATGTACATCTTAAAAAAATTTCTTTCTCCCAAATGTACTTAACCTTATTTTTCTACCTATAATAATGTGTTTCAATATGTTGTCAAGTCCAGGCATTTACTACACCCAGGACAGCTCCAGAGAAGCAACCGTCAGATGCTCTAATCTCTTCTCAGACACAGACGTTTCTACTGG
>CM052713.1:13376958-13413965 GCA_028551405.1 Uromys caudimaculatus
CATGCTGTCCTTGGTTATGCTGACATGCTTTATGATTTCTGCTCTGAGGTTTCTGCCTTTAAAAACCCTGCCTACCCCTCCATCGGGGTCGCTTCCCCTCGCCTCTGCGTAGGCAGCGGATCGACCCTGGTGCACCAGTCTCTAAAGACCTCCCGTTTTACACCGAGATGTTTCCGTGTGTTCCTTGGCCGCCGCTACCCGTGATTGAGTGGGGTTCCCCCTGCCCGGGGGTCCCACACTTACACCAACACATCACAGTTCATCACCAAAGAAGTCAGGACAGGAACTCATACAGGGCAGGGACTTCGAGCCAATGCAGAAGCCATGGATGGGTGCTGCTTACTGGCTTGCTCCCCATGGCTTGCTCAGCCTGCTTTCTTATAGAACCCAGGACCACCAGGCCAGGGATGGCTCCACCCATAATGTGCTGTGCTCTCCCTCATCAATTACCAATTTAGAAAATAAAGCCCTACAGGCTTGCCTATAACCTGATCTTTTTTCTTTCTTTCTTTCTTTTTTTTTTTCAAGACAGGGTTCTCTGTGTAGCCCTGGCTGTCCTGGAACTCACTCTGTAGACCAGGCTGTCCTCAAACTCAGAAATCCACCTGCCTCTGCCTTCCATATGGAGGCATTTTCTTAATTGAGACTTTAGCTTGTGTCAAGTTGACACAAAACCAGTCACCACAGGGAAATTCTTTTCTTGTTTGTCTGTTTGGCCCTAAATATATCCTGTATCTGGGCTGGCATCTTTTTTCCTAACTCTGGAAAAATTGTCAGTCATGATTGCTTTTAGAAGTTTTTTTTACATGTTTAGAACAAGCTTCTTCTCCTTCTATGTCTATAACTTGTAGACTTGTTTTTCAGAGTATTGGAGTTCCCCTTGGTACCCTGTTAATATTTCACCTTTGTCCTTGCTTGGTTGTTCTGATTCCTTCACCTTGTCTCCAAGCTCAATAGTCTCCTCTCCTTGATCCTTCTGTGGGTGAGACTTTAGCACAGAAAATTTTAAAAAAAAAATTATTTTATGTATACGAGTACACTGTCGCTATCTCCAGAAGATGGCCTCAGATCCCATTAAAGATGGCTGTGAGCCACCATGTGATTGCTGGGAATTGAACTCAGGACTTCTGGAAGAGCAGTCAGTGCTCTTAACTGCTGAGCCATCTCTCCAGCCCCTCCACAGAAATTTTTGCTTGACTTATTTATGTTTTTCATTTCCAGTATTTTTTTGGATTGCTTTTTTTTTTCCAGCATTTCTATCTCTTTGTTGAATTTCTGTTTCATGTCTTACAGCACCCTCCGTATTCCATTAACTGCTCTTGTTCTCTTTGTTGTAGGGACTTTCCAGGACACCATCACCAGAAGTCAGGCCAGCACCTGAAAAGCTTGGGTCCAGGTCCGGTTTGCATTCTTGTTCTCTAAAACCACAAGGTGAGGCAGGCAAACAAGAGAGATTTTACAGAAGCCCACCCATGTAACAGCTGACAGGTTGTTAAGGGCAACTACCCATTGTTTTAGCTATTTCTACAGGTCATTCTGTTCCAGGTAGCAAGTGAAGTCATGCTTGGCAAACAGACAGGACAAGCAGTGCGTAAGTAAATCAGTAAGTCAGTATCTAATAATTGGTCTTTTTTTTTTTTTTAAACTTTATTTTACTTTATCCCCCCCTTCACCTTCATAACACCTTACAAATTTATCTTGAGGAAATACTCCTGGCGTGTGATCTTCATTGTGTTCCACTGGCTCTTGTTTGCACTTTTAGCCTTAATACATTTAAACAACTTTCTGGTAATTTCTCATACAGCATTTTTCATTTAAAACCATATATATCTTTTCCTTTCATCATTCAAGTCTAAACCCCTAGGATTTTGAGAGATCATCGTTGTCAGTGAATCTATTTTGTTTCAAAGAGTGACTATGCTTTCTGAACAATAGCTAAGTTTCTCTTGAACTGAGCAGAGAGCTGGCCGTGTTGAACTTGTCAGATGCCTGCTGCAGTGGCACCAGTGGTCATGGACACTGTCAGGACCATTCCTAGCAGGACTAGTGAAAGTACAGGAGTTTTTTTTATTTATTTCATCTAAGAGATCTAAGTTTTGTTGGATCTTAACTCCTGGGAGCATATCTAAGTTGGAGGCCAACAATACCAGTTTAAAACTGTCTCCTGGGCAGCAGGTATAAATACATTTGGGGCAGGTGCAGTGTGTACCATTAGGAGTTATTCTTCTTTTTAACAGTAACTGTTCTTAGTCTGGCACAGCCCTTTTTATTTTTTACACATTGGGCTTTTCCTATGACTTTATCAAGAGACTCAGTTAAACATCTCTTTTGTGCATTACTCAGGCTTTGGTTGGTTATTCCTATTCCAGTATAAGTCAAGCTTGTAAGTCCTGACCTAGGCATTTAACAAAGCCAGCATTTTAAGATATGCCTTTTTTAGATGAACTTTTTATGGTCAGTTCCCATATTATTTCTCCCTGGTTTCTCTTGTCGTAGTTAGGGTTTCTATTGCTGTGATGAAACACCATGACCAAAGAAACTTGGGGAGGAAGGACTTGACATATATTTCCATAACACTGTTCATCATCAAAGAAAGTTAGGCTAGGAACTCAAACAGGGCAGGATCCTGGAGACAGAGCTGATGCAGAGGCCATGGAGGGGTGCTGCTTACTGACTTGCTCTTCATAGCTTGCTCTGCTGGCTTTTTTATAGAACTAGGACCATCAGCCCAGGGGTGGCCCCAACCGCAATGGGCTACACCCCCCCATCAGTCATTAATTAAGAAAATGCCCTATAAGCCTGCCTATGATCTTATGGAGGCAGTTCCTTAATGGAGGTTCCTTCCTCTCAGATGGCTTTAGCTTGTGTTATGTTGGCATAAACCTAGCCAGCACACCCTTCAATCAAAGGCCTGTATGTCCATATGTCCTTCTATGGGTTAGCCCCCTTCAGGCCTCTTTTGAGGCAAAGTCTATGCATGGCCAGTATTTAAGATAAGATCAATAGGTCCCCCAATAATCCATAATTATTCTTCTATCCTCTGACCACTTGTCCACAGGCTCTTACTTCAAAAGGGTTTCACAGTCTGATGTGGGTAGTGCCATCACAGCAGGACTTTTCTGAAGGATGATCTGAGGCTGGCCTACTTCTCAGTAGAAGCACCTGAAGAAGATGAGGCAGAGCCCCTCTGGGTGTGGTTAGTTATGTTGGTGGGCATCTAGGAATAAGAGTTGGCCTGGAGTAAGGTGGCTCTGCAGACTAATTTATGTGACAGGGTCAGGGAGGCTACTCTGGGTGGGCTCTCCCAGTCCAGTTTTGGCTTGGGTCTACAACTGACTTGTTGTGGTGTATACATGGTTAGATACCTGCAATGTTAAGAGGATGGACAATTTTTGTGCAGTGTCAGCTAATTTATTTTAAAAAGATTCATTTATTTATTTAATGTATGTGAATACACTGTAGCTCTCCTCAGACATACCAGACAAAGGCATTGGATTCCATTGTGGATGGTTGTGCACCACCATGTGGTTGCTGGGAATTGAACTCAGGACCTCTGGAAGAACAGCCAGTGCTCTTAACTGCTGAGCCATCTCTCTAGCCCACCAGCTAAACGTTTTAAGAACCACTGGAGGTGGGCATGTCCATACTCTCAGAGGTCCTTTGAGTCCTTTGGGAACGGTGGAGGTGGGTGACCAAACATAATCCCAAAAGGAGAGTAACCATATTTACAGAGTATGTAATGTACCCCAAACAGGACAAATGACAGAATTCCTGGCCAAGGGAGGTCTATTTCTTGGCAATGTTTGGCCAGTGTCCTTTAAAAAGTTTTATTCATTTTCCCAACTGGTTTGATGATTGGGGCGGGTACCATTTGTACAAGTTCCAAGTTGATTCTCTGTGCAGTTGGGAAAAGCTACTATCAAGCCTGAGGAAGTGCAAGTATAGGTGCTCTCCCTCTGGTAGGTTGAATACCATCGGTAAAGTCCACGTCTAGATGTTTAAATGGTAGGCCCCTGTCTCTGTGTCAGTGTGGGGCCTTGGGTCACCACTTGAGCTTGTTCCAAGCACCCTGTAGACAGACCTGGCTAGCTTGTTGGGTCAGAGTGGGCAACCTAGGGAACATCGACTATCTTGGCAACAATTCTTGCAGGGCAGTTTCCCAGCTGGGCTGTTTTATGACCTTGCTGGACTAGGCTGGGAGCTGTCATCTCAGGAACGATTATTTTCCTATCTTTAGTAATTAGTCTTCCTGATGTTTAGTAGCTCCTTCTTCAGTCACTAAAACATACCTTCTAGTGGTAGGAGGAGGGAACTACTGGGCTATGGTTTCCCTGAGGGCATTCTGGTCTGCTACTTCTTTTCCCCAACTCATCCTTGCTGTTTTGTGTGAGCCTGGCAGTGCACTACTATTACTATAGAGGCTAGGCAGCCTCTAGGAGTTGTGGGATTTGGTTTTTGTTTTAGCTGTTGTGTTCTCTGAGGTGAGCAGTCTCCTTTCTCCACATACTGTTATTTGGAGTCTCTTGATGTGAGGGGCTATTGTTCCCCTGCAGTAGGCTTCAGCTCCCGTCAGTAAAAGGTTCCATAGCTGAACTGGGGAGCAGATCATCCTTTAGGGCCAGCTGTGAGGAGAAAAATCTCTTAAATAATTTCTCTGTAATCATGGGAAAGGCTCTGCCTCCTCTTCAGGCAAATATGTGTCCAGACAACATAGCTGCCATCTTTTTGAATGAGAGGAGAACCTGGCATCTCCCTAAGTGAACACATTGGAACAGATTTGTCCCTGAAACAGCCAACCAGAGTCTGGTAGAGCAGGCTGACGGATGTTGGTGAGCATTGTATGAAGCAGATGTCCTTGGAGGGACCTAATCAAGTGCTCTTGTGACTGCTTCGGCACTGGCACTTGTGGCCAGTAGGAGGCAGCATCATGGTCAAGATTCCATCCACTGGCACTGATAATGGAACTGGTTGCTTTCCTTGGTGTCCTTAGGCCTAACAGCCTTTGCAGAACTGTGTGAGTCTCTCATTAGGACTGTGCAGACCCACTGACTGGAAGAGTCCCCTAACCAAGAGCTTGAGGGACTTTATATGTACCTAGCCCTGTGTGGCGCATAGTGTGGAATGGACATGACCAGTTTTGCCCTCAAGCGGGTGCCCGCCTGGCTGCCACCTTACGGTGACTTAAGAGGTTTTACGTTATAGCCACAGTTATATCACTGCTCCGTCACCTCCTATTATGGAAGTTGAGTGTCTGTGCAGGGGAAATGACCTCAGTGGAACCACAGGTTAGTGCCTAATCAAATCCCACAGCCTCAGAGCCGTGGGACCGTTACAGACATTCATACACACAAATGCTTGTATTCAGCATTTGTAAGTTCCCATATTTAATTTCTAGTCTGTTTATTTTTGTGGAAACTAATACCAGTGCCTTGACATTTGAGGCGTTTCCTTGGAAACCTGTGCTACCTTGGTATCCCATTAATTTTATTTTTGAGACAGGGTCTCACTCTGTAGCTATCCTGGAACTCATTATGTAGACCAGGTTGGTTTCCTACTCAGAGAGTCATCTGTCTCTGCCTCCCCAATTCTGGGATCAAAGGTGTGTGCCATCTTGGAGGCAATCTCCGACCAGGTGATCAAGACCACACATTATCATCTTTCTGTCCATCTCCCTGGGATCCTTATCTGGTCTGGATGTCCAGTCTGGTCTCATCTGCTTCCACTCAGAGACTCCTGCCCTGGCTCTCACAGTCTCCTTGGGCACTAGAAGGGAACCCAAGATTCCCATTAGGGGCCCGCACTTCCCAGTTCCAGAGACCTTTAGCAGGCTGAGAGGTCCCTGAGCAGCAGCCTTTCTGGAACAACTGGGGCCTTAGTGAAGGAGATCTAGCTGGGGCCTCCAGAAATGTTGTGGGAATCTTTCTAGAATAAGCGCTTCAACACCAGTGAGGCGGAGCAGAGGTGATGTCACTGGTGGACTGCAGCCAGGATGTCTCTTGAAAGGCTTTGATGCTAGGTTCAGTTTGTTTTCTAATTTTATGCTCTAAACCCACAGGTTGGGTGGGCAAGCAAGCAAGATTTTACCAAAGCCTACATGACAGTCAGCAGGTTGTTAAAGGCAATGACCTGTTGTTTCAGCTATTTCTCTAGGTCATCCTGTTCCAGACTGCAAGTAAAGTCATGCTTGGCAAATGGGCAGCATATGCAGTGCTTTAAGTAAACCATTAAGTAAGTCAGTAAACCAGTATCTAACAATTGGTCTTTTCTACCTTACTCTACCTCACATTTGGGAGACTACTTTCCTTTTAATTTCTTTGAATATACTTATAATCATTTTTTTGAGTTCCATGTCTGGGATTTATCTAACTCATTCTCACTGGACACCATTACTGTAGGATTAGTAATTTTTAGAGGAGTCATGTTACCTTCATTTTTTAAATGTTTCTCATGTTGCTGCTTGAGATTTTTTTTAATTTAAAAATTACTATTATTTTATTCTATGCATGCGGATGTTTTGTCTTGCATGCATGTTTGTGAACCACGTGCATGCCTGGTGGGTACCTGGGGAGGCTGGAAGAGGGCGTCAGATTTCCTGCAGCTTGAGTTACAGATGATTGTGAGGTGCCATGTGGATGCTGGGAATCAAACTCAGGGCCTCTGGAGGAGCATCCAGTGTTCTTAACCACTGAGCCATTTTCCCAGCCCCAGATACTTTTTACTTTACCAGCTAGGTTCCTTCAGTCAAATATTTGCAGTGTTCGGCTGGGACTTGAATGTGTAATTCAGAAAATTGTTCCTTAGATCAAGGTCATAGGGAATCTGATGTGGATTTTGTATTATTCTCAGAGTAGAATAGTAACTGCAAGAGCAGCTACAACTGTTGAGTATTCTCACTATGCAAATGTGTTTGAGCTAATTAACCTCACTGGCCCCAATGTCAATAATCAAGGATGATATGGAGTGTGCTCAGATTTTATGATTAGGAGTCACAGAATTAGGTTGGATGAGGGTAGGGATAAATAGATTTATTGACTTTTTTTGTGGTGGTGACAGGGCCTCACTGTGTAGTCCTGACTGAACTGGTACTCACTATGTAGACCAGGCTGACCTTGAACTCACAGAGATTCATCTTATTCTGCCTTTAGAATGCTGACATAAATAACATTTGTCACTATTAGCAGCTTAGATTGACTTCAAAAAGAAAAAGCAAATGAGATGGGTAAAGTTCCTGGGAGGGGAAGCTGCGTTCACAGATTTTAGAGCTCGCTAGAGCTACGGAAGGTTATAAGCAAGAGGTAAAAAGAGAAGGGGGTAAGGATGAGAGAAAGAGGGAGAGACGCAGGCATAAGGGGCTGTCCGTGAGATGCTGGTGAAAGGTCTGGCAAAGAATGCCTTGTTTAGACCCGGCAAAGAAGCCTCCTGAGCGATCCTGCGTGATCTGTAAGAACAACATACACCCAAGAGCAAAACCACCATGAGACGTGTGTGCAGAGCGGAGGTTAGATAACAGAGTGAGAAGTAAACAGAGTGTCTTTGGAGTGAATTGCTGAGTGAAAAGTGCTGGTCTCATATCCATCCCTCGCGCCCTTGCGGACTCCCCTAGGGGCTGGGTGTGTGTGTGGGAAGTGGGGACCTTTGTTCTTCAAAGCCTCACTGTTCTTGGGGTTCTGGCTTATCAGGGAGTAGAGGTTGCAGATCCTTTCCTGGTAGTTCCCTTAAACCCCTGCACCCCACTGTGGCCTTTCCTGGTGCTTCAGGTCAGTACAGCTTTTCCCGGAGCTTCTGCTGGTCTCTCCTGGGCAGCTCTGGTATCAAACCACTAAGCCAAGATTTAATTTGTTTTATTTTACTTATTTTTTTAATTTTATGTTTGAGACAGGGTCTCACTCTGTAGCTATCCTGGAACTCACTATGTAGACCAGGTTGGTTTCCTACTCAGAGGGTCATCTGTCTCTGCCTCTCCAATTCTGGGGTCAAAGGTGTGTGCAATTGGCTAAGATTTAATTCTTTATGTAACAATAGGCAAGCATGTCTATCTTATTAATATAAAAATTTGGCTTTATCTGTAATAAAATATAAAAATTCATGTATACCAAAGAACTGTTTTAAAATAAATGTCTTCATGATTTATTATCAGGAAATGTTCAGTTTGAACATCGAATATATACCCATCTACACAGGATTGTATAGAGATTTCTCTGGCGAAGTCCTGCTGGAGAATAGCTCACACCACATCTTAGAACCAGCTTCCCTTTCAGCTAGAGGTTTTCTTTCTTTCTTTCTTTCTTTCTTTCTTTCTTTCTTTCTTTCTTTCTTTCTTTCTTTCTTTCTTCCTTCCTTCCTTCCTTCCTTCCTTCCTTCCTTCCTTCCTTTCTTTCTTTCTTTCTTTCTAAAGATTTATTTATTTTCATTTTATGTGTACCATGTGTATGTTGGTAACCATGGACTCCAAAAGAGGGCATCTGATCCTCCATAGCAGGAGTTAAAGTCGATTGTGAGTTGCCATGTGGGTGCTGGGAACTGAACCTGGGTCCTTGCGAGAGCGGCATGTGCTCTCTCACCTGACCCAACATTCTAAACGGTTTCACTGGGGATTCTGATGCACCTGATGAAGATGACAATGGCAGGGGCATAGGCAGGGGACGTGACTGGCTCTCAGAGCAGAGCTTTCCCTCTGAGTAGTAGGCAGCTAGCCAGGGAAGTAGAATGTGGCCTTGGGATACTTTACTTAAGAGCCGTGGTTGTAGCTGGGTTTGGTGGTTCCTCTGTGGTTAGCCTGGTCTATATAGTTAATCCAAGGCTAGACTAGACTGCAAAGCGAGACTATCTTTAAAATGGAGGGTGGGAGCATAGTCGTGGCCTTAATCCATTGTCTGTGCTGCAGGAATCTACACTGGCGATTCCTAGCCCTGATGGAATTTTACTATTTGTCCCTGCGCGTATGCTTGACAATTGCCTAGGACGTCGTGTATGTTAGAAAAGCACTTACTAACTAAGCTACATGTTAGTCTGCAATCACCTAAATTCCTTTAAAAAATCATCGTGTGTGTGTGTGTGTGTGTGTGTGTGTGTGTCTGTCTGTCTGTCTGTCTGTCTGTCTAAGTGTAAGTGCGTGGACATGGAGACTAGAAGAGGGTGTCGGATCCCGTGGCGCTGGAACTACAGGCATTTGTTAGCCCTCCAGCGAACTCCAGTCCTCATGATTGAGCAGTGCTGAGGATAGCAGAGCTCAGTTTATGAAGTAAAACTCTGAGTCTGGAATGTGAACTGTCAGCAGGGGTGGCACGGGGACCCAAGGAGCATTCCAGAAGTTCTAAGAGTGCCTCTTGCCCTAAGCTTTAGGAGCAGCTGTATGCAAAGATACTACACCATCATTAAACCATGTTTTCAATAGTAGAGGGTTCTAATTGATATATCACCAGGAAGGAGGGAGACAAGGAAGTTGGGTAGGAAAATATATGAGAGCAGACACACCTCTCCACGGGAAGAAACGGCACATGCTGGCTTCTGAGCTGGAGAACCTGCTGTACAGACCGTTTCCTCCTGTCCTTGGGGTGCCAAGGGTCAGACTGCTCTTAGGTGAACAATGTTTTTTTTTCCTCAGACAAGGATGTTGGCAACATTTCCTGTTCCTTGTTTCCCATCAGGGTTAACATGGCTGATTTAACACAATACTGAATGACAACAAAATGGGATTTCAAATGCTATGACTTTCATGGGTCTTGGACTTGTTCATCTAACTGACTGATGGACTCTTTCAACTGTTGTTGTTCAATATGGATTTGTGCTTGTCAATTTTTAAAAAAAAATATTATTTATTTTATGTATTATGAGTATACTGTAGTTGTCTTCAGACACACCAGAAGAGGGCATCAGATCCCATTACAGGTGGTTGTGAGCCACCATGTGGTTGCTGGGAATTGAACTCAGGACCTCTGGAAGAGCAGTCAGTGCTCTTAACCCTGCTAAGCCATCTCTCCAGTCTGTGCTTGTCAAATTTAAGTACAAGTTGTTTGCCCCTCCTGGTACAACCCAACAATGCTAGCTGAGATCACAGTTCCAGCAACTGACCACCACATAAACCTTTGATGAGTCTCACCATTTCATGCATAAAGGCTACAGCTGGAGTCCCTTGCCAGGGCTTTTTAACATGGACCTGAACCCTGGGCGATACTGGCCTTTTAAGAATGTAAACACGGAGTCTTTCCCTAATGAGCACGGTTAATATGCCGTTGCAGATAATAGTCAGGGTGGGTAATGTGGTACAAACATTCCTGCTATGATACATGAACTTGCTTATTTGCTGCTGTGTTTAAATGGGCAGCATTTTGAGTTGTATTCCAGTGACAGTCTCCCTTTCTAAACCCTTATGGACCATACCTTCAGCTTCCAGAGATGGTCCTGCATAGTCCCTGACGCTATCATTGAGATGGGGGAGGTTGCTAACCCATCCGTAACCCACTTGGCAGTGTGTTCTTGGAACAAACCATCATCTGAGAGGAGTGGTTAAATTATGTTTTATTGAGTCCTCATTCCCGTACCCGATTTTCACCCTCTGCCAGCTCTCTGGGGTCTGCCATCTATCATGTCTCTTTTAGCTAAGCTCTCATTGCCTGGATGTATGTCAAGACACCCAGACTATCCTAAACACTCATCTGTTGGGTCCCGTTGTCAATGTTTAGCACAGAAAGTTCTAGTTGGAGGATAAATGACATCCTAAGGATTCTAGGCTCTGGTTCCTAGAAAGTCACAAAACAATGTTATAAAATTGAAAATAGCCTTTTGATCTCATTTCATGGGTGTCCAGGCCAACCAGGTCTGTACTTCTGGGCAGTAATAAAAGGAGTTATTAGCAGCAACATATAGTGAAGGTTGGGAAGCTAAGCCAGTGTAGTTCAAGGGACTCTATCCCTAGGCCCCGTGGCAAGAAAGGGCTCAAGCAATGTCTTAGGTTTCTGTGATGAAACATCATGACCGAAGGCGACTTGGGGAGGAAGGGGCTTATTTGGCTTACATATCCTGGATCACAGCCTTGCTGAGGCAGGGACCATGATAGATGCCATAGAGGGACACTGTTTATTGGCTAGCTTCCTATGGCGTCCTAGGCTTGATCTCTATCTCTATATCTATCTATCTATCTATCTATCTATCTATCTATCTATCTATAGATATAGATATATTGCAGGGCCCATGGGTAACACTGACTAAGAAAATCAAGAAATCAAGAAAATGCTCCCACAGACTTGCTTATAGATCAATTTTTTTTTTTTTTTTTTTTTGGTTTTTCAAGACAGGGTTTCTCTGTGTAGCCCTGGCTGTCCTGGAACTCACTCTGTAGACCAGGCTGGCCTCGAACTCAGAAATCCGCCTGCCTCTGCCTCCTGAGTGCTGGGATTAAAGGCATGCGCCACCACTGCCCGGCTTATAGATCAATCTTGTGGGGACATTTTCTCAGTTGAGGTTTCCTCTTTCAAATGAGCTTGTGTTAAGTTGACAAAAATATAATTAAGGCAGGTGAGTATGCAGTATTTTTTTTTTTTTTTAAAGCCACTGTGGAAATATCAAACCAAGTGACAGATGAGCTTTGGTGGGTTGTGGACTATGTGCCCAATAAAGTTGCTCATATGCAGATCCAGTAAAGTGCTGATGTTGAAGACCATCATAAAGAAAATATCTGCAGGGAAAGGAGGCCGGCTCAGCTCTCTTAACTCTTGCACCTCATCAGATGTCTTTTTCACTTGGCTCCTGGCCAGGCATGTGGCCTTGAGCTGAAGGCATTCATAGCCTAGGTGGGAAGTTTAAAGTAAGTAAGAGTTCTAAGATCGCAAATAATTCAGTTTGCTGCTCCGAGGAATAATTGGTTTGATGTTGTTGATATCTATCTTGGGGCCATAAGCTGCTTTACCTAAGGGAGAACCATCAGTAACAAGTATGAGAGCCTCAGGCAGAGGGTAAGGGGCAGCAATGGTAGAACAGTAAAAGAGGTGCATGGTGAGAACTGGAGAGTCTTATCCCTCGGTAATGATGTAAGATTTGTCCTGTAGAAGAGGCTAATTGTGTTTGCTATGGGAGACCCAGAGTATATAAAGAAGTAACCTGGGAGGTTTCAAAAGGACAACAATAAAATCTGGGTCTTGGTTCCAATAATCGAGTTGATCACTCACTTGTGAGGTAACTGACTTTCGGGGTTGAGACAGCAAATGTATCCATTATGTGATTGCCAAGGGCAGGAGTAAATTGAGCCAGAAGGACTGTAGGAAGTAAAGGCATATTAAAAACAAATGAAGACAGAGGTAAACTGTAGTTAACTTTTGTAATTAAAATATTTCTATTTTGTTCAAATGTAAGACCTCATGAGAACCTTTTGGGAGCACAGGGATGAGGATGGGGGAGGTGAGATCGTTATCACCTTTAAGGACGTCAAAGAGAGGTTGTAAGTCTGCTGTAGATATGTGTAACAGAGGTCTAATCCAATTAATGTTGCATAATAGTTTTTTTAAAAAATCGTTAAGTGTCTTAAGAGAGCTTTCCTGTAATTTGTTTCTTTTGGGAATGGATAAGGCCTAAATACTAAAAGGATTGAGATTGTTGAAAAAATTTTTGAGCACTTTTAAGTCAGCTGCCTCAAGACACCAAATAGCAGATTTGAACCATTTTTAAGTAGAGATTTTGTCTTGTAGGTGAAAAGCATGCCATGTGTCTTGTGACTAATGTAAGCCTGTGGGTAATTGTGTTGTTTGAACTGAGTGCAGCAGCAACTGCTGGGACATGGGACTATTCATTATACCTCAGGGGAGGAATTCCACTGGCAAAGCTGTTCCTAGGAGGGAGAGAGAAAAGAAAGCAAACATTGTTTTATATTGCTAGGCTTAAGGAATAACAGAAAACCAATCTTTTAATATATCACAAAAGAGGTTGCTCTCTAGGAATGGTGGTGAGCAAGGGCAAAGGACCCATGGGACATATTACTTTATTCACAGCAGGTAAGCGTGTAGCTCTTGCTGTCTCCCTGATCTTGCTTGGTGTAGTGAACACAGAAGTCTGTTCAGGACTACTAGGGGACTCTATGCTTGTCCTCCAGTTGTGGTACTAGCAACTTTAGGTGTTCTAGTATTCATCATGTGTTCTGAGCCACTGAGCCAATTCCTTCAGGACCCAGAAATCACCTAAAATATTTTAACATTTTAAAAACTTAATTGATTAAGACAGGGTCTCACCACTGCTATCCTGGAACTTGATACATAAACCAGGCTGGCCTTGAGCTCACAGAAATGTGTCTGCCTCTGCTTTCTGAGTGTTGGGAGTACAGGTGTGCACCACTCATACCTGGCCAAGTACTCAGAAATAAATGCTATTAAGGTCTTGGTATAACTATCTAGACTTTCCAATTCAGTTATAGGTTCTCATGATTGGGATTGCCATTTCTCCTTCTCCTTCTCCTTCTCCTTCTTCTTCCTCTCCCTTCTCCTCCTCCTCTTCCTTCTCTCCTCCTTCTCCTCTTCTTTTGCCACAAGTAATACATCATTCCTGGTAAGACTAGCCAAAATGGTAAACAAACTTGGAGGGTAGGAGGGATTACCTGAACATTAGAGGCCTTGGACTTCTGAGTCTGAATCTTGGAGCAGGAAGCTGAGGTTACTCCAGGCCATCACTGCCCTGTTGGAGATCAGTGCCAAAGCTTTGAATCTGCTGTCCAGACACTGAAGGTCCTTGTCCCCAGTTGGTTTTTGATCTATCAATAAAGTGCCAGCAGCTAATGGTTGGGTACCAGGTGCACTTAGAGTTTCGTGAGTAGGACGAAGAGAGTTTCTCAAGAACTGAGGGAAGAAAAAGAGGGTGCAGTTGTAGCAGGAGATAAAGTCAACCAACCATGTGAGTTTTCAGGTAAGGGGCCACTGGCTACCTCCCTGATTGGGCCTGAGGTAGCAGGGGAAGGTTTAGGAGTACCCAGCCTTTGAATTATCCAAGGTATTAACTAGTGTGTGTGTGTGTACACGTATGTGCAAGTGCATGTTCTTATGTGTATGTGTGTGCATGTGGTGAGCAGAGATCAGTGTTGTCTTCCTCTATAGCTCTCCACATTATCTTTGAGACAGAATCTCTCTTATCAAGTCTGTGTGTTCTGGCTAGTTTTATGTCAAGTTCACACAAGCTGGAGTCATCAGAAAGGGTGGAGCCTCAATTCAGAAAATACCTTCATATATGCTTGGGCTGTAGGCAAGCCTGCAGACATTTTCTTAATTAGTGATTGATATGGGAGAGCCCAGACCATTGTGGGTGGGGACAACCTGGGCTTGTGGTTCTGGCTTCTATAAGAAAGCAGTCTGAGTGAGCCATGGGGAGCAAGCCAGTAAGCAACACCCACTCTTGCATGGCCTCTGCATCAGTTCCTGCCTCCAGGTTAACTGCTTGAATGCCTGTCCTGACTTTTTTCAATGAACAGTGCTGTATAAACTAAACCCTTTTCTCCCCAAGTTTCTGTGGTCATGGTGCTTCATCACAGCAATAGTGACCCTGACTAAGACACTGGAACTGCCCATTTCAGCTAGATTGGCTAGTCAGAAACCTCTGGGAGCCTCCTGGCCCACAGTGCTGGTTACAGGCATGTGTCACGGCATCTCAGCTTTCACATGGGTGCTATGGATCTGAACTTGGGTCCTCATGTTTGTGGAGTGAGCATTTACAAACGGAACTACCTTCGAACTTCTTTTACTTTCTTTTTTTCTGGTCCTGACACTTCTAAAGGTCTTTATGTTTGTGAAGGGGAAAATACCCTAGTGGAATTAGGAGACGGAGAGGGAGACAGAGCTGTGTTCTGTACAGACAGGTAGACTGGAAGATGTGTAAGCTCAAACTGATGAATTTGTGTTTCTGTCACCTTTTAAAAGTGCAATTTGACTAATACCACTTCTCTGAGTTCATTTGTTCCATTTCCTGTCTCTGGACTCGACCGCAGTATGGGTTCCACAGCCTGGTTGTTTACACTTAGTTTCAGTAATGATTAGAGATTCTCTGGGTATTTGAGCTCAATTCCCATGAAGCAGTCAATAGACATGGATTTTATCCTACCCTTCTCTAAGAATGGAGTGAGTGCTGAGCAAAGTGTGTAAACCAGAGGCACTTTATTATCAATTTGGGATTAACAACCCTCAAGGGGAGAAAACAACTTAAACCAATTGCTACATGGGATTTAAAGGAAACAAGGTTGAGCTCTCATAGCAGTTGGATGCTAGCCAAGATCTGTTACAACTCTGGGAAGTGTTTCAACTCAAGAGCTCTCAAAGGGCTTTGAGGTGCCAACCAAGAGCGGACCTTCCTGTAGCACAAGACCTGCAGGAGACTAACAGCAGAGGCAGGAATGAATGTCGTCCGCAGGCCAGAAGAATGAGTCTTGGAGGTTGAGGCAGGAATGGGCTCCCCAGCCTGAAATTACTGAAGGCATCTTAGAGATTGGCTTGAGGGAGCTTCCTGTCAGGGAAGGAGCCTCAGAAGAGTTTGTCCGTGGTGAGTCTTGAAGGCAATGTTTTCCTCTGCTGAGTACATCTGCTGGGAGCTGGATTCTGAGAGTTTCAGGCTTCTTTGATGAAGAAAACAGGAGCATGTCAGGCCAAGCTCCTGTGCGTTGAGCTCTGCTCTTTTTCCATAGCAGCTCTGTAGAGAGGGGCCAGGGTGTCAGCTGAGCTCTGATTGGGTAAATGTGGGTATGTAAATAAGGTCAAGAAATATGGCCAATCAGAGAAGAGCTATTAAACCTTGTCAGGAAGGGAAGAACCCTGAGCCTACAAAAGTTGCTACAAGTTTACAGTTAAGTCCACTAGTCTCTGCAGAGGTAGGGAAACTTGTAAGAATGTGTTTTGTCTGGCTTCATCATGTGGTCTGGCTGGTTTTATCCTCCCACAGACACTTGCTCAATCATGTTCTATTCATAATACCCAGATACTGGAAGCAACCTAGGTATCTCTTAGCAGAAGAATAGATAAAGAAAATGTGGTACATTTACACAATATAGTATTAGTCAGCTGTACCCATTCCACAAAAAAAAAAGAAAAAGAAAAAGAAAAAAAAATCATGAAACTCAGAAGCAAGTGGATAGAACTAGGGGAAAAAAAAATCTTGAGTGAGGTATCCCAGACCCAGAAAGACAAACATGGTATGTATTCGATTATATGTGGCTATCAGCTATTAAGTCAATGATAAGTTACAATCTATAGAAACACAGAGGTTAGGTATAGAGTAAGGGACTGGGTGCACACAGATAGACCTTGCTAGGAAAGGAAATAGAATAGTTATGGATGGGTGGGGGGCTGGAATGGAAGATCAAGTGGGGGAGGGGGAGGGGAGAAAGGGACACAGGAGGGAATACAGGGAGAGGCCACTAAAATTAAGGGCCATTTGAGGCATAGTATGGAGACCAAATACAGTAGACGCTTCCTAAATACGTACAATGAAATTGCCAAATAATGGGGGAGACTAAGCCATTCATTTGACCATCTCTTGTGACCAAATGAAGCTTCCAGTACTAGGACTGGGTCACATCTAATTGAGTTGTTGGCCAAAGTGGTCCCATGGGAATCACCAAACAATGAAGACTGTTGCCAATACTATAGGTTGCTCTCCACAAACTGATAGTAAGGTCCCATTGCTAAAGACAATACTTACACACACAACTCATTGAATGTGGAGAAGTCGAGCTGGTGCCTACATAGAGTCTTTACCCCTATGTCTTGTCATAATTGATAAGACAAAACAAAACTGTACCAATAAAATAACTCCTAAAGACACTCTGCTATATTCACAGATCAGTGCCTTGCTCAGCCATCATTAGAGAAGCTTCCTCCTGCAGCAGATGGGAACCAATACAGAGACCCACAGTCAGCCAGACATTACACAGAGAGTGAGAGACCTTGGAACTCTTAGCTCTAAATGGGATGTCTCCATCAAATCCCTCCCCTGAGGGCCCAAGGAATCTGTGGAAGAGGAGGCAGAAAAAGTGTAAGAGCCAGAGAGAATGGAAGACAAGACAAGTTCCTCTGAATCAACACAGTCAAAGCTCATATGAACTCACAGAGGCTGAAGCGGCACACACAGTGCCTGCACTGTTATGGCTACCAGCTTAGTGTTTTTATGGGATTCTTGAGTAGGTCTTTGATTCTTGTGCCTTCTGTGCCTTCTCTTGGGTTTTTCCCCCTTCCATTTGTTTGTCTTGTCCAACTCCGATATGCTAGCTTTGTTTTGTCTTATTTGTTACATTTTACTATTAAAAAAATACAAAAACAAACAAACTCTCCCCCACCTAACCCCTCCCCCCCAAAAAAAAACAGACAAAAGAGAATGTGTTCTTTGTGTTCCTGGTTGCCTTTGCATGCTTTCAGGCCACAATTTGGCTCCAGAGTACTTGTTTCCTTTTGAACTGTTGCTGCTGCAGTCTGCTCTCTGTGGCTCGGTTGACTCCTGGGGCTATAGCCTGCTAGCTGTCAGGCAGTGCCCTGGAGACAGAATTCAGCCAGTGGATACAGTCACACAGGAAAACTATGGCTGCCAGAGACCTTTGCAGGAGTTTGGAATATGGGTCGCAGGAGAGACTTAGAGAAAGGAGGGAGTATTATGAGGCAGGCAGGCAGTCACCCTAGGGACTTGTCCTAGGTATCAAGAGCTCTCTCTCTCTCTCTCTCTCTCTCTTTTTTTTTTTTTTTGGTGGGAGCAAGTGGAGGTGCTGCTAATACCTTGGTTTCTTATATGCCAGGACCTTTCACCCTGGTTCCTGTCTCCTCCTGAGGGTCTTCCTTTTTTTCTGGATTTCTCTTTTCACCATTTGTACCAGTCAAGGCTTTGCCCAGTACATTTTGTAGCTGGTCTTTGCTACTTTATGTGTTTTTCTTTTTCTCAATCTTTATATTCTGGGTTTCACCTCCTATTACTGGATAGAAGAAAAAGAAGGATAGAGGAGAGAGAGAGAGAGAGAGAGAGAGAGAGAGAGAGAGAGAGAGAGAGAGAGAGAGAGAGAGAGAGAGAGAGAGAGAGAGAGAGAGAGAGAGAGAAATACCACTGAATCTAATTCCTCTTCTTTTGTTTCTTCTTTGACCATGACTACTAGCAAACCAAAGCCAACTCCCTTAAATGACCACCAAGCACCAACCCTGCCTATTGGGGGCCCTAGCATTTATATACCCTCTGGAAAGTTTCCAGAATTCCAAATGTCACACAATCGCAGAAATTTGCAGCTGGCAAAACCACGCTTCTGCGAGAGCACAAGGCAAATCATAGCCAGCTGCTGTGGACAGTCTGAAGCAGCCCCACATCCCACACCTGGAATTAAAATTAAAATTAAAGCACATTCTTACAACACAAGAAACCCAAATTCCAGAATTTTCAAAAATCTGTGCAGTTTTGATGACATGGAATGAATGTGAGGACAGGTGAGGGAGGGAGAAACTCCCAAGTGGGGGAATTGGGGCAGAAATTGGTTTCTGCATTCAACATTGGGTGATCTCTAAGCCTTACACACTGAAAGCAGAGGCCAGGGCAGCCTGAGGAGGCCTGAATGTTATACATACCTACACCAGAACAACCAAGGGACCAAACACTCAGGGGTTAGAAAAAAACTCTGCCTGGGTTAGTAACATCCTTGTGTGTAGGCACGCAGGTCTCTTTTTGGGCCGGCCTTAGAGAGTCTGATGCTTTGGAATGGCTTTCTTGGAGTGTTCTAAATTCTTCTTCACTGTCTGTGCTGGACTATGTAGCAAAACTTGCGTACCAGAGACTATGGACCAGATGGGTTCATGGTCTCCAGGAGGCATTTTTTAAGAACTTTCTTTGATGGCTAAGAACAATCAGAGCTGTCCTCCCAGCCCATCTGGGTCAACATGAGGACCTTGTGACTCTCTTGTGGTATTTTCTGAGTTTTATTTCAGGTGTTGGGTAAATTTACTAAGCCTCTGGTTTAGTCTGTACTATCAGGAAGGCAGCTAGTGGGTAGATGGCTCCTGCTGATGAGTGTATTTCTCTTGTGGGATCACATGAGTTCGAGGTTACCCCAGTTTCTAGACTCTGGGATTTGAATGGTTCATTGCAAACTCTTAGCCTTGGCTGTATACACAGTTCATGTGTCAGCTTTCACAAGCTGGTGCTGCAACCCAAAACATTGCCTTGCATCTGTGGCAACTGAGAACAGTTGGTGAGGCGGCAGCATCTACTGTTGCTCGAACCCTGATGATAACACTGGGCGTCAGCCCCACTCCTGTGGTTTTCACACTAAATGGCCAGCAGTCCTCTGGAGGTGGGCTACCTGTCTCCTCTAGGGTTCTCAGAACTAGCTCCATAACTCCAGGGGATCTTCTCTACAAATGTCCTTACTTACCTTGACAAGTAGACTGCACAGATGATACTGTTGCTTCTACTGTCCATGGGCCCCTTGGCTAATCCTTCCTGTTGATGGTGTTTGGAAGCTGGGGTCTGGTCCACAAGGCATGAGATCCCATGCTAGGAAACACTGACTATGGCCAAAAGAGTGCCACAAGAGTTGTGCACAGCTGGACACTGTGCCAGTAGATGTTCATTTGCAGTGACAAACAGTGTAATAAGAAAACAAATCGAGCCAAGTGTGGTGATGCATACCTTTAATCCCTGCACCCTGGAGGCAGAGGAAGGCAGATTTCAGAGTTCGAGGCCAGCCTGGTCTACAGAGTGAGTTCCAGGACAGCCAGGACTACACATAAAAACCCTGTGTTAAAAAACCAAAACCAAAACCAACCAACCAACCAACCAACCAACCAACCAACCAACCAACCAACCAACCAAGTCATTGTTCATATATATGTATATCTACACACACGTATGCTCATATATGTGTTTATATATGTACACACACATGTTTGCCTACTTTGAGTAAGGCTCACATTTGTGATCTTTAGACATGAAGGCCTTGGAGAGGTTCACTCTGAGTCAGCACCTGTTGTACAGTGGATGGTACAATGTCACGAGTAATGATGGAGCCAGTATTGAAGACACACTATTAAGGAACTGCAGAGATAGATCATTGTGGAACTATCAACCTTGTAATCTAAGACTTATGAAGTCAGCCAGAAATGAGCAGTTGATTACTAAAAGCATAAAGAGATGGCCCTGAGCTGTTTGAGAGATGATATCTCCGTGCTATGGAGACTCCTCGTGCACCGACCCGACAGTAAACAATGAAGTGAGGTGAGCGTCTCAGTCAGTTGATGTGGTGTTTCGCAATGCGTTATAAAGTCAAAGTGTTTTTGTTGACAAGGGCTCTTCAAAATGTACTTGCTCCGGGCTTACACATTCCAGGGGAATTGTTGCCTTGGGCAGTGTTTGAGGAAAGCCAGGCCCTTTCCCTTATCACTGTGGGCAACCAATTTCATCCTGGTCTTAAGAAAATGGTCACTAACCTCCCTGGTGACTCAAGGCTCAGCATCCTGTGCTTATGAGGCTAACATGTCCCATATACAAGGTAGACACGGGAGATAGAAATGATGCTTAATAGCCAGAAGACATGGACCAGTGGGGGGAAGTTTACAAGTTGAGAGGGAGAGGAGACTGAGGAGGACCGATGTGACTGTGTGAGCTGTAAGATAGGTGTGTCCTTGGGTTCCTCCAGTATCGCACCATTGCTCCCTACATCCCTGCATCTAGTAGATCTGGCCTTTTGTGAAGCTTTCATCAGGGAACTGAATGGCTCAAATGGTTTTAGGAACTTTCCAGGAGAACTGGAATGTCATTTCTCTCAAGTTCCAAGGCCCGAGGACCAGGAACGTCAGCGTCTAAAGGCAAGACTTGTCCAAACTCAGGAAGGGAGAATTTGACTTCCTTCTGCCTTTTGTGTTATTAGGGCCCCAAGGGGCTGGACGATACCTGCCCACACTGGTAGCTGTGGGTCCTCTTTGCTCAGTGACTGACTCTTCTTCTCAAAGCCCACATGGCAGTTCACAACTGTCTGGAACTTGAGTTCCAAGGGATCCGAAGTCCCCTTCTGGCCTCCGTGGGTAGCAGGAGGTGGCGCACAGAGATTCAGGTGGAACATCCATACACACAAAATAAAATGAAAACTAGAGGACAGCCAATGGCTCAAAACAGTGACTTCTTCCACTTGTCTCTGCACTTCCTCTTCTGCTTCCTGGGGGGAGGGGAGCATCTGCTTTTCACTCACAGAGCTGGTTGCTTTGATATTTCGTGAGCGTGCAAGTGTGTGTGTGTGTGTGCATGTGGGTGTGTTAATGTGTGTCTGTGTAGGGGTGTGTGTGTGTGTGTGTGTGTGTGTGTGTGTGTGTGTGTGTTGGGGAAATGATGTTTTTGTTTGTTTGGTTTTTTTGTTTTTTGTTTTTTTTTGCAAGCTTTGTAGCAGCTCAAGGTCAGGCCTCTTCATGGGGAGTATGGATTTCAGTATATGTAGGACTTCCTTCCTGGGCTGGCTGAGAGCCTCTTTCAGTGCGCCCCCTTGAGGGTCTAGGAACTGGCTGCCAGGATTGAGGAGTCAGGGAAAGAGGCTGAAATGGGTCATATCCTACTTCTAACCCCCATTTGATCCACGTTCCCTCTCTTGGCCTTGGATGCTGTTTAGACACCCTTTGCTTCAGCTGCTCAGGAGGAAACCATTCTGTTTCTCTGTCAGAATGAGGAGGGATTGGACAGAAGTCGTGGGTGGGATGAGAACGAGCCTTACTCTTTTTTTTTTTTGTCTCTGTCTTAATCAGACTTCTTTTCCTTCTCCCGGAGGTGCCTGGGATCATTTTGTTTATGGGTATAAACACAATTGTTTTCCACTTTCCCTAGGCTGGGGACTGAGTTTTCTATATAAACTGTCCCTTGTCTCACTGAGGTCTGGCTTCTAAGTGTTGCTGTCAGCATCTCCTCTTCTTTTTCTTTATGGATATCTTATAATATATTGTATTTTTAAAAGAGTTTGTGTTAAGTTTGGAAGCCAGGGCTTTGCCATGTTAGGTGAGCATTCTTTCCTTGAGCTACATTATATCCTCCTTTTTTAGTTTTGTGGAATTACAAAAGATTTATTTTTACTTTATCTGTATGAGTGTTTTGCCTGCCTGTACGTATGTGCAGCACATGCATGCCTGGTGCCTACAGAGGCCAGAAGAAGGAAGGAGGTGTTGGATCTCCTGAAACTGGGGTTGTAGTTATTAGGAACTATGTGGGTTCTGGGAACCCAAAGTGGTTCCTCTTGGAGTGACTGGCTCAGGGGTGCTTGTTGCTCTTGCAGAGGACTGGGCTTCCACTAGTTTCAGCCTCACTCACTGGGCACCGGGTTCCCTGACATAGCTGGGCAGGGTTGAGCTCAGTGGTGGTACTGAGTTTATGTTCACACGTGCGCTCTGCAGCCTTGAGCCACCGCTGGGAATTTCTAGTGTACACTGCCATAGAAGGCTGACTCTCTTCTGTTTTCTTTCTGGGGCATAAACTGCAGCTGGCGAGGACATTTGTTCAGTCTTGCTCGCTACTAAATCATATTGGACCACACAAATGGCTGGCCTGGTTTGTTCTTAGACCTAAATCAAAGGGGCGGGCTTTCCTCTTAGGTATTAGAGGCACGAGTATCATATGGCAAGTTGGCAGGGCCAGCCCAAAGGCACTGGGATTGGCATCTATCCTTTTATTTTGTGATAACATGAAGAGAATCGTTTCAAGTAAGAACTCCTTTCAGTGGACTTTGCTCACAAAGAGGTTCTACAGCTCTCTATTCACGCTTCGATCATATGGAGAACAACGTCTTTGTTGGTGGCTCAGCAGGGCAAGAGGATAGTAGAGTTTGCTAAGACAAGCAGTGTGTTTGCAGAGCATCCGTCTTGCTTCCCGAAATACATCACATCTCTTCGTGTCAGCCACACAGCACTGCCGATACTATCCAGCCACAGATAAGCTCCTCCTCTGCGACCTTGTTTTGCAAACATACCAGTCATTTTCCCCGCACCAGAGCCTTTGCATCCCTGTTCTGTCTCCCACATCTCCTCTCCTTCAGACTGAGTTCTACACCATCACTACTGATGCCTTACACCCAGAGACCACCAGGAACCTACCTGCCAGAGCACACTGTGTTTATTGCTTGTTGCAATGAAGGGGAACACAGCCTGGGGCACTGTGGATGTCTCAGTAAGGGGGTGTCCAGGAAGGGCTTAGCAGGGTTGGATCCAGCATAGCCACTGAGTAGCCCTGTCTGGGGTTGATGTCCTGTGCAGTTGCTTATATTCCGACAGGAAAGTGCCCAGCCTTCCTGTGAAAGTCCACCTTCTCCCAGAACTATACGGCAGGTATGGCTTTCTTGTCCCTGGGTCCAGTGTAGAGAACTGAAACTGAGGGTGTGTCTGTGTGTGTGGCCATGGACGTTGAGGGAAAGCACGTTGAAGGACCCGATGAGGTTCTATCCAGCTGTCCAGCTCACAGTCTCACTTCTGGTAGCCATGCCAGCTCTCTCAGGCAGACCAGATCTGTGTTCCCATTTCCTGGCTACTAGGATGCAAGGTCACAAGGGTCTTGGGCCAGGCTCCTCCCAGTGCTGTAAAGGCTGGGAAAGCAGGGCCATTCCCTTCCCCCCAAACAAAAAAACGTAGAACAAATGTCTACAACTTGGGTTCGACTGCAAGACACCTTGGTAGTGCGTGGACTACATGCGGGGCAGGGCTCCATACTGTACTTGTGTTCTGTAGGGTTCAGGCCTGTGGCCACACAGGGTGGGAAAGCACGAAACAGAGCCCATCAACACTGGCCATAAACACCAGCTGATAGTGTGGGCATGCCTGTGGTTCTCTGGCCCTATATGGGGCCTGAGCTTGTGCATACCATCTGGGCATACCATCTGGGACTGGCTCCTTCTTAGAAGAGTTTTATTTATCTCTGTTATCCAAGGCCCAGAGTTGCTGACAGGCCTATAGGATTCAGGAAAGGGCATAGAATAGGTAACCACTAACATCGAACATACAGAGAAGCTTCTGTTTCTCATTATCTGATCTTAATCTCTCATCAGCCTGTTCAGGGGTTGGAGAGATTGCCCAGTGGCAAAGAGCACCAGCTTCCCTTAGGGAGGACCTGATTCGGTTCTCAGCACCTTCATGGTAGCTAACAATCCTCTGTAATTCCAGTTGTGGGGAGTCTTATACCCTCTTCTGACCTCCTTGGGCACCACACATGTGATAAGCAAGCATACATGCATGTGAAACACCCATACACATAAAGTAAATCATGTAAAATAAAAGGTATACATGGTTATAAATCTCATTTTACAGGCAAAGAAACAGTGACACAAATGTTGTATAACTTGTCCAAAGACACACAGCTAATGAGGTGCGAGATAGTATTCAGACTCAGGTCTGCCACAGTCTTTGTTCTCACAGTTCTGTGTGGCCTTAATGGAGATGTCTGGGCATTTGGGTTAAGGAACCGCATTAAAGAACACTAGATCACGAGGCCTTGAAAGCAAATGCTCAGATGGGCCAGTAGGAAGTAGTCTGAGTTGGGTTAGAGTATAGAACCTGTCTCAAAAGAAGAGACAGAGAGGGGACTGCCCTGGACCCCGTGTTAAGTGGACCCCCAGGCAGCCGGTGTTGTTTCTATAGGTCTCAGCAGGGTTGGAGTGTGGAAACCTTGGCACCTGCTTGATCCTTTTCCTAGCTGAGAGTGCCGCAGCTTCCTCTCGTGGCCACCAGGGGGAGGCGATACCCTATGACTGTTTGCAAAAGCAAGCCACTCCCGGTCCGGTTCAGGGTCTCCAGCCACTATGATCCTCAGCCCAATTCTGCTCCAAGGAAGGGGAGGCCTGGGTTAGAAAGGCTGGCTGATGAGGCCTGGTCTGCATGTTGTGGCCTTCACGTTCAAAGAGTAGTCCGTCTCTCCCTCCCCCCCCCCCCCCCTTAGAGGGAAGGGAAGAGGGACACACAATACTTGCCTTTCCACTACCCTAAAGTTTGTTCCACTGAAAGCCACTGACCCTTTGGTAGTGTTCATGTGTTAAAACTCCCAGAGCTTTGTAAAACATCCTCTTCCACATTTAGTTAAAGATAACATATTACTTCCCTACTGACATGATAACCACACAGCTCTGTCTTCCTTTTCAGTCAGGTTGGCACACTGAATTCAGGCTGTGGCTTCCTAACTGTTACAAATATGTAGCAAAAAGAAACAAAACAGGCCTAGAGAGAAAGCTCAGCGGATCTCCCGCTGCTGCTCAAGTCTGGTGGAGGAGTTGCCTCCCTGGCTCCTACTGTGAGAAGCCTGTGAAATCTCAAGGGAGAGCGTATGCAGCATGGTAGAAACCAGAGAGAGCCAGCTCAAAGTTGAAGGTGAGAACTGACTTTTCAAAGTTTTATCTGACTTACACACACGGGCACACACACATACACACAGAGTGACACACATATATATACTCAGACACACAAGAGTCACAGAGACAAGGACACACACACATACACACATGTACATACACACAGACATACACCCAGACATTTACAGACATGCACACACACCAACAGCAGCAAAAGACAAACTAAAAGATGTAGCTGGGGTCCAGATCAAAATGGGTGTTTGTGTGTACTGGAAGCAGATAAAAAGACTTGCTGGTCTCAGAGTCTAGAAGCATTAGAAGCCCCAGACACAGCTCCCAACAAGTGTGCCCGAGGTGCTCTCTCTATACAAGACAGAGAGCAACAGTAAGGCTTGCTGAAGCCAGGGGTGAGTGAAGTCCCCACCAGCTGTAAAAGGCGGCTGAGAGGGGGAAACTCTGGTCATGTTGAGGCAGGAACTTAAGGTATGTGAGAACGAAGGCCCATTGCTGCTGGGAGCTGAGCCAAGCCACCCCTTCATCTGCCTGAACCTGGGATGTCCTCATGTCCCTGTGGAGGCCCAAAACGCTGTGACAAGACCTGGTCTCTACTAGGCTCACCCAGGATCTCAGTTTGAGAGAGCTGGAGTAAGAGTGAAAAATATACCTGAAAACAACAACAAAATCCCTCAAGGAGTAACGTGAGCAAAGAGCAGTGACCTGTAGGTGAAAGTGTCATAACAAAGCCCATTATTTTGTAACCTAAAAGTTTAACTGGAAAAGTACAATAGTCTCAGCTCTGTACAGAGGCCAGCACGGCTCCAGAGACATGCTCGCCCCAGAGAAATCTCAGGTTCAGTCTGTGAATTTATGTTTATATAAATATAGCTTACCACATGACCCAAAGCTTCCTAGAACCCTGGGATTTGGTTCTGAGCTGAATACTGGAAGGCACTCAGCTAAAAAGTTTTATATCCATGAACACAATATCACGGGTAGCCAGGCACTTTAAACATTAAATAGGACTTCTGTCAAGTGAGAGGATCCTATTTTATTTTTAAACTTTTTATTGATTCTTTGTGAATTTCACATCATGCACCCCAATCCCACTCACCTCTCCTTTCCCTCATACCCCCCCTCTGCAATCTCCTCCACAAAAAAACAATACAAAACAAATAACGACTATAACAAAAGTGTCATTGTGAAAGCTGTAGTGTGTCACAGCGTGTCCTATACTAGACAGGCTGTTCAAACATCATTACTTGCAAATGTTCACTGCAATGTCGTTGGTCAGGTTCAAGGCCTCTGGCTTCTGCTCCACAGGATCACCAGGACTCCTCTCAGACATCCTGTGTTGCCCTATGTCATGAGATCCCGCAGCTTTGGATCTGTAGGATTGGCCTCTTTACAAGCTTCAGAAGTTGGGGTAGGCCAACTCAAAGCCCTGGATCAGGGCCTGGGTAGGAGCCCAGCTCTCCAGCTCTCCTTACCCACACTACCTGGTTGAGTTCTCCAGCACTTCCCTAGCTAGTTTACCCAATGCTCTCCCACTCTCATGCCCTGAGGCGGACTCATTCATACCCCTCCCACTAGGGCCAGGTCTACTGTCCTGCCTAGGCAGTGGGGCCCTCTGACCCAAATGCTGAAACTGGTGAGGGTGGGGGCAGCTCTCCTGCTTTCATGACCTTGGGGCTAGCTCTCCTGCCTGCCCCGCAGGGGTGAGAGGTGTGGTGTGTGTATGGTTATCCATCCTGGGACCACGCCACCTCATAATAGACTTATCTTGTGGGATCACATTTGATGTGTGACATTGCCTGAGGAGACATGAACAAACATCTCTCCACCTCAGATAAGGCAAATTGGAAAGAAATTGAAATGTACCCGGTGAATCAGTGACTTTAATTACTACACACCAGGGCATAGGTGAGGAACTACTCATAGGAGCCTCGGTAACACAGAGGCAGCTATGTCACTGAAAGCCCACTCCTGTGTACCTTGTCTTAGCAGTCTCCTCTTCCAGTCCTTAGCTGTAGCTTTGGGGGAAGATCTTGGATGCCTGTCCTGTATGTACCTCCAGCTTGTGAACCTCCCTTCTTCCCAGAGTGACTGCGGTTTTTGTTGTTGTTTAAGATTTATTTATTTTTATACATGGATGTCTGTGTGAGTGTGCCAGAACCCTTGGAACTAGAGTTGCACATGTGACCTGCTGTGTGGGTGCTGGGAATTGAACCCAGGCCAGAGTGTTTTAATTTGAAGCAGGTAGTTATAAAATATCTTAACACTTGTGCTCCAGGGCAGCCGAATAGATGCTGATGTCTTTGATGATCTGGACGGGGCATTCATTCCTGCTTCATGTCCAGCACTCTGAACTTAGCTGGTCAGAAGGGAATTTTTCTCCCAGTGGCTTTCAGCCTTTGAGCTGCACGAGGCCGTCTGATTTAAGCTGTATTGTCTTGTTCAATGCTTGCGATTGGGGACTGACAGTGCCTCTGGTTTGTACTTGTGGCTGATTCCACTGCTGGAGGAGGGTGGGATATAAACCTGCTAGGAGAGAGATGAGCCCCACTTACAAAAGTCATAGAAAGTATGTGAAACAGAAACATGTAGTATTAATTTTTTAAAATAAACCTTGGGGCTGGGAAGATGGCTCAGTGGTTAAGAGCACTGACTGTTCTTCCAGAGGTCCTGAGTTCAATTCCTAGCAACCACATTTTGGCTCACAATGGGATCCAATGCCCTCTTCTGGTGTATCTGAAGACAGCTACAGTGTACTCATATACAAAATAAATATTTCCTTAAAAATAAAATTCCCGATGAGGGGCTGCTCCCCACCTCAGTGGTCTAGGATCCTGAGAGACACACGCACAGCCTTCACATTTTAATTTGCCTTAAGCAGCCCAACAGCTGGCGCCTGCCTAACCTCTTTGCTGTTAGAATCTACCTCCTGCTGATAATTTTGAGTTACTACTTACTAATTTTGTCTTAGTCAGGGTTTCTATTCCTGCACAAACATCATGACCAAGAAGCAAGTTGGGGAGGAAAAGGTTTATTGAGCTTACACTTCCACACTGCTGTTCATCATGAAAGGAAGTCAGGACTGGAACTCAAGCAGGTCAGGGAGCAGGAGCTGATGCAGAGGCCATGGAGGGATGTTTTTTACTGGCTTGCTTGCTTGTCCTGGCTTGCTCAGCCTGCTTTCTTATAGAACCCAGGACTACCAGCCCACAGATAGTACCACTCACAAGGGGCCCTCCCCCCTTGATCACTAATTGAGAAAATGCCTTACCGCTGGATCTCATGGAGGCATTTTCTCAACTGAAGCTCCTTTCTCTGTGATAACTCTAGCTTGTGTCAAGTTGACACATAAAACCAGCCAGTACAAATTTCTGTGTTCCATCTTGGCTGCTCCTGACCCAGTTGAGCAGCCCTCCGGACTGCACTCTCCTGGCCCCTTTGCATGGCGGCTCTGCATCTTTGTCTTGCACTCTTCTGCATGGCCTCTCTCCTCCTCCTTTCTCCCCCTCAAAGTCCCAAGCCCAGAAAACTTAAAACTGCCTTTCTCTTCTCCCTAACTCTTGGCTGCTGGCATCTTTATTTACCAATCAGAATTAACTGGGGACAGGTTCCCAGAAACTACATGCAGACCCTCTTGTGCAAACAGTTTTGGGGGACACTTAGCATTCAAATACAAGCAGCTACAGAAAGGTGCCTGAGTTTCTTATTCTCTCCAAAATCAACTACAAGTAGATTCAGAATAAGGGTAACTCCTTACGTTCAAGTACAATGAATAAATATTTTCTGAGGGAAAATGTCTCAACTCACTGTGAGATTATAATAGAAACACATGAAAAGTAATTTAATAGTTTAAAACAAGCCCCAAACCAAACCAAACCAAACATTTGGAATATGAATCTACTCCAGATTAAGTTAATTTTATGACCATCTCCAAAGAAACATGATTATTACAAAGATCAAAAAGGCAAAGGAAGGTTTAAAACCCATGTGGAAATAGCAAGAATTCATGGAGGCATAAGTAAAGGAATAGAGAGATAGGAGACAATCAACTAAGAATCATGGAAGTGAAAGTTTAGTTATGAAAAAATTAGCATACACTGTAGACTAGATACAGAGTTACCAAGATAAGACAAACGACTTAGAAATTAACACTAATATAAAGAGACAAAGATTAATTTAGACTCAGAATTTAAGATACAATGTCACTTATATGAAGTACAAACCCCACTAGGTCAAGAATAAAACTTAGCCATTCCTGGTTGCTACATCTTTCACCCAGCACTTGGGAGGCAGATGCAGAAGGATCTCTGCAAATTTGAGGCCAGCTTGGTCTGCATAGCAAGTTCCAGGCCAGCCAGGACTACACAGTGAGACTCTGCCTAAAAAGAAAAAAAAATTAAACTCGTGTCCTAGGCTTGGAGGCAGGAGAGCCATTTCATTGATCCTGTCATTGGGTTTTGTCTTTTGCTGTTTATTGTAATGCTAAGTGCTGGCCCCCAAGATCTGAAGCCTGCATATAGCCTCTGGGAACGTGCCCCCAGTTAATTCTGAGTGGTAAATAAAGATGTTAGCAGCTAATAGCTGGAGAGAAGAGACATAGGTGGGGTTTAGGTTTCCTGGGCTTGGAACCACGAGGAAAAGAGAGAGATGGAGAGAGAGAGGGAGAGAGAAAGGGAGGCAGGCCGTGGGATAGAGAAACAAGAAGAGTCATCATGTTCTCTGGGCCAAGAGATCATGGGCCAGAGAGCTGCCCGGTTGGGTTAAGAGCAGCCAATATGGAACATAGTAAATGGTAAGTGATAATTTGGGGTTCTTGATGGGAAGTAGACTCTAACAGCACAATGCCTAGCTGTTGTACTGCTTAAGGCATGTTTAAATATGAGGCTGCATGTATGTCTTTCATCTGGAATGTAAATGGTCAAAGGTGGGAAGGAACCCTTCGCCTGGGATCTCATCACCAACCACAGGAGACTTCTGAGTCAGAACTGGGAAGAACTGCTTCCAAGTTTGTGACCAGCAGAGACTGATGGCTAACAAAGGACTACTCTTATATGAAACTGATAAGCTTGGAGAATAGTTTCTTGCATCAGAGGTAATGTGTCACCTCACTCCACCCAGTTCCTATCCCTAAAGCAAACACGTTCAGTCCTCTGTACCTCATGTTCTCTGTTCTTCTTACTTTGGTATCAATTTTTATGCTTTCATTTTAGAATAGAAACGTCTGTCTTTCCTCTCCTCCACTCCTCTTCTCCTGTCTTGGCTTTTGTGATAGCCTCTGACTATTTAGACTTTGTTGGTCTTGAGCTTTTTGTGTAGCCCAGGATAGCCTATAACTTTTCCTCCTCCCACCTCTGTTTTTTAAGTGCTGGGCTTTCAGGTGTGTGCTATTGTGCTTGGATATTGACTTCCTTCATTGCAGATGATAAGGAAGCAGTCAGTGGAGGTCTCACCCTCTTCAGGAGCAGAGTGGGCAGGCAGCCAAGACATCAAACAGAAGGTACTTTATTGTCACCTCTGGATTAGCAACCTTAAATGACGTGAAATACCTTAAAACAGATTGTCACATCAACACAAGTCATGGCTAAATGTTATACTGTATTAGGATATTCCCCCTTGGCTCCCTCGGTTTTCCCTAGTGAGAGAGGGCTGAGGGGGCTGCCCCCTCAGTCTGCTGTACAGCTATTTAGGGCACCAATTCAGCTGATGAGAGATCAAGAATTTGCTTGATGATAAATGAATTTAATGCCTTTGGAACCTAAGAAACTGAGGATCTCAGTTTGCTCCCCAGCACCCTTCCCTGTAATCTAGCACTGGAGAGACAGAGTCAGGGAGACCCTGAGGTTTGCTGACCACTAGTCTAACAGACTTGGTAAGCTCCAGATTCAGGATGAATGAGAGACTCAAAAAATAAGGCATAGAGTGATTGAGGAAGTCACATGATGTTGATTTTTGTCTTCCAAAACGCACACGTGCACACACACCAGTAAATAAATAAATTAGGGGGGAAATGGAACAACTTTTGATTTTATAAAGTGAATTAAAATCAAAGAGCTGAAAGTTAAGGATGAGCTGAAGAATTAGAATATAATGTTTAGTTTCCAACCAACAGAGGAAAATAAGAGATCAAAGAAAACTATGAGTCCTTCAGAAAACAGGCTTTGTGAAAAAGAAAAGGGGAAAAGTTGTTAGACAGAAACAAAATAAAACGAGATTAGTAAAACACAGCTCTGTAAATGATCACTTACATCGGTATAGCTGGGCTTTGGCTATTTTACGGGTTTCTTCTACTACTCTTCTCCATGCCACTTCTACCCTCCCAGCCCCTCATACCAGGAAGGAGAGAAAGAAGGATAGAGGGGAAAGGGGTCGTTAATACGGTTAGACTACTTCCTGCTGATTGGGGGAATCAAGGTCTGTGGGGCAAGTTTGACCTTCACCGCCAGGACATCTAATCTCTTCTCTTTGCATAGGATCACTTGGCAAACCCCTTTCAAGGCTCTATCACACATGCATCCTCCCAACAGTGCAGAATTCCAAGCATCATACACTTGCAGAGACTATCTGTAGCTGGCAAAATCACAGCCCTGCTAGAGCACGGGGCAAATCATAGACTGCTGTGGACAGTCTGAAGCAGCCCTACACCCCACACCCGGGATTAAAACAAAACATACTCCCATATAATTCTGTTTTTTTTTTCTTTCTTTTTTTTTTTTTTTCCAAAAAACCCCCAAAATGCTTATTACATACGGTGATGGAAAGAAGTAGAGATGACCAGGATGTATAAATGGATCTAAACTAATTATATGCAGCTTGTTGAGAACACATCTAAGGCTGGGTGTAGTAGTGCACACCTTTAATCCTAGCACTGGGGAGACAGAGGCAGGGGAATCTCTGTGAGGCCAGCCTGGTCTACATAGTGAGGTCCAAGATGACTAGGGTTATTTTATTGTCAACTTTGTTTTAATACTCTCTATACCTCTGAGAGAGAGAGAGAGAAAGAGAGAGAGAGAGAGAGAGAGAGAGAGAGAGAACATAAAAGGCCTGATTTTGTTGTACATGCCTAAAATCCCAGCATCCAGGAGGCCATGGCAGGGGGATCTCTGAGTTCCAGGCCAGTCTGGTCTACATAGTTATACCTTGTCTTAAAACGAAAATCAGAACCAGAGCAAGTAATAAAAATGGAAAGTAGTAAAAACAGTGGAACTATGCTCAGGGGTTAGAACACTTGTTGTCTGGCAGAGGACCCAGCTTTGGCTGCCAGCACCCACACAGCAAGGACCAAGCTTTGGCTCCCAGCACCCACACAGTGAAAGACCTCTGATCTGGGGAGACCCTCACTCAAGTCTCGGGATGGCGCGACCCCCCAAAACTCACAAAAGACCGTCCTTGCTGCAATCACATGAGGTTTATTTGGGGGACCAGTGCACTGGGGTTGAGCTCATAACCTATGCAGAGGCAGAGGAGTTTGACCCCCAGCAGTTAAAGTCAGGGGTGTTTAAAGGAAAAAACCACAAATCAAGGGGTGGGGAACAGAAAGAATTTGCATTATGGGGAAGTACAGAAGGTTCTAAGTTAGTCACAAGGCATTTGCACAAACATTTTTGTGGTTAGCTAGTTCCTGGACCATTGTGCCTCTGGCCCTGGGGCCAGGCCAAGGTCACCCGTTTCTTAGGGGAAAGAATGCAGCCGGGTGGGGTTTGGTCAAGCAGGCAATTTCAGTCCTATTTCTGTTTCTGGCTCCAAGCATGCTAGGGGTCTAACTTTCCTCATAAGGGGGTCAGGTCTTTCAACAGCAAGAACCCAGCTTTGGCTGACAGTACCCACACAGCAAGGACCAAGCTTTGGCTGCCAGCATCCACACAGCAAGGACCCAGCTTTGGCTGCCAGCACCCACACAGCAAGGACCCAGCTTTGGCTCCCAGAACCCACACAGCAAGGACCCAGCTTTGACTGCCAGCACCCACACAGCAAGGACCCAGCTTTGGCTGACAGCACCCACACAGCAAAGACCCAGCTTTGGCTCTGTAAGACTCTGGGGAGTCTTAATTTACTGAAGAACCTCTGAATGGACACACAGATTGATGCAAGATGCAAGAGAAATTTATTGATTCATCAGCATGCTGAGGTTGCTCTATATACCAAGACGGAGGGCGACCTCATGGAGCCCGTTCAGGGACCTTATAGGACACAATAGGAAATGGACCCAGTGGGTTGTATATAAATATGTGCCTGTGTGTGTGTGTGTGTGTGTGTGTGTGTGTGTGTGTGTGTGTGTGAGACCAAGCTAGCTCAGCCACTCAACAAGGTCTTGTGGTAGGGAGTGAGAATTGAAAAGAAAAAGACAATTAGACAACACTATAACATGACTTCAGCCAGTGCTGAGGCTGAAGCAGGTTTATTTTTTTCCAGTCTACTTTTATATCATTCTAGGTACATACAAAGAATATGGTCAGTCCTAAGGCATAAACAAAATAGTAAAGGAACCAACTAGGCATAAACAAAGGTCCCATGATTACTGTATTCAGAGTCTTAACAAGACCCATCAAGATACAAAGAACACATTCCTCAGTTCGATTCATCTTGAGCCTACTTCCATGTCCTGGCCCAATGTAAAATTCCTGCCAAATTCCTAGAAGGCCCCAAAAGCTCTCCACAGTATGTAACAGTAAAAAGAGCAGAGGTCAAGAACTTGGGAGGAGGAAGAGGACTTGAGAGTTGGAGGGGAGGGCTGGGATTGATGTAAATTAAATGTAGTCCTTAGGCATAAAGTTCTAAAAGAAACAAACAATCCCCAAATTAAAAATAAATAATTTTTAAAGAGAAAAATGCAAGACAACAAAAATATATAATAAGCATGAAGATGGTTTTCGAATATTATGATGCTTAGTATAATCAATAAATCTAAAGCATACACTTAAAGTATGCATGAGATCAATAACTTGGTGAAACAATATGCACATGAAAGGAAAAATGCTAGTATCACACAGATTATATTCTCTGATACAAAGCAAGGAAACTAGAAGGAAACAACAGAGACAGCATCAAGTCTTCCCACACATTGAGGACTGTTAGTCATTCCTGAGTAAATAAGTTAAAAACACCACAAAAGAAACCACCAGATATTTGACAGTAAACACCAGCGGAAGTACTACATATAAAAGCTGTAGAATGGGCCAGCTAGGTGGATCAGTGGGGAGGAGCAACTTGTTTCAAGTCTGAGGACCTGAGTTCAAGACCTAGGGTCCGTGTGGAAGAAAGAGAGAACTGACTCCTGCAAATTGTCCTCTGATCTCCACAAGCTTAACAGACAAAACCTGTATGTTGAAATAAAAGGAATTCTAATTTTGAGACTTTCTTTTTGCAAACAAGGAAAAGTTAAAATTACTTATGTAGTCAATAAAAGAAGCTAGAGAAAGCCGGGCACTGGTGGCGCACGCCTTTAATCCCAGCACTTGAGAGGCAGAGGCAGGCGGATTTCTGAGTTCGAGGCCAGCCTGGTCTACAGAGTGAGTTCCAGGACAGCCAGGGCTACACAGAGAAACCCTGTCTCGAAAAAAAACCAAAAAAAAAAAAAAAAAAAAAAAGAAGCCAGAGAAAATATAACAGAGTGAACCTAAAGAAACCCAGGGAGAGTGAATGGTGAAAAAAACCAGATGTAACTGAAATAGAAAACAGAAGAAAGGAGATTAAAAGGCAGTTCACTGGAGACAAAAGAGGCTTGGACTGTGGAGGCGGCTGAGTGGAAAAAGTGCGCACTGTGCAAGGAAAAAGTGCGCACTGTGCAAGGAGGAGGACTTGAGCTTGGAGACCCAGAACCCACATAAACCCAGGAACAGGGGCTGGAACCCACATAAAGCCAGGCACAGTGGCTGGTGCATGTAACCCAGCACTGGGGCGGGCTGAGACAGGCAGATCGCTGAGGCTCATTGTTCAGCTTCAGGTCCAGGGAGAAAGGAGAGAAGAATGATCTGGAAAGACACCTGACATCCACTCATGGGCTCCAAACGCGTCCACAGGTGCGCGAGAGTGTGAGTGCGTGTGCGTGTGCGTGCGCGTGCGCGCGTGCGCACACACACACTGACAAATGCCTACCACTCACATGCAACATACCACACAGAACACACTGCACAAAACAAATCTCAACCAACCAACAAAGTAAGCAAAAACTCAATGTAATAGACACACTTATAATGACATTTATCAAGAAATAAAACGAGACTGAGGCAGGAGGCTTGCTGTGAGTTTTAGGTTCATCTAAATTACATAGTTAGTCAAAAGACCCCGTCCCCCTGTTTCAAAAGGAGAAAGTCACCAGGAAGCAATTTTGAAAGAAATAAGAACACATCAGAAATAACTAGACACTTTAGAGATAATGAAGGAGAGTAACTCCATCAATGAAACAGAAAGTGTACAGGTGACACTTGGCTTCTTCAGAGTATAAATCATTCAACTTGAAAGACTGAATTAACCAATAGTTGTGTAATTAATGAAAAAGCTTCCAAAATACCCTCAGGTTTTATAGACCCTTCAAGGAGACTTTTCAAAAAATGTATTACTTTAGTGATGGTGTGTGTGTGTGTGTGTGTGTGTGTGTGTGTGTGTGTGTGTGTGTGTATGTGTGTGTGTGTGTGTGTGTGTGGTACACACTAATCAGGAGGCAGAGGCAGGCACTTCTCTGATTTCAAGGCTAGTCTGTTCTATAGAGCAAGTTCCAGGACATTCAGGGGCACAGAGAGAAACCCTGTCTTAAAAAAACAAACCCAGCCTCTTTCCAGCCAGCGCCAAGCGATGGACATCTCTTGGGATAACTGGCATGAGTGCCGCGAGACCAGGGGTAAGAGAAAACCTTACCACAAGAAGTGGAAGGATGAGCTGGGACGGCCTGCTGCTGACACTAAGATTGGCCCTCGCCGCATACACACAGTCCGAGTTCGAGGAGGCAGTAAGAAGTACCGTGCCCTGAGATTGAATGTGGAGAACTTTTCCTGGGGCTCTGAGTGTTGTACTCACAAAACAAGGATCATGGATGTTGTCCACAATGCATTCAATAATGAGCACCAAGACCCTGGTGAAGAGCTGCATTGTGCTTATTGACAGTGCACTGTACCGACAGTAGTCGAGTCCCACTGTGCACTGCCCCTGGGCCGCAAGAAGGAGGCCAAGCTGACTCCTGAGGAGGAAGAGATTTTAAACAAAACATGATCAAAGAAAATTCAAAAGAACTACGACGAAAGGAAAAAGAATGCCAAAATCAGCAGTGAGGGAGCTGGAAGACTGGACATAACAGCCGCTCTGAGGTTAAAAACCTCCTTCCATTCAAAGGGCTAATACTGTCCTTTCTCCTGCCTGGGCCTCATTCAGCACCTCATTTGCATATGCACATCTACCCAGTCAAAGCCCGCCTGAACCGGTATAAACAGCATTTTCATCTCCTCTTAGCCAGCATCAGTTTTTCAGCTGGCTTATGGTTCTGGCAGGCAACACCCAGATGGAGGTCATGCACCAGCGGTCACCAACTAGGACACTGCACAGCACGGCTTCAGAAGGGAAGCATTCTTTCAAACTCAGGAGGAAAACACAGCTGATCTTATCCCTCCTTTTCACCTTGGAGAATCTAGTTCACGAAATAACAGAGGAAGGGATGTGGCTAATAAGACAACCCCTGCAGCAGCCAGGAAACCTGCCCCCCCCCCCCCCCCCCCCCCCCCCC
>CM052713.1:13414065-13444963 GCA_028551405.1 Uromys caudimaculatus
TTTGCTGAAGAGTGATACCCTGGAATCAAAGGGTATGTAAAAGCGAAGAGTGTTTTATTCTGCGGAAGTCCAGCATGCTGGTGGTCTACCGATACCAAGATAGAGAGATCCTGAAGTGAGCTCACAGGCCTGATTTAAAGCACATTAGGGGATTCTGGGGTAGGTGACCTTTATCTTGCTCTGTGTCTAGGGAAATTCCCTTACAGGGTGTGGAGGCTTGAAACTGTTGCTAAGGAAGTAGCTGAGGAAGTCTGGAAACTTCTGCTGACCCATTGTCCTTGCTTTAGGCCAGGGAGTGGGGCATCTTCTCGGGCCTGGAGTTGCCCAGTCCTGAACTGCCAATTTGAAGCCTGTCATGGAGTCAGCCTAGCCTTCTCAAAGGGAGGGGCCAGTCCTGCAGAACTAAAGCTTCAGGATTTCCATGACACATGGCAACAGCAAGATAGGAGAGGAGTCCCAATGAGGATCCAGTGTTGATAGTGTGGCAGTAGCCAGAGACCTCCGACCAAGCCAATGGACGTCTGCAAGTGAAGCTGTTTGTGTTAGCGTTTCCTCTAGGCTTGGCCCAACTGTTACCAGCAACAGCCAGGTATGAGCCTGGCTCTCTATAAGGATTGTTTAGCTTCTCTCTCTCTCTCTCTCTCTCTCTCTCTCTCTCTCTCTCTCTCTCTCTCTCTCTCTCCCTCCCTCCCTCTCCCTCTCTCCCTCCCTCCTCTCTCTCTTCACTCCCTCCCCCCTCCGTCTCTTTCCACCCTCTCTCTACCCTCCCTCCCTCTATCCCTCTCTCTTCATCCTCTCTCTCTTCACTCTCTCCCTCTCTCTTTCCCACACGTCCCCGGCCAGCCTCTTCCCTTCTTTCTCTCTTCCTCTCTCTTCTCTCTTTTGTCCTTCTCTGTTCCCCTGTCGCATGGCTTGATTGCTCAGGGGAACACCTTAACAGGGCCCGCCAAGAAACCCCCTCATGCCACCATTTTAAAAAACACAATATCTTGGACAAAAGGGGATATACTGTGTGACACACGGTGACACACCCCAGCCTCCACAGTGAAATGTTTTTTGTTTGTGTTTTGTTTTGTTTGTTTTCTTTAGGTGGGAGAGGTTGCAAAGGCAGAGGGCAGCTATGAAGGGACATGGGGCGATGAGTGGAATTGGGTGCCTGATGTGAAATTCACAAAGAAGCCATAAAAAAGTTTTAAAAAATGTATGTTAAGGGAGTTCACACAATCTCAGAAGAAAAGAAACACCCCTGCATGTCTGTTACGATGACCTGCCTACACATATTGTAGCAAATGGCTATGTAGGTGTGCCCCTGTATTTTCAGCTGTTAATTGCCCCTAGGGCAGATATGAAAACCCTTGTCACTTTCTCACCTGCCCCAAAAGAGGCATCTCTGAAATTATGTTAAAAAGCAAGCTGCCACTGAAGAGGTCAGGGGTCACATTGCCCTCTATTTAGCCGAAAGACAATACTAAATATGGAATGTGCTTAGTTCTGCTGTTGATCGGTTCAGAATGAGTAAGCTCTGTGTCTTAGGGTTTTACTGCTGTGAATGGACACCATGACCAAGGCAACTCTTATAAGAACAACATTTAGTTGGGGCTGGCTTACAGGTTCAGAGGTTCAGTCCACTTCCATCATGGTGGGAACATGGCAGCATCCAGGCAGGCATGGTGCAGGAGAAACTGAGAATTCTACATCTTCTGAAGGCTGCTAGCAGAATATTGGCTCCCAGGCAGCTAGGATGAGGGTCTTAAGGCCCACATCCACAGTGACACACCTACTTCAAGAGGGCGACACCTTCTAATAGTGCCACTCTCTGGGCCGAGCATATACAAACCATTACACAGTGGAACCTCTCCCACTATGTTAATAGCTTTTTGTATGAGAAAGGAATGTGGCTTTTGATAAATAGAGAACTGGTAAATGGATGAGACCAAGCAGAGAGGTAGAACAGTGATAGCCACATGGAGGAATGCAATGGCAGAGAAGCTGCTTAAGTTAGAAGCTAGCTGAGAGATTGCCTCAGCAGAAACCGTTTCAACAGCCTTAAACTATAATGAGGTGCATATTTTACATACCAAAGCAGACCTGGCCTCCAGGTTCTCCCAGCATCCCTCAGACCCTACCTTAGCATACCCTGCTCCCAACCCTGAACTTCCCAGCCCAGAGGCTCTTCCCTATATAATCCAGACGTTTTGGACTCCCCTTTTCTCTCTCTCCCTCCCTCTCCCCATCTCTCTCTCTCCTTCTTCTGTTCTTTCTCTGCATGTGTGCCCTTTCTCTCTTTCTCTTCACCCCCCCTCTCCCCATGGTGACTCCCCTGGCCTCCATCCTTGGGGCCAGTGAACTCTCATCCCAATAAACCTGCCATTAACATAATCTAATCTGTTTTGAATTGGCTCATTTCACTGGTGGCAAAGAACTAACCATATATATATATATATATGATCTCCATGCCTTTATTATTAAACCACAAATGCGGCTCCTCCAAAGCCCCACAATACATGTCCTCCCTCATATGTATAATCTGTTAATAGCACATGCATGGATGTGAACATACGTGCATGTGGATGCAGTGTGTAACAGAAAGGGTTAATATAAGCGACTGAGGAAGAACTGAATGCAGGTAATGGGCACGTTATGAAGGAGGAGATAAGCTAATAGCTGTTTTTAGTTTGAACTCTGTCACAGATGTCTGGTTTTGGTGGTAGAACATGTCAACTAACATATTTGATAGTGAAAGCATAAAATCCAATGTGAAGCTCCACAGTGCTCATTCCAGAGAGCTGCTCTAACTTCCGGTCCGGTTAACTCTGAAGTGTGATTTCTTTTTGCAACAGTTTTATAGTAAAAATTTAAAAAATAATTGGAAAGGGTGATATGTTATTCTGCATTGGTGAAATGAGCCAATTCAAGCCAGATTAAAGTATATAATTGCAGGTTTATTGGGAAGCAGCTCTCAGGTGGTACATTGGTTCCAAGGAACAAGACCAGGGAAGTCACCATGGGGAGGGAGACGGGGGGAGGGTGGGTGGGAAGAAGAGAATGAGACAAAGAATGTTGAGACAAAGAATGTGTGCACACAGGGAGAAAGAATGCAGATTGTCATACTTGATGGCAGCTGTTTTTACCCGCTGAGCCATCTCATTGGTCCAAGGTATGAAACTTTTTAATGGAGGAAATTACAAAGCCTCGTGAAAAAACTAAAAAGACCAAAAATAAGTGAAGAAACACGTTCATGGATCAGAAGACTGTGTCCCGCAAACTCCTGGCAAGCAAGCAGTTTGTAATCCAATTAAGATTCATGGATCAGAAGATTCAACTTCCTGCTGATGCCCCTACCAAGTAATCTGCAAATCCAATTAAAATTCTACCCAAATCTCAATGAAGTTTCCTTTGGGATGGAACTTGACAAGCTGATCTTAAAATTCACAAAGAGATCAGCAACCAGATAATTTTGGAAAAGAACACAAGGCAGCAGGGTGGAGAAGACTTAATCTCCAAGCTAAAGGGACTCGGTGGAATGATGGGGGAATGGTAACGAGAGAGTAGGGCAGCAAAACAGAACACAGAGCCCTGCGTGAGACCCACGCACATATGGAAGAGAGATACACAGCAGCTGGGATCTCAAATCACAGGAGGAAGAACTTACTTTGAGAACTAAGCAGAGCAGTGCTGGGGAGATGACTCAGAAAGCCAGTGTTTGCTGCCAAGCCAGACAACCTGATTTTAATACCTGAGACACACTCCTGGGAAGACAAGAATCGACTTGGGAAGCTTCTGCATGCATGACTACACACACACACACACACACACACACACACACACACACACACACACGTGCACAGACACACACATGCACACACACACTCACATGCACATCCACACTCACACACACACACGTGCACAGACACACACATGCACACACACACTCACATGCACATCCACACACACACACACACGTGCACAGACACACACATGCACACACACACTCACAGACACTCACATGTATACACACACACATGCACGCACATGCACACCCACATTCACACACACATACACAGACACTCATGCACACACACACACACGCCATATAAATAAATGTTTTTTAAAAGTAATGCTTGGGAAAGTGAAATGTAGAAAAACATAACATTGGATTTTAATCTCCCTATCCCCAAAGAAGTATCTTAAAAGCTAATATTTAAAGTTTTTAAAAGATGATAGAGAAGTCTTTATTATGTTTGGGCAGAAAAAAAATTATTTTTCTTCCTTTTGAGATTTATTCATTTTACTTTATGGGTGAATGTTCTGCCTGCATACATGTATGTGCACTGCACACATGCTTGGTGCCTGCAGTTCCACAGAACTGGAGTTGTAGGTGGTTGTGAACCACCATGTGGGTGCTGAGAATTGAGCCCAGGTTCTCCTCAGGGGGGAGGGGGCCCTCTACTAGATTCTCTCCTTTCTAGTTTTCTTCTCTTTCCCTAACTTCCCTCCAGTGGTTAACTATGATGTTTAATGGGGTAGATTCAATCTGTCCAATGTCCAAAAAAACCTGTTGTCAATCAGTTTAAGTCCAAGAACACAGAACGAGATACCAACAAACACAGAGGAGAACAATCAACACACAGACAGCTCGACCCTACCATGGGCAGGCATCTAGGTTTAAGAACACAGAGAGAGAGAGACAATCAACACACAGTTTGCCCCTTCCATAGGCACAGATAGTTCGTCCCCTCAGCCAGCTCCAGCTGCGCTGACATAAACCAGGTGGCCCTGCTGCATGCATTAGCAGGAGCCAGATAAACCAGGTTACAGCAAGACTTGTTTCCAGAAGGAGAGGAGCCTTCCCGACTCCTTCCAGGGGGGCCTGAAGTGTCTTCCAGACACCCCCCCCCTTGGTCGCGCTGTTAAGGCACGTCTGCCCACCACACTTGACTGCCCCAAACACCGTGAGCTCTCCCAGCACCCTGAAGCTTGCAAGCAAACGGAAGGTTCAGACTTTCATACAGACTTACAGACTCAGACTCTGACAAACAGTGAGACAGACAAAACCAAGGTACCTACTGTTCCTTCGAACTGCCACTCTCTGGTGTGTCCCCACAGAGGGTCGATTCCTGGCCCATTCACCAAATGTAAGACTCTGGGGAGCCTTAACTTACCAGAGACCCCTGAGTGAACACACGGAGTTGGGCATTGATGCAAAATGCAAGAGGAATTTATTGATGCAGCATGCTGGGGTCATCTTGCACACCAAGGCTGGGGAGAACAGCTATGTGCAGTCCGTTTAGCGAGCTTTTATACATTTTTTAGAGCAGCAGCTATTAGGTACAATGTGATTGGCAGAACAGTGTGACTTTTAAACTGATTGGTCTTTAGGGAATGAGGTAGCAGGGGCTTAATCAGCCCCTCCCTTCCAGCCTACATGCTCTCTAGCCTGTTTCTTCCAGGCGGGGAGGGGTACCCATGGGTTCAGGGGCCCTGGTGGAATATCCCAAAATTCCTGAGCTGACTTCTCAACACCACGCCTCTGCCAGGGCTGGTGTTGGCTGTTGGAAGACACTGCTGTGGTTGGGGGTTGGGAAAAAGCAGTCTGAGCTGTGGAAAAGCTAGTTCAGGGGGGTTTGCAGGCCTGCAATGAGGCTGGGGTCGTGGGGTTCTTAGGCTCTTGGACATCCAGGCACCGCTGGGAGCTGCAAAGAGCAGAGAATGGAGTTGGGGGCCCTGAGGGTTGGGGACAGTGTCTAGCCTGGGGCTAGGGGTTGATGGGAAGGGGAGCTCCACCTGGTCCCACAGGGAGAGTCCTTGGCTTGATGGCAGCAGGTTTGGTGGCAGTTGTAATTTGGAGTACAGAGAGACCATCTACTGGAGATTAGGCAAAGGTCTTCATGGCTCCCCATGGCAGATCTTGATAGAAAGAGATAGTCTGTGGTTCCAAACCATTTATTGTCATGGCAGAAAATAGATATGTAAAACCATACCCCACTTCTCAGGGTGGGCCTGAGATTAAATACCTTTTGCAGGAGGAAGTTTATCGCATGCCCTCTGGACCTCTGGGTACCTTATTAATATGAAAAACTCTGTTTTGAGCCTATTTGACTTTTCCTGTTGTCTTGGTCTGAGATGTTTGAGATGCCTCATCTACGTATAGAAAGGCTTGGGGCATTGCCCTTATGTGGCTGATGGCCACAAATCTATGGGGGGCTGCGGCCTTGTGACAGGGGCCTGGTGCTGGGAGCAGGCGAAGCTCCTACAGTCACTTCAGGGTCTCTGGGACTTCAAGCCTTTAGCTCAGCAGAGGACCATTGCTCTCACGGTCCACTGCCCCACAATACAGTATGAAGATGCAGGAGAAATATAAACGTCAGAACTCCGTAGACCTCGATGATGAGTGTTTGGGTACTAGAGTTGTTAATGTCTTTACCTCTTTGAAATGTTATAGCAGAGGCTGGAAGGGTGGCTTGTCGGTGAAGAGTGCTTTCTGCTCTTACAGAGGACCAGAGTTTGTTTCCTAGTATTCATAGCAGGTGGTTCACAACCACCTCTAACTCCAGCTCCAGGGTATCCCAAGGGCATTCTGCATGCATATGGCACCTGCGCAGATACACATGGAAAGATGTGAAATTTTCAGTTCTATTTATTTTTGTTTTTTTGAATCAGGGTCTCTTTATGTAGTTCTGGCTGTCCAGGAACTCTCTATATAGACCAGACTGGCCTCAAACTTACACACTCATGGTCTCTGCTTCTCAAGAGCTGTGTGCTACCATGCCTGGCATACAGATATAATTATTTTTTAAATGTATGTGAATATACTGTCCCTGTCTTCAGACACACCAGAAGAGAGCATCAGATCCCATTACGGATGGTTGTGAGCCACCATGTGGTTGCTGGGAATTGAACTCACGACCTTCAGAAGAGCAGTCGGCACTCTTAACCGCTGAGCCATCTCTCCAGCCCAACTTCTTCTCTTTTTCCATCCTTCTCTGTCCCCTCTTTTTCTCTGCCTTTATTCCCTTCTCAGCTCCCCTTCCCATGCCCTCACATAAACTCTCTTCTGTACTACACTCACCCTATGGCTGGTGCCTCCAGTGAGGGGTTGGTGGCTACCTCAGCATGGGCCCGCTGAGGTAGCCCCTCCCACCGCACCATACTAACTCCTACAAAAGATATCACTAGTTTTTATAAAACACATCAATGTGTGTATATGTCTCACAGCACTGAATTTCTGGCACTGTATCACTGCATTGTGAGCTCCTCATGACAGGGTCTGTAACTTCTTCCTTTATAGTCCCAGGATCTAGCAAAGCAAGAGGTTTAACCTTTGTTTATTGACTGACTGACTGACAGATTAAATGAGTGGATGCCTGGAGAAAGAGAGAAATGCAGAGAGGGAAGAGGGAGGAGGAAGATGGATAGATTTGAGAGGAGACTTTGTCTCCAGCAGGGAGGAATACATTTACCACTGTTGTATGAATTGTTTCATATGTCAGACCCTATTGCTAACAAGGCCAACACCTCTGCAGTGTGTTTGTGGGTGGTTTCCTGCGGTAGGCAGCAAGAAGCTAGTGAGAGGAGGGGGAGCACAGCTCCGGGAGGAGGGGGCAGCACAGCTTTGGGAGCCGCTTTGATCTCTGGTTTTTGAGGCGAGAGTGGGTGATGTTAGGAAGTTGACTAGGGATTAGTGGAGCTGGGAAAGAATGCGGCTGGGGTTTGAGGTGGTTCAGCCAATGGCTTTGATTTCTTTGAGGAAGTAGAGCAATGACGCATTTGTCAAAGGAGACATAGGTAATAATAAAAGAAAGTGAGAGTATTTGAGTTCCAAACCCTGTCGTATATAAAGCACAACTGTATAAGCATACATTCATAGCAAGGGAGGTCAGGAATGTAACAGGGACCCAGGTTTAGTAGGCCCCAGACCATATCACAACTGACTCCACAATGGCTATTCAGGCTGTAAAATTCAGCACACAACACCACCCGCCAACACTAAAACAAAGGCCTAATCCATCAAAGTCCACAGTTCTGGGGAAGTCTCTAACTGTACTAACTTTGCTTTATGGCTTCTGTAGTTCCACTTTTGGCTACCTGTTATTGTTAACTAAAGTATGTCAACACAGAACGTTTTTGTGTCTAAAAGCTCACCCTGAGAAAGGCTCAGGGCCACACTGGGATCCTGAACAACCAGTGTAGTCATCCACTGGCCAATAAAGATTCTCTATTGACTTAAATCCATGTCGAGCAGTCTTCTCTGGTGAATATACCTCGCAACAAGGAAGAATCAAAATAAACAATCCGACAGAACCCTAAGCCTGTAACTGGGAGTGCCAAGCTGAGTAGCTACCATGCACAGAAAAGGGCTGTCGGACTCTGGGCTTGCCTGGGAAACCTCCCACAGTCTCATCCTGCAGACACCCTCCTCTGAGGTGCTGTGGGGGAGAAGGTGGGCAGTCATCTTTGCAGTGGGCAGAGGCATGGCTCTACAGATTGCCTCCTGAGAACTTTCAGACTTAGATTTGCATTCAGCTCAATCTCTGGTGGCCCAGCAACTTCCTTATTATAAACCAACTGTATGTGAGAAAGAAACCATAAACACACCTGCAAGTACGTAAGTACGTTAATACCTCTCTCTCTCTCTCTCTCTCTCTCTCTCTCTCTCTCTCTCTCTCTCCTCTCTATGTTCCTTCTTCCTTGAGGAAGGGCTCAGACTACATCCTGGCTTCACAGATGTAGCTCCTACCAGAAGAGGGGCCTCGGCAGTGACTGAGGGGAAGATGTAGCAGCTGAATACTATTGTCCTGCTTGCTTCCTTTTGCCGTTGTGAGGTGTCACTGTGTATATGGGCAGTCTGTGGCTTGGAGGCTCTGGAGTGGCTGGGAGAGGTTAGCCCATTGAGTAGCATTACTTTCCCAATTGTCTGGGGGTGTAATGCGACTATGATTCCCTTTGTATTTGAAGGGTGTGGGACAGCCAACAGATCCCCTGAGAGGGATGTGGAAAAGACGGGGTTGACTGTAACCTGATTGTTTGTCTGCAGAGTGATGCATCCAGCCTGCACCTTTGCCTTTTAGGCCTGGCCTACAAAAGGACTCTGTCAAGAAAGAACACTTTCATTACAAAGAAAGGATCCTGTGTGCGGAGCCTTTGCTTAGTAATATGTGGCAAATATCTTTCCTTTGCACACCAAGGTGTTTCTGAGCACTCTACAGGGACGGGCTTGTTAACCAACCAATGCCGGGAATGCTTGTTGTACCCAGGTGTTTTGCAGCTGGCCAGTACTATTGTAAGGACCAGCTGCATGAATGAATTCCTCCATCTTTATGTGGGGGGCTATGCCATACCACTTGACACAGTGTAAGTTACTCCCAAGCTTACAGAAGTTACAAAGAAACACACCAGGATGCAGTAAAGCAAAGATGAAGCCAAGGCAGGGCTGGAATGCTCCCACCCCCTCTTTCCTTGCAGCTGTGGGCTTGGCTGGGCTGAGCACCATCCGTAGAGTATTTGGCTTGGATGCCAGAGACGGTGAGTCAGCGAACCAGGCACACTGCTCCGAGTCACATCCTGCCAGGGTGTTACCAGATGCTAAAACTGCCTGTCTTTCCCCCAACCCAGGCTCTCTCAGTCCTCTAGGCCCTGATAAGCCCGTGTGGCTGGGGCAGAGATGAAATGGAAAGTTCCTGTAGTGATCTGGGTTCCCTCATGTGTCGACACGTGTTGTGTCCCCTCACTCCCCCACCCCCGCCCCCAGGTCTGGGGCAAGAAGGTGCCAGACTGACACAACTATTTGGCCAACACTTGCCTTACCTCTTTGAGATCTTAGAAATCAAATTTTCTTCCTTAAGATGGAAAATATTACATGTACACATGAGAAAGTAAAAGTGTCAACATGTTTAAATGTGATATAGCCTTACTATATACATTTTCTTTTTTTTTCTTTCTTTTTTTTGGTTTTTTCAAGACAGGGTTTCTCTGTGTAGCCCTGGCTGTCCTGGAACTCACTCTGTAGACCAGGCTGGCCTCGAACTCAGAAATCCACCTGCCTCTGCCTCCCAAGTGCTGGGATTAAAGGCGTGCGCCACCACTGCCCGGCTACATTTTCTATCAAGTACCAACATGGGTTATGAATCGGAAAATCTAAAGCGAGAAGCCAACTTGTCCTGTGATTTTCTTTAAAATGAGAACAGCAACAGCCAAAATATCTGTCCCAAGAATGTTGTGGTACGGGTTTGATGGCTCAGTGTATAAAGGCTTGTGACGGAGCTGAGTGTGAGGAGAGAACCAACAGATATGCATCACATATGTACCGCGGTGCACAGCACCTTTATCCCATAAACATAAACATAAAAATAAATAAAAAAGGTTTTCCCCCCAGGGCACTCTGAGGCTATGAATAAGTATGCAGAAAAAAAGATGGAAACATTTTGTGAGGAAGATGCCCCTGAAGAAAGCTGTGCTGGAAATCTCATCTCAGGACTGCTGGACCCTTCGCTCCCGGAACTGAAGCAGGGTAGCTCTATGGACTGCTGTGGCTGTGTGGGAAGTCGGACAGTGGGAGGAAGCTGCCCAGGGGAGCTGCCGCCATCTTGCTGGGCCAGCCTTACACGCTACCAGAGAATTTTCAAGGTATGCAAAGCATGAACTATTTTGGACAAATGTGGGACCTGCAATAAAAGAGAACTAGCAGGTGTTTCCCCCTTTTCCCCTGTGTATTCAGGATTGCTGGACCCCCTTTCTTTCTGTGTGTATGCAGGCATGGTGGGACCCTTTTTCTCTCTGTGTGCATGCAGACATGGTGGGACCCTTTTTCTCTCTGTGTGTATGCAGGCATGGTGGGACCCCTTTATCTTTGTGCATGCAGACATGGTGGGACCCTTTTTCTCTCTATGTGTGTGCAGGTATGGTGGGACCCCCTTTCTCTCTGTGTGTATGCAGGCATGGTAGGTCTCCCCTCTTCTGTCTGTATGGAAGCATGGCACACAAGTAGATGTCAGCAGACAGATGTAAATGTCCCCTCTTTCTTTCCACTTTGGATCAGGGGATGAGTTCATCCCTCAGGCTTCCGTGGTAAGTACTTCACTGGGTGAGCCTCTTCAACCACCCCTCCCTTTCTCTTATAAAAACACCACTGCCAGGGTGGTGGAACAGCTCAGCAGGCAGAGGCACTTGCCACTAACCCTGATGAGTTTCATCCCTGGAGCCACATGGTAAAAGTTTGAGAAATGTTATTGTTTTCTACCAGAGGTAGGTAGCCCACCAAAGAGTGATCTCCAGCATTTCCCTCACTTTCAGTCTCTTCCGCCTGGTAAAACTTCAGTGTGTCCCAAGGACCCCTCTTGCATATTCCAGGGACACGATGGCATGAAAGACACTCCACCACTCCTTCCTTCACGACCTTTGTGCTGATTACTTCAAAACTTCAAATCCAGAAAGACTTTGAGACCAGCCAGTGGGGGGGGGGGGGGGGGGGGGGAGGTATAATCACAATCTGCATTAGAAAAAGAAAAAAACAAAACCCACCAAAAGTCTTCCTGGCACCCCAACCCCACCTCACGATGCCCTGAGGGCCTACTAGCCTGGTTTGAATTCTGTCAAGTCCTTTTTTCAAAAAGAAATTGTCTTGCCAAACTAATTTTGCTCAGTTCTTGTTTTTGTGTGACACTAAGATTCTTTTTTATTTTTAACAAAAGGGGAGGATTTCACAAAGTTGTCCTCTGACCTCCGCACATGTGCTATGCACTGATGAACTCTCCCCACCATAGAAGCCCTACCCTCATGACTTGACCTAATTCTAATTACCCCCCAAAGGCCCTACCTTCAAATACCATTAACATGTGGGGCCAGGCATGACAGAGGCCTTTAATCCCAGCATTTGGAAGACAGAGGCAGGCAGGTCTCTGAGTTTGAGGCCAGCCTGGTCTACACAGTAAGTTTCAGGATAGCCAGATCTACATGGAGAAACCCTGTCCACAAACAAACAAACAGCAAACATCCAAAAAAGCAAACATGAATCTGAAAACTATGCTTCCAACCTGTGGACTTTAGGGAACACAGTCGAGTCATAGCCAAATTGATATATCTTAGTTTTTGTGTAGAGGGACTTCATAGCTGAATGTCCCGGGGCTGAGGATTAGGTCTCAGATGGCTATTTGAAAGAAGACTGGACTTGAGCTATAGCCACAGATCAGGGAGAACTTTAGAAACAACAGGCTGACCCAGGAACCTCTGAGGAGGCATGAAAGTGCTCACAAGAAAGGCAGACTCTCATATGTTCATGAGAAGGAAGCCTAAATCCAACTGAAAGCTGTTGCCACCCATTTCCCAGTGTTCACCCCCCAGTGTGGCAACAATTTAGCTGTCATAACTGTTGGGGTAGGCAGAGTGGAAAAGAGCTGACAGCTTCTAGACATCAGATTCAAAGTAAAAAGTTCAGAACTGTTACATTTTTGAAAATTTTAATGTATATGCGTGTTTTGCCTGCATGCACATAAGTATACCTTGTGTGTGTGTGTGTGTGTGTGTGTGTGTGTGTGTGTGTGTACAGTGCCCAAGGAGGTCAGAAGAAGATGCACGTTCCCCATGCAACTGGAGTTCTGGATGGTTCTGAGCTGCTGTGTGGGTGTTGGGAACTGAACCTGGGTCCTCTGCAAGAGCAGCTGGTGCTCTTAGCTGCCGAGCCATCTCTCTAGTCCCCCAAACTCAGAATTTTGGCAAGTATCTTGCATTATCTTTGTAATTTCTGAAGTATGGTTTCCTTTGCAACTAAAATCAGCCACAGGCTATTGTCGGCTTCAACAAAACAAGAACAACACACCCCTTAGACCTGCCCATGTTGTGAAGCTCCAGGGCAATGGTGTAAAGAAATAGTACCTGGGGCTGAGAGATGGAAGCGGTATCTAGAGTTGTCTGAACATAGGTTCCCCTGCCACAGTGACTCACCGTACTCTAGAATAAACAGCATCATACCCTTTGAGGCAAGAGCTGTGTCAAGGGAAGAAGACTACGTGAATGCGAAGGTCAAGCCCTTTTCCAAAAGCTATTGCCTCCTTCTGATTATTATGAACCTGATCTCCCAAGAAGTCAGCAACCTCCCCGATATTTTCCTTGGGGAGAGAAATGTCTTTCAACATCTCAGACAGGAGCACAAAGAATCTGATCCAAAGATGCAGTCTGGCTGATTTTCTTCCTCTGCTGTGTAGGCATTGAATGGCTCTCTTCGACAGAGTGAAGCCCCTTGTCCAACTAGTGGTTGTTTGGAAAATTACTCCATAACAACAGTATGTATCTTGCAAGTAGTTAATGAAGGTGAGTGTGGGACTCCTGTAATACCAGCACTCCGCAGGTTAAGATAGGAGGATCACTTTGAGTATAAGCCTAGCCTGGGCTACATCATGAATTCTAGGTCAGTAGACCTGGGCAGAATAAGACCCTGTTTCAAAATAAAATTCAAGGGGAAGGAGTGAAGAGAGAGGAAGGGAGGGAGAGAGGGAGTGAGAAGGAGGGAGGAGGGAGAGGGGATGAGAGAGAGAGAGAGAGAGAGAGAGAGAGAGAGAGAGAGAGAGAGAACATAGTGGAATTACCTATTAGGTTGAACCCTAGAAGTTGTAAACTTCAACAGTTTTCTACCCTACAAATGCGGAGTTTGAAATGTTCATCCAAGGCTAGGTGTGGTAGTGCTCGCTGTAGTCCCAAAGCTTAGGGGTAAGAGGCAGGGTTATTAATGAAGATTTTAGGGCAGGGCCCAGGCCCTAACAGCCCAAGCAAGTTAGGCTTAGGCACCACCTTCAGTAAGTCAGTTAAAGAGACAAGTAACACTGAGAAACAGAGAAAGGAGTTTATTCAGCGTGATTACACTGGAAAGAGGGACAAATAAAGAGGTTCAGTGTCCAGCCATGTTTGGTGTCCAGCTATGCTTGGTGGCCAGCCATGTCCAGTGGCCAGCCATGTATGGTGTCCAGTAATGTATGGTGGCCAGCAGTGTCCAGTGGCCAGCCATATTTGGTGACCAGCCATGTACTGTGACTGTGCCAGTCATACCAATCTGCTAGGAAACTGATGAGAGTTATAGGTTTAAACAGAGGGCAAGAGAGATGTACAGCTAAGCAGTCTGGTCAAGGGTCCATCACTGATCTCTCATTGCCTCTCATGCACCATGATCTAGAAAGTTGACAGAAGCATGTGAAATATATTCCTAGGAGACAAGTTTCTTCTCTGGCTGGCACAGGCCTTATGTTCTCCCAACACAAGATTTGTGGGGAAATTCCAATTCTTTATTGTATAGCAGTCTCCTCTGAGATTAAAATCTTTCATCTCTAAGGGAAGCTTCTTATAACATAGGATGTTAAGAGGGAGGTAAAACAATAGGATATTCTAAGAGAATGAAAAGCATTACTTCCTATAGGGAAACTCCTTAAGATCAGGAAGTAAACAACTCAAAAGCTTCAGGAAGCCCTTGAAACAGAGCAGATTCACTAGGCTCCATTCTTTCTACACTTATATAAGCAGAATGGACTGCTAAGAGACACTCAGATAAGCTAGGTACTCTCCAGCCTATTGATCTGCTCACAAGTCATGCAGCATGCTCTAGATTTTCAGCTTTTGTAAACTGTCACCCATGCTGGTGTGAGCTTTGGTGATGTAGCTGCTTTTCAGACATTTCTACTCCTGTAACTAACTCCTCACCCATATTACTATGAGTAACCCCAATAAAGCTCGTTGTTTCACTAAATTGTATTTAGGCCTAGGAAGGTTACTGGATTGGGAGTTTGAGCCAGCCTGGGCTATGTAGCAAGAATCTATCTCAAAACAAGAATAAAAACAAGCAACAAAACTTCCCAAATGAAATGCTAATATGTAGATAAAGATCGTCCTGGTTGATTGTCAGTCTGACACTTTGGAACCCAGAGAACTGTGGGTGGGCCCCAGATGTCAAGCACTAAACTTTTACACTGTTAAATTTTAGTTTTACTTCGATTTGTTACTATGTCCTGATTCTTATCTCTTGGAGTAAGAAGTGTTAGGACATAGATAAAATATTAACGCCTAGATGGAATGTTAAAGCATAAGTAAAATGTTAAGGTCTAGGTAATACATACCTGGCTTGCCATTATAAGGAAATGTTCTCATATGTTTCTGCTATTACTTGGAAATTTTCTAATGTCAAGATGAATTACATAATCTGTTATGTTCTGTGCTCTTGAAACCAGTCACAATAGAAGTCAGTAGAACTGTTTTGTATAGTTGCCCACAATAACCTTGGACCCGAACCACCTACCCAACAGCACTTCCTGCATCTATGTATAAACTTTTATGGTATTTGCCTTTATATTGCTCCCCCTGGGATGGATCCCAAAATAAGAGAGACACCTGCACCAATATAAGAAACTATTTTGAATAAGACTTGTCCTGCGCGCTACTTGGTCTCGCCAGCAAGAACCCACGCGGACACACGGATCCTTCTGCAGCAAAGCGTTTATTGCATCATGAAGAGGAAGACACCGGGCCCCAAAATGGCGCTGCTTATATAGCCCTGAGGCAGCGTGTCCTCCACTGATTGGCGCGCCCCGGGAGTGGGTGGTGATTAGTCATGTACACCCATAATGCGCAAGCGCTTCGGGGTTTCCCCGCACTATCCATAAGTTTCCTAGAGCGACAGCGGAAGTCAGCGCCATCTTGTAATGGCGAATACTCTAACCGCTCCCTACAAAGACTTCCATTTTGAGTAGCGGTCTAATAAAGTTTCCTCCCTGGAAACTGACATCTTACTTGGGAGAAAGAGACATGTACATGCATAACTGACATCTTAACTTGCAAACTAGCAAGTTAAGACATGAACGTTAGACAAGTCCCATCCTGATAGACAATGCAAGTCCCCTGCCATTGTTGAATACCCCAGCCAATGGAAGCAGGATAAGTGTATATCAAAGGCATGCTCCTGAGGAAATCCCCTATCCCTAAATCCTGATTGGTGAAATAACTTGGCACAGATGTTTGTGAATTTTAGACTTAGAAGTCCTATAGGATCTTAAATCAGTGTCATGGTTCAGTTCCTGAATCTGGGCCATAGCCCTGGTCAACCAGTCCTGGGGCATATGCTCAGTAGACTGTCCCTATCTGGCTGAGATTGGTGTTTATGTGGTTTGTGGGGGCAATTCCTGGACCCCAACAAAAAGGTATGAGACTTATTTTTTATTTTATAGGAGCCCACAGCTGAGATGCTTTAGACGTTTAAAGAGATGCTGGCTATTTTAAAGAGACTTAAGTTTTAGAAGACTGTTAAACTTTTAAAAAAGTTATTTGTGTTTTGTATTGTGATATTAATATGAGATTTGGGGATTAAATGAAGAAGGACGGGCTGTGGTTTAATAACAATGTATTGGTGTGTCAAGTTGACAAGGGGTCAGTTTTCATGTTTTGGGGTTTTTTTTTCCTTTGTTTTTTTGAGACAGGGTTTCTCTATGTATTTCTGGCTGTTCCAGAATTTTCTCTGTAAACCAGATTGGCTTTGAATCAAGAGCTCTGATACAAAGTTTCCAAGAAGAGGGAACTTTCTTTATCAGATCACTCTCTAGGCAAGTCTGTGGGCATTTTCTTGAGTAATGATTGATGTGGGAGGGCTCAGCTAACTAGGAATGGTGCTACCCTATGTGTTTCCAAGTTCTACTTCCTCCCTCAGGGTGTCCAGTACTGCTGCTGGAAGAATAAAGCAGAGCCTGGAGTGGGTGGGGTCTGCAGGATGCTGGTCCATCTGGGAGTGCGGTGTTGGTGTTGGTGGTGGTGGTGACGGTGGTGGTGAGGTCTTCTCAGGGGATTTTGTTATAGCTCTCTCAGATGATATTCAATGAAATAGTTTGTGTGCATACCCTTTATTTGGGGTGAATCAAGGACTATATATGAATCTTAGAGAGTGGGAAGGTTCTCCTTAGGATGAAGTTTCATTGGCTGGAGCTTAACATACTGGGGATGCCTCATTTGCATGGAGAGGCATTCCAGGAATCCTAGTGCCTATTGAGCAGTTTCTTATCTGGAGAGAGAAAGTTGAGCCTGTAATTTTGCCAAGGACTATGTGACATTCATCAGGTAGAAGATTGGGGATTGGCTTCCCACATGTAGAGAAGAGGAAGCCCTGCTAAGAAAAGGGAGTCCTCCCTTTTATAATGAGCTCAGGAAAGCTTTCCAGACATGATAGACTACAACCTTAGTAGTGAGGTGCAACAACACTCTGCAGGAGGTCCTGGGTTATATAAGAAAGCAGGTTGAGCAATCCAGAAAGAGCAAGACAGTAAGCAGCATTCTTCCATTGTTTCTGAATCAGTTTCTGCCTCCAGGTTCCCGCCTTGAGTTCCTGTCCTGACTTTCCTTGTGGTGCACTAACTGTCAGCTGCAGGTAAAATAAATTCTTTTTCCTCAAGTTGTTTTGGTCATGGTTTTTATTACATCAACAGAAATCTAAGGTGATGATGGTTTACATTTCCCTCAAAGTTCGTGTGTTCGAAAGTTAACTGCCAATGCAGCAGTGTTGGCTAGTGAACCCATTAAAAGACAATCAGATACATGGCTGAAGAGATGGCTAGAGATGGCTCTTCTAGAAGAACTGAGTTTAGTGCCCAGCTTATGTCTGGTGGCTTACAACCACCTGTAAATTCAGCTCTGGAGGATTTGACATTCTCTTCTGCATTTCTCTGGCATATATTCACACAACTCACATACATACATACATATACATACAAACATACATACATACATACATACAAACATACATACATACATACATATTTTGTCACAGAAGTACATAATGGACTTTGACAAGTATTTATGAACTCTGAATCGCTAGTTATTGTGTTCAAACAACACAATTGTAGCAAGAAAAATTCTTCTGCTCTGTAATGTTTCCAGGAATTCTCTTTGCAGGCAGCAAAGGAGCCTGAAAGACATGAATATATGACAACTAAAGATAAGAATGTGACCTTAGGATCCACAGTACCTGTAGCAGCCTTTCTCTCTCACAGATAGAGACAGGCACCTACTGAGACATTGTCTTGAATCTCTAGCTAACAGACTTGCAGGTACATAGCCATGCTGTCTGTCTCTGAGCCTTTCTATGACCCTCCATCATACTGTGACTATCTCTCTCTTTGTCTGTGGCTTTAATAACTCCTCTAAGAAACTTCCCAGTCTTAAGAGCTGGTCTCAGTGTCCTTCTCAGACCCTCATCAAGACCCTTTCCTGATTGAGTCTGTGACTTGGATGGGGTTTCACTGAAATGGACTGTACTTTGGGGACTTAGTTTCCCTCATTTGCTAAGACTTCTCCACATTCTTATCTGGAAATGCTTTCAATTCGTTGGGACACCTGCCATTTCTGGACCTAGTAAAACTGAATGTTGAGACAGGTTGCCCCCCTCCATTCCAGCTTTGAGGCACTGGTTTGAATAAGCTGAGTTTGGGGAGGTAGCCAGTATCACCTTGGTTCACTGGTATGATGGTAGTCACAAGTTCCAACTTTTGATCTCCTTACTCTTCTTGTAAGAAAACTAATAATTTTCTATCAAAAATAGCTAACCGACCCAGGGCCAATATTCCACAAACTTCCCCCATCTTTCAAATCTTTTATGCAAAGAAATTCAAATCTTTCTATCTCCTCCACCTGGGAAAACTTTGGTTTACACTCACTCTCCCACTCCCATATTCCACAAACTTTCTGGCTTGGAGCAGCCTGGACACCTGCCTTTCCTTCATTTCCTTTGTACCAATTATTTTAAACTAGTCAACCTAGAAGATGGCGTGGTTGGACCCCAGCCAATGTGGAAAAGACACAGTCACTACCTGTGATAGAATAAAAACTAATCACTGGAATGACAAATCCAGGATCTGCTCTCAGATACCATGGTAGCTGCTGGAATGGCTACAACAAGTTATGTCCCTCCAGATGGCTTCTAGACGGGGACAGAAAAGGAACTTTGACCATCATTTACTTTTCAGGTAAAAACAACACGAGCCAGGCTCTCTTGGCTATAGGTAAGTGCTGCTTTGAACAAAGCCTGAAATTTATTTATTTTTTTAATGCTTACGATAGGGTCTCACCATGCAGCCCTGGCTGTCCCGGAACTTACTACATAGGCAGACTGGCCTTAAACTCACAGAGATCCACTGCCTCTGCCTCCTAAGTGCTCAGATTAGGTGTGGGTCACCAAGGTCTGAAATTTTATAATGGGAGAATTCTTACCAAGAAGAAAATCATTGGTGATAAATAGTTGTCTAAGTTGATTGTAAAAACATGATTCCCACGAGCTTACAGGTGACCTTGCTCAGCCTTATAGGTTAGTTCAGAAAGGAATGTCTGTAGAGACAGCCTGTCTTCCAAGATAGTCTGTCCCACTTTGGGCAAATAATTTCAGGAAGGAGAGACTGCAGACTCACACAATAGTGCCCCAGAGGTTCAACAATTTCTCATTCACAAGCTCCTCACCCTGTGCCTGTAAAGGGTCATAGCCAGCCTTTCCCCCCGGCAGACCTCTCATTTTCCAGTTACAACTCACTGTATGTCCTAATAAACACAGGCTCATCTGTTGAGGTCAGTCTCTGGTGTCCTTCTGCCTTCTCTTTACACTGCCTGAGAAATCTAACATCTGGTGCTGAAACCCTGGCTTGACCTTCTGCTCAGAGACCCTTTATTCTCACATACTCACGGTCCTGGCTCTCAGTAGGTGGGGCCATCTGCCGCCCTAGGCAGATGTTTCTTTCACTCCTCAGCTTTATTCCTTCTGTTTCATTTGGACATGTTCTGACTCCTGGTTAGGAGGCCTTTCTCCATTCAAACAGAACTCGCATCCCGCACAGCCAAAATGCTGGAGCCACAGTAACTTGCAGGACCTAACTCAGGTGGCCTGGTAAGGTCTCAGGGGCTCAAGGGAGTGATTTTTTGTTTTGTCTTCAATTTGAGACTTAGCCTAAGGCTGTTGGAACTTTCCATGGGCTTCAGAGACTCGCTTGTTTGAGAGTTCCAGAAACTTTGCATGGCTTGGCGATCTCTTGATTCCTGGAAGGTACTGAATTTGGGGATGACCTCGCCTGTTTGGTCAATGTGACATTTGGGGTACTGGGCTGTATTTGACCACTGTTCTACACCCACGGTGGGTTCCAAATCATCTATGCCCAAAACTACTCCTTTCGCTTGTTGGTGGGATAATAAAACAAACACACAAACAAACAAACAAACAAACAACCTACCAAAACCATAACAAACCCCCTTTTAGAGATCTCAGATCAGCTACTCTTGCTTGGCTCTTCCAATATGGCTTCAATATACATTGGACAATGGCTACTGCAGGCTTGAATTCAGATCTCTCTCTGTCTCTCTGTCTCTCTGTCTCATTCTCCCTGTATCTCTGTCTCTGTCTCTCTGTCTCTCTCTCTCTTTCTCCCTGTGTCTCTGTCTCTCTGTCTCTCTCTCTGTAGACCAGGTTGGCCTTGCACTCAGAGATCCACTTGTTTCTGCTGCCTGCTTCCTGAGTGCTGTGATTTAAGGGGCATCTGCCATCCCACCCTTCATAAGATGGAATGGAGACTGGGCTGAGGCCCCTTTCCCCGCATAACCCCCAGCTCATCTTCACCCTTCTCATCCTGGGTACTCAGCTCCTGCTTCTGGCCACATTCAAAGCCTGAACTTAACTCCCATCCCCCTTCTCCAAAAGTGCTAAACGGAGCAGCTGCTTCCATTTTTATACGCCTCCACCCTCAGAACCCAGGCATCCTGGCAGCCTTGCCAATCAGTGAGTCCAGGACCTCCTCTCAGAAAAGCCAGAGAACTCAGGACGAAATTTTCTATGTAGGGCAAGAATTTTTTTTGTTTATTTGTTTTTTATTTTTTGTGCAGTAGAGTCCCTTGGCTGTGAGTCTTGGAAGGAAAACCTGTTGTCCAAATGCCCTTCGTTCCCACTGGGCCTCCAAGTCTGGCTCCCCTGAGTAAGGGTAGTTTTTTCTATACTCGAGGCTTCTTTATGCCTTTGGTCTGACTTGATTTCTGTTCCACCAAGCCTCTCACTTGTATTTTTATAGTCTCCTGTCAGATGCCTTCTAGGTTACAGGTATTTATTTATATATTGACAACTTGATGTCTTCAGAAGAGAAAAACACTCCTTAAGTTTTTCAGAAGGTTGTCTGCCTTCATCTGCGGGCACACACAGACTGGCTTTGAATAAAAAAAGACTCTCTGTCTACAATCCCTCAATTATAACGGTTGTACTTGCTTAAAATAATCACAGCTGGAAGGAATGAGGAGATAGGCAAGGTCATTGAACCTTCGCCTTAGTGTCTGGTGGCTCCTTCCAACTGTTTGTATGCAATTAGGCCCTAATTGCAATGGACCTCAAGGCTCTCTGGAAGAACTGAAGTGTACAGGGTAAAAACCGAAAACAGGGAGGGAGTCCGCCTATGCCCTGACAGGAGAGTTGTTAGATATACTTAGTAAAGGCCCTAGATACTGCCTAACACTACCATCTCCCCTTAGATACAACAAATGATGATTTATTTGTTGCTGTTAAATCTCAGGGTATTTAAATTATTTTAATCAAGAGAGATTTATATACAAAAGTTTAAATGGCTAACTGTGATTACAGATGTCTAGCTCTCTGAATATTTTTCCTACTTATCAGCTATGTTTACAAAAATATTCCCCAGTTCAAGGTCCCGTATATCTTTGAAGCTCTTACTAAGATGTAAACATTTTTTCCCTTCCCAGGGTCTGTAAGACCATTGAGTTGGGGGAGGGATTAAATTTTGTAAAATTCTAAGCAGACAGAAAGTCAGCCTAAAACCTGTAACAAAAGGGGCTGCTAGTTAAAAGCTGATATACGGTTGGCCTTCATTTGCTGCAGGATGCTGTGGATGTAGCTTGAATTCAAGTTTTGTTTAGGAGGTAGGAAGAGATAGTAGGGATGAGAAAAGCATTTAAACAAATGTAAAATATAAAGTTATGTTTTTGGTACAAAAAAAACTAAAATATTTTGGCTAAGGATGGATTTTTGAATGATAATTTTGTCCTAAGTATGACAAAGTAACAGATGAGAATGAGGCTTAAAGAAGTCATAGAAGGTCTGAGGAAGTTGTACAGGCTTATGAAAAATTGGACATAAGGATGATGTACATTTGATGATTAAGATTTATAAATTCCCAAGGTTATAATGGTCTATCACGGTAATAAAAACAGACTTAAAAATGCACATCTAATTACTTATGTCTTTGTTAACTTTGTTAAACTTTAGACATTTGGAGAAACTGAGTCATATAAAAATTATAGTGAAGTTAATTATGCACCTTTTATTCTTATAAATGTCTCCTTATGAGACCTAGTATTACTGATCTCTCTTGTGATTATATTCTTTATGATAAAATACTTAATATAAAAGATCTACTAAATTAATTTATATTTTGTAGAACTATACTATAAAAGGACAAGGAAAATGGCTCCCAGTCTCTCCAGGGACTGGATCTATGGCTTATGTTTATTTTAATATTAGTAGAGCTCCAATTCAAAAGTTGTAATTTTTAAGGTCCAAAATCTTAACAGCTATAAATGATAAAGTCTTAATTGTGCTACATAGTTTTATGTCAACATAATACAAGCTAGAGTCATCAGAGAGGAAGCCTCAATTAAGAAAATGCCTCCAAGTTGGGTAGTGGTGGAATTCACCTTTAATCCCAGCAGAGGCAGCCCTTACATAGAGAAACTCTGTCTTGAAAAACAAAAACAAAAAAAACCAACAAAAACAAAAACAAAAAACAAAACAAACAAACAAACAAACAAAAAAAAAGAAAATGTCTCCATATGATCAGGTTAAGAAAGGCTGTAGAGGTGTTCCTTAATTAGTGATTGATGGCATTGTGGGTGATACCATCCCTGGACTGGTGGTTCTGGGTTCTATAAGAAAGCAGGTTGAACAAGCCATGTAGAGCAACTCAGTAAGCAGTACCCTTCCATGGCCTCTGCATCAGGTCTTGCCTCCAGCTTTCTGTCTTGCTTGAGTTCCTGTCCTGACTTCTTCCAATGGTGAACAGCAGTGTAAATAAACCTTTTCCTCCCCAGCTTGCTTTGGGTCATGGTGTTTCATCCCAGCAATAGAAACCCTAAACAAGAGACTAATTTTTCCTGCCAGCTTCAGGAATCAGGAGAGCAGGCCCTGCACCTGTCCTGGGCAGCACAGTAGATCTGGCTCTGGTGGGGAAGGTGTGGGTGACCCAGCTTGTAGGCTTAGATTTTTTAAAACCTACTTTAATTAGGGCTCTCTAACTCTTCAACCTTCCTTCTAGCATGCTGACCCAAGGTAGGAGAGAAAGAGGGTTAATAGGAGGTGAGGGTTGTAGACCTATTTAGAAGTAGTTCTTTGGGGTGATTACAATCTTCATTATTGGGATATCAGCAGTCCAACCCAATAACAAACACAAAAGACAAATCAGTAATGGCAGTCCAGTTGGCAAACACCAAACATGAATCAGTAGCAGTGGCTTGATCCAGTAGAAACTGCGAGGCTCTGAACCAAATTGGCATGAGTCAGAGGAAACAGCAAGAAGCAGCTGGAATATCATGAGAAGTTCCTTGGCACATTTCTCTTTATGAAGTCATGACAAGCAAAGATCAGCAAAGACTATAGAGGCATTACAAGGTGTACCAGTGTGAGAGAGTACTTGGCAAAGCCCAGCAAAGACTAGCAAAATGTTGCAAGGTGAACCAATGCAAAAGCGCCCTCTTACTGTCTGTTGGGTTCTAGTTATACTTTTTCCAAACATCACATACCCTCTCAAGTGTCTGCTCCAGCAAAACATCACACGCCCTCTCATGTGTCTGTTTTAGCAAAACATCCTCTTATAAGACAGCTTCCAGAAAACACCACATCACACAACTGAGTATCCAATTAAACCAGAAATTTCCACTTCACCAGCCCAAGGGCATGAGAGCTGGAGATCTAGCCCTGTCCCTCATCAGCTGGTACCTTGCCTGGGCAGCACCATAAAGTAGTCTTTAGTGTCATGGGTAGGAGGTAGGGACTAGTCAGCCCTGAGAGCATAAGTGAGGGAGAACTGACCCTGCCTCTTGCAGGCTATGCGGCATTGGGTAAGGTGGCTGGGGCCATGCTGGAGAGCTTGTCCTGGTGGTGTGGGTCCAGGAAAGCTGGTGGGCTGAACAACTCAGCTACCAGCCAGGCCCAGATCCAGGACTTTGAGTTGGCTTACTCTAACATCTATCCTATCTATGAATTTCTGAAGTGTGTGAAGTTTGGCCCTGGAGATCCAAAGCTGCAGGATCTCCATGACACAGGAAAACTCCCAGAGGAGTCCTGATGAGGATCCAGCAGACGCCAGAGGCCACAAACCAGACCTATGGCTCATTGTAATGAAAAATTGGAAGTAAAGATGTTTGGACAAAAGGGTATAGTGTGGGACACACTGCAGCTTCCATGGTGATATTTTTGTTTGTTTGTTTGTTTGTTTGGGGGGGAGATTGCAAGGTTAAAAGGTGGATAATGAAGGGATGAATGGGATTGTTGTACATGATGTGAAATTTACAAAGAATCAATAAAAAGTTATAAAAGATACTAATCTTATGAGATTAGTTTACTTACTGTAAACTGTTGAAGATAAGACATCAAAGTTAATGGTCCATCACCTTAAAAATGATCATGTTCTTCCAGTGTGCTCAGAATTTTGTTGATTGTCATACTAAATACAAATGTAACTCATTTATGGAGACAAGCTTGGAGGTAGAGATCAATTACATCTCCCATTATATAATCTTCTGGACATATTGCCAGAGTTAAGCCTAAAGCAAGTAACTAAAAAACAAGTTCAAAGTAAAATGGTTTATTTAATGTAAGATGATAATTCAAAATCAAGTGTATTTAAAAAACACTCATTATGAAAAATTCTTGAGTAAAATATGTTAAACGGACAACACATTTGCAAGGCAGGACATCCCCAGGTTCAAAGAGTACCCTTTCCCTTGGATGGGACTCTGTAAGACTCTGATGGGTTTAGCTACCGGGACCTCCGAGCGGACCATGTGGAGCTGGAGATCGATGCAAAAGAAAGAGAAGTTTATTGTTTCAGTGCACTAGGGTTGTCCTGCACACAAAGGAGAGGTGACGACCATGGGCAGCCCGTTCAGCCAGATTTTATACAGTTTTCAGGGGTAGAATAGAGCAGCAACTACTAGGCACAATGTGATTGGCAGAACAGTGTGACTTTTAAACTGATTGGTCCTTAGGGAATGAGGTAGCAAGGGCTTTCCTTATCTGCAGGGGACCAACAGTCAGTTCCCTGTGGTCCTCTTGAGGAATGTAATCAGTCTCTCTCTTCCAGGAGGGGAGGGGTGCCTATGTGCTCTGGGCTATTCTGAGATCTGGTGGAATTTTCCAACAGTCTTTAGTTAGCTGACTTCTTCACCCCTAGAGTAGATTGTATGCTTCCCACATTACTGGATAAAGATGCAGTTCAACAAGAAAGCTAAAGCTCTGGGAATACATTGGAAACTGCACTGGCCTATAGACCACAGAATTAAGGACAGGTAGAATAAAAACATCTGTTAAAGAATCTTTGACTAAGTTCTGGGCAGAGACTGTCAAAGGCTGGATAGATTTGCTCTCTACTGTTGATGCTCTCCTATAGAGATAAGCTGACAACATTTGAAATAAGGTCTGAACACATCTTCCTCTCAGCACTACTAAAGGGCAGTTGCAAGCTATTGAGCTGTCTAGTAGGCATATCTACAGTCATGGCAGCAGGTGAGCAGAGACATGCAAAGCAGCCTAGCACCCTCTCTTCCTGAGCCAAAACGCCTGGTCCAGCTTGAGGAATTAGTGTGGGTCTTCTGCTTGCCCAGTGGAACTCTGGAGCCTGTTTAGAAGGGACCCTTTCCTGTAATCCTGACAACACCAACTGCCTTCAAGGTAGCAGCAACTGTGTCTTGGATCCCCTACTCCCATTTAAAAGCAAACATGACCGGCCAAAAGAAGGTTAAAAATGGAGAATTAAATGGGACCCCCACCACTCCCTAAAAATGTGGCCCATAGGTACCTCAGACCAAGACTGATACTGATACTGGAAATTTTAACTGGTAACTCTTGTGTGTGACCAACTAAAAGTGTTGAAAGGGTGGGATTGTGAATTGCCTTGAACCTGAGATGGAAAAGTAATAGACATTTTACAAAACATCATTTCCCAACCAGTGTTTAGATTTGATCTATGACGATTTCTTTGATAACAATGACCTAATGGCTGACTGTGAAATTTACAGTTATGTTCATTCGGTTATGGGAGGTTGTACAACCCCAGAATGGTCTATATAAAAGCAACACTTTTCAGCTAAGGCAGCACATAGCCCTCCTGGCTGGAGGAAGTTAAGTCTAATCTCCTCCTATTCTGTAGTACTACTTCTGATAACTGCTTCTGATAAGAAGTCAGTGATTCTTTAAGATGACTGATAGAAGCTTCTATTCTCTCTATATCTAAATCAATGACTGCCCTCAGACTGTCCTAATTTTCCCTTTGTAAGACCAAAGTAGATGTCCTGGTGCCAGCCCCAGCCACCCCCAACTACAACAGAAGGGAGACAGTGAGTGCTGTTCAAAGGTACCACAAACATTCGTGATTAAGGTTGAGTGATCTTGAGCTTGAGCAGATTGTCCATCTTCTGTACTGACTCCAGCGGAGGTCTCTGGCGAGTGAGGCATCTGCAGGTTTCACAGGGAAACGTACACCCAGGCCTCAATACCGTTTACCTTGAGGACTGTGGGAGTAGTTAGCAGCCCCAGGAAGGGTCTCTTTTATCTGGGTTCCAGTGACTGTGTGTGATGCCTCTTTACATAGATCTTGTCACCAGTCTGAAAGTGGTGAGGGGTCTCTGGCATCCCTGGAGCATTTAAGGCAGACAGTTTGGGCCAAATCTCATGCTGTGGGATACCTCCTGGGAGGGCCCAGTGGACACCAAGGGAGTTGGGGTACCACACAGGATCTCAAAAGGGGTCAGATTAAAATGGTAGGGGGTGTTCCGAGCTTGGAACAGGGCCAAGGGGAGGGGCACCACCCAGTCTGAGCCAGCCTCCAAGGTCAATTTAGTTAAGGTCTCTCTCTCTCTCTCTCTCTCTCTCTCTCTCTCTCTCTCTCTCTCTCTCTGTTCTGTTCATTCTCTCTACCTGCCCTGAGCTTTGGGGACGGTACTCACAATGAAGTTTCCAATCTGTCCCCAATACTTTTACCAACCCTTGGCTTACCTGAGAGATAAAAGCAGGACCACTGTCTAATTGAATTACCTTGGGCACTCCAAACCTCGGAAAAATTTCCTCTAATATCTTCTTGGATATCATGGGAGCTGTTTCATGCTTGGTGGGGAATGCCACAACCTATCTAGAAAAAGTATCTATGAACACCTAAAGGTATTTGTAACCACATTTTCCTGGTTTAACTTCTGTAAAATCGACCTCTCAATATACTCTAGGCTGTTCTCCCCTAGGTCTTTTTGCCCTGTTCATTCTTGGCTGCATAAACATTCACTTGCTGGCATACCTTACACTGTCATACTATCTTTCTGGCCTAGAACCTGAGTCTTATTATACATACTCTAGGTCCCTTAACTGCTTGGACAAGCTTTTTATCCCCTAAATGAGTCCATCTATGCGTTTGGCCTAGTAATTCTTTTGCTTGCTGTCTGGGGAGCATCATTTTCTTTCTTGTGTGCCATTTCCCTTCCTTCTCTAGGTGATAGTTGGTAGGGTGGCTAGCAATCTGAGTCCTTTCTTCTTCAGTATATTCTAAATGAGGCCATCCCTTAGTCCAGTCTCATTTCACAGCAGGTGTTTCTTGTAGGCCCATAACCATGATAGGCTCCTGCATAGCCACTTCTCAAGCCACTAGATCCGCCTGGTTATTGCCCTGAACCACTGACTTTCTTCCTTTCTGATGTTCTGGGCGTGAATAATACTCACAGTTACTCGTGGCTTCATTGGGGCATCCAAGAGATCCAGGATTTCTTGTTTGTTTCTTTAGGTGTGAGCAGTCCTCTCTCTTGGCATATAGCTCTGTGGTCATGGGATGTGGCAAAGGCATACCTGCTATCCGTGTAGATGTTGATTTTCTTGTAGGCTCCTAGTTCTAAGGCCTTGGTGGGGGCAGTTAGCGCCACTTCCTGTGTCGATGTGTCAGGGGGTAGAGGTTCCGCCCAGATGACATTTGTGCTGTCCACCACAGCAGCACCTGCTTGTCTCTGACCTTCATGGAGAAAACTGTTCCCATCTGTAAACCAGGTAGCCTCTGCTTTTGGTGTGGGTCAGTTGGAGAGGTCTCTCTTTTTGGGCCAGCTAGTTGTGGCCCGTCGGACAGCAAATGTATCTGGGCCCCCATTTTGGAGAGTATGTCTTGCCCCAACAGAGGGTAGGGACAGTCTGGGGTGACCTTAAATGAATGGGATACCTGGCCTATCCATAGGTCCACTGTTCTTTGGGTAGTATATGAATACATTTTGGTGCCAGTGGCTTCTTGGACCCAAGATCTTTTCTTGAAAACGGGGCCATCAGCTTGGAGGACCGAGTGTCGAGCCCCTGTGTCCACCAAGAATTGAGTGGGTTTCCCCTCCACTCTCAGAGTTACCCTGGGTTCAGGGAGGGGGTCCAAATCCTGTCTCCCCTAATCACTGTCTTTACTCAGAGCTAACATCTTTTGCTGCTTGGGGGCACTTTTCCCAAGGCTGGGGATTTCCTGCTCCTGGCTTCCCTTAGGACACTCTCAGGCCCAATCTGCTTTTATACCATTTTAATTACATGCAAGCAATAAGGTCAGTTCTAGGTTGAGGAACAAGCAATACAATAAACACAAATAGCCAAAGAATGAGCAGAGCAATAAGCAAAAGTCTGTGATCATAACCGTGATCACTGTTTCTGAGGGCTTGTCAGGATTACCAAAATATCTGAGCCTACTTCCTTGTCCAAGCCCAAAATCAGATTCTCACCTGAATCCAACTTCTTCTGTTCCACCCTAAGATTAAGATTCCTACCTGAACTTACTTCCCTATTCTAGCCTAAGATTAGATTCCTGCCTGAAGCCTGTTTCTTTGTACTTGGCTGAATGTCAGTACTTCTTGTAAATTCCTTCCCTGTCACTTTTTTTCCTTTTTCTCTTTCTCTGATCCTTCTCCTCCCCTGTCTCCCTATTATGGTAGACTTTCTCAGCAACCTGCACTAACTCTTTCAATGACTTATCCTGTCTTTCTAGCCTCTGAAGCTTTTTCCTGTTATCTCTACTAGCCTGGTCTATAAAAGTTATTGTCACAGTAGCTTTGTCCTCCTTGCTGCTGAGGTCATAGGGTATATATTGGCAGAATGCCTCTATGAGCCACTCTAGAAAGACTGCATGCTTATCCTCACATACCTTGGTCAGATTTGTGGATTGTCAAGCGGCCCCCTTGAGACCTGCCAACAGAGTCTGGTGATGGACTTTAAGGTGCCCATTACCTTCTGCCATAGTCAGGGAAAGCCTGCTGTTGATGACAGCCTAGTCAATCAATGGTGTCTGAGGGGGCATTCTTTCTAACTTCATCCTAGGTGGGCTGATGAGTAAATAAGACAGTTTAAAAGAGATTAATTGGCATTGGAAAGGGAGATGGGATCTTCTCCTACTCCTCCCTCTGGTAAATGGGGGTACAATGGCCCCAGTCCCCTATGGGCTGTGGATTCTGGGACCAGTGCTGGTGCTAGTAGGGCCAGGGTAAGAGGATTTGGAGGAGGAGAGTCTTTGAGTAACAGGTCCACTGTTGAAGGGTCTTGGAGGATTGACTTCTTCTCAGGTCAGGATCTCTCCTCCAGGGCTTCCTTTTTCCTGATGGCCAGAACCTGTGAGGCTGGTTTTGGGGGAAAGAAAGGCCTTTATATATGAGGGGGGAGGGGGGTCATATATTAGATTATCTCCCTCCTAGTTTTCTTTTCTTTCCCTAAGTTTCTGATGTTTAACTGGGTAAATTTAGTCTGTCCAATGTCAAAAAACAAAACAAACAAACAAAAACAAACAAACAAAAAACCTGAAAAACCAAAAACCAAAAAACCATCAGTCAGTTTAAGTCTTAGAACACAGAACACAAAACAATTAGAACAGAAAACAATTAACACACAGACAGCTCGCCCCAGCTCTCCCCTGCTATGGGTGGCAGGTATAAACAACTGACACACAGTTCATTCCTGCCATGGACATAGAACAGATTCATCCCTCCCATGGACGCAGAACATACTTTCCCAGCCAGCTCCAGCTGTGCTGGGTTAAACCAGGTGGCCCTGCTGAATGCATCAGCAGAAGCCAGATACTCAGGCAAACTGGATGGGTCGGGGCATCCCTCCGTCCTTCCATGGCCACAGCTTTCAGGTACGTCTACCCGCCATGAACTCCACCAGACAGGCGGCACAGAAGTGCGCAGAAACCAGAACCAGGCAGCCTTGCAGCATTGGCAGAAGCCAGATCACAGAGCTTGCGAGCAAGACTTTTAAACAGACTTACAGACACAGACTAAAACAAACATTGAGATGACTGTGGTTATTTGCTGGAGCCATTCCTCCAATCCCCCTGCTCTCCGGTGTGTAAAACTCTGGGGAGTCTTAACTTACCCAAGACCCTCCAAGTGAACACATGGAGTCGTGGATTGATGCAAAATGCAAGAGGAATTTATTAATTCAACATGTTGAGGTCGTTCTGCATACCAGGACGGGAGAGCGATGATGCAGATCTCATTCAGGGACCTTATATACTGATTTTTAAAAATTATTTATTTATTTTTTGATACTTTATTTACATTTCCAATGTTTACCCCTTTCCAGGTCTCCTCTTTGGAAACCCCCTATCTGCCTCCTCTGCCTCTATGAGGGTATTCCACC
>CM052713.1:13445463-13500421 GCA_028551405.1 Uromys caudimaculatus
GTAAGCTTCTTGTATATTTATGTTCATCTCTTTCTTTAAGTTAGGGAAGTTTTCTTCTATAATTTTGTTGAAGATTGTTCCTTTAAGTTGGGAATCTTCACTGTCTTCGATACCTATTATCCTTAGGTTCTGTCTTCTCATTGTGTCCTGGATTTCATGGATGTTTTGGGTTAGGAGCTTTTTTCATTTTGTATGTTCTCTTACTGATGTGTCAATGTTGTCTATGGTATTTTCTGCTCCTGAGATTCTCTCTTCTATCTCTTGTATTCTGTTGGTTATGCTTGCATCTATGACTCCTGGTCTCTTTCCTAGGTTTTTATGGGGCAGTGGTCTGTGGCAGGCAATCTGACACCCAGTTGAGCACAGGCTGAAAACTCTGGGAGACCCAGTGGAATATCCATGAGGGACTGAGATATGTTTTTGGCCGACACTCCCGGAAGACTCTTGTAAAAACAGCTACAGCTTTACAACCCCTATATATAGAGAGGCCTGGCATGTGAGATTTGTCATGTAGAAAGCAACTCTGAGTCCTCCCACAAGCAAATGAGGTACCACAAAACTCCCAGACCAAACCAATGGGAAGTATCGGTTGCCAAACCCCTGACCCCTCCCAAACAGTATATTAGACCGTCTTAACCTGTGTAAACCCCCCGCCCGTGCCTGCCTGCCACTGCCATCCAGAAGGAATAAAGGTGTGAGAACTACTCCGGTGTCTGAGAGCTTCTATCATAAGAGCTGTAACACTTTCGGCCCTGGAAGACACTTGCTCTCCTGAGAGCTGCCAGAAGCTTCCCGCACTCCACCGGCTAGTCAGTCTCTTGTGGGTTCAGCCCCAGCTGGACTCAGCACAGGGCAGTGAGTGCAGTGTTTTAGTGCAATCCAGGTGGCAGCTGCAGGGACCGAGGCAGAGGAGACTCCATCCCTGCTCGCGCTCCCTCCCCTGCCAGAACCCTCGCATTCAGCTGGGCCAAAGACGCCCCTGAGGAAGGCTCCCAGCATGCAGTCCAGCATCTGGCGCCCAACATGGGACCCAATGTCATGGGTAGCTCACAATCACACAAAAAATCTCCCCAGGCCAGACAAATTCGTGCCCTTCTAAAAATCCCATGGAATAAAATTAGCCAAAAAACAAGTCTCTTGGTTTTGGGAGGAAATCCTTGAGATAGTGCCAAACATGGCCAATGATAACATTTATAGCCCGGACTCATGGGCCCAAGTAGCTTCTCTCATCAAAAACAGACATACCCAAGAAGGAAAACCACTCTCCCGTGATTTTCTGCCAATCTTAGCTGCGATTCGGCAATGCATAGTTTTGTCACCTAAAGTAGGGCAAGCTGATAGCAACACAGTTCCTGAGCCTCCTCAATCAAATGAACCCAAAAATCAAGGACTTAAGATCCACCCTATCTTGGATCTCACAGCCCTTACCCAACTGATAAGGGAAATAAAATCCATTTACCAACCCCTCCCCCCTTATGCCCTGGAAGAAACACTAAACAAACCCTCTGCTCCTCCTGCCCCTCCCTCTCCCACTCAAGGGCAAGGCTCCATTAACAAAACAAAGGAGCTTCTGCCTGCCTCTCCCCCTACTGCACCTTCCCCTATCTGACCTGAGAGAGATCTCTCTCCTTCCCCTTCTACCACCCAACAGCTTTGTAATGTCTGAGACTCTCTTGCAAAAACCGATGAGTCGCCTCCCATGCTACTCATCGGTCTGATACGGAGCTAGAAATCCATAATGCTCAAGCATTCCTGGTTAATATCAACCCCAGTCGAACTAAACTACTCAATTGGTACCCACTCCAATCCTCAGACTTAAAAGAACTCAGGCAGGCAGTGAAGGAAGAGGACATCCATGCACCCTGGGCAAAATCTCTCCTACAGAGCCATGTTGCCAACTTAAACACCCCCCCCCCCAAGATTGGAGGGATATTTGCCGTTCTTCCTTTCCTGGCCCCACGTTTTTGGAGTGGGAAGTCTTATTTAGAGATGAATGCCGTCAACAAGTCAGGCACAACCAGAAGAAAGGCGAAACCCCATGTGGTTTTAATGAACTCTTTGGCCAGGAAGAATTTTCTACTGGGGCCAGGCAGGCAAATCAGCCTGCAGGCTATTATGAACAAGTTAAATTATGCACAACACAGGCCTGGGACAGACTGACCCTGCCCTCAGGGTCACAAGATCCTGCCTCCTCCCTGCTCTCTCTCCATCAAAAGACTGGAGAACCTTTATCTGATTTTATTCTTAGAACTAAAATGAGCCTAGAAAGAAAAATTCCCAATCCCACAGCCAGAGAACTTCTTCTTAAAACCATTGTATGGGAAGGCATGACTTCTGAATCCAGACTGGCTTGCCAGGGTCTCCGGGAGAAGCATCATGATAGGTGGATTGTGGCTACTCGAGATATAGGGACAGCATCACACCAGATAACATCTGTGGCTCAGGCATTTGTAGCAGCAGTAAAAACAGAAGGAATCTGCTTCAAATGGGGAGAGGTAGGGCATTGGAGGAATGAATGCCCACAGAACTCTCCCCCCATAACAGACTCTAATCCCCCTAAGTATATCTGTCCCCGCTGCAGAAAAGGTTTCCACTGGAGGAAACACTGTACTGCTGCATATGGTAAGGATGGTAAGCCACTAAAGCTTTTTAACTTCAGACGGGGCAGCCCTCAGCCCCAACAGTAAGAGGGACAGATACTCCCATAGAAGCCTTGTGGGTGTCCAGCATTTCAGAAGGCTCCCATTCAAAATTAACCATTAAAATAGATAATAAACCATTCAAATGTCTTATTGATAGGGGAGCAGACAGGACAATTTTAAGACAGCAAGAGTTCCCATGTGACTGGCAACTAATCCCTGGGCCCCAGCTCCTAGGCATAGGGGGTACTTACCACACATTTATCACCAAGCAGGCCTACAGGTGGGAAGACCCGGATGGGGCTACTGGCCTCATATGCCCCCTGGTGGCTCAGGTAACCACCAATCTTCTAGGTAGAGATATCTTACAGGCCTTAGAGGTGGTTCTTCCTACCCAACCAGAAAGAGACCACATTACAATAGAGGATATTACCTATAAAGAAAATAATACCCAAGGAGATCCTAAATACCCTCCTCCAAATCACCCCCAATTCTAGGGGCCACTGTTAAATTTAATACTCCCTGCCTTGATTGGCTCTCCAATGAAGCTGTCTGGGTTCCACAGTGGCCTCTATCAAGGGAGAAGAGCCCTCACACAGCTGGTAGAAGAACAGCTATTGCTGCAGCACATCTGACACTCCCAAAATCCATGGAACACTCCTGTATTTGCTATAAAAAAGAGCTCAAGGGGATGGAGATTATTACAAGATTTGAGGGCAATTAACAAAACCATGCGAGTCTGGGGCTCCCCACAAAGAGGGCTACCCCACATCTCAGCCATCCCTGCCAATATACTCTTATTGGCAATAGACATAAAAGATTGGTTTTTTTCCATCCCTCTTCATCCCAGAAACTGTGAACGTTTTGCGTTCTCAGTACCCCCCATTAACAATTCCGGCCCAGCCTCATGATACAAATGGACTGTCCTCCCACAGGGAATGGCTAACAGTCCAACCATTTGTCAGGAGACTGTAGTCACTGCATTAAAACCCCATTTAAAAAGGGGACTCAATATTTATCATTATATGGATGATACAGTGGTTTGGGGAGACTCTTCTACCTCCCCTTCCCAACTTAAGGACCAGCTAATACCTTCCCTATTTGCCCCAGGATTCAAAATAGCCCCTCATAAAATCTAACTAATTCTGCCCATCGCATTCTTAGGAACAGAGATCTCCCTTACCTCAATGCGCCCCCTCAACCCCACTCTTTCCTTCCCTCAAAAATTACTCTTGCCTCTCTCCAGAGCTTTTTGGGCAACCTCAATTGGCTTTGGCCCTGGCTCCCCCTTCCCACAAGTACCCTTCAACCCCTCTTTAACCTCCTGAAAGGAGACAAAAGTCCTTCCTCCCCAAGAACGCTGTCCCCAGAAGCAGTTCAAGCTCTAAATTCTGTCAATAGAGCCGTAAAAGATATGGGTCTTGCTAGGTATGACCCAACAATACCTATACAGCTCCTTATCTTTAACTCCTCCCCTACACTTGTGGGAACCCTTTACCAATCTCAGGGGGTACTGAAATGGCTCCACACCCCAATGGGTGGTGCACCCCGAATTTTAAATGAGGTGGATGCACTTGCTTGCATGATTAAAAATGGCAGGGATAGAGCTCTACAAACCCTAGGGAAAGAACCTGACGTTCTTGTCACCCCCTTCTCCCTCTCCAACATCCAGTGGCTAATTAAAAATCACTCCCGCTTTGCTATTAGCCTAATAGGATTTACAGGGCAAATTGACAACCATTATCCTGATGAAAAATGGGCCTCTGCCCTCCCTCTGTTGCGATGGCTGCCCCCCCAAACTATTCTCAAAAGAGCTCATAGCAGGAGCCCCTTCAATATTTACTGATGGAGGAAAGAGGGGAGCTGTGGCAGTAATATACTATTTACCTGAGGATGACCCCCCTATCCTCCGATTCAAAGAGTTACCCTATCACTCCCCCCAATATAAAGAATTATATGCCATCTATCTAGTCCTAAAAGAAGTCAAGGGCTCCCTTAACCTATTCTCAGACAATGTATATACTGTCAATTTGCTTCCCTGGTTGTCAAGATCCTTTGTCAAACTAGATGCCAATACACTCTCCCCTCTACTTATACAGGTCTCCACCCTCCTACAGGAAAGAGCCTCCCCCATCTACATCCAGCATGTCCGATCTCACAGTCCCTTTCCAGGCCCTATATCTGAGGGAAATGTACTTGCTGACCAAACTGCCTCAACAGGGATATTCATGGCCTCCACTGAACAAGCAGACCAATTTCATTCACTCGCACACACAAACATAAAGGGGCTTCATGTCCGCTTCCCCCACATCCCTCTTGCTCAACTCCAAAGGATAATAAAAACATATCCCAGTCCCTCATGGATATTCCACTGAGTCTCCCAGAGTTTTCAGCCTATGCTCAACTGGGTGTCAGATTGCCTGCCACAGACCACTGCCCCACAGGTTTTCTAACTCCAGGGTTGTCTCCCTTTGTGATTTCTTTATTGTTTCTATTTCTATTTTTAGCTCATGAATAATTTTGTTCATTTCCTTTGACTGTTTGATTGTGTTTTCCTGTAATTCTGCCTGTTTGATTGTGTTTTCCTGTAATTCTTTAATGGATTTCTGTGTTTCCTCTTTAAGGGCTTTTAGCTGTTTACTTGTGTTCTCTTGTATTTCTTTAAGGGCGTTCTTTCTTTCTTTCTTAAAGTCTTCTATCATCATCATGAGAAATGATTTTAAATCTGAGTCTTGCTTTTCTGGTGTGTTGGGGTATCCAGGGCTTGCTGTGGTGGGAGAGGTGGGTTCTGATGATGCCAAGTAGCCTTGGTTTCTGTTCCTATGTTCTTGCCCTTGCCTTTTGCCATCTTGTTAACTCTGATGTTAGCTGATCTTACTCTGTCTGGCTGTGGCTTGATTCTCCTGCAGGCCTCTGTATCAATACTCTTTGAAGACCAGCTCTCTCTGAGAGGTGTTTAGGTTTGGAGAGCTGTGGCACAGGGTCAGCTGTGGGGTGCAGACAGAAACCAGAAGGATCTTGTCCCCAGCTGTCCCTAGGTTCCTGTGTCCTGATGGCTCTGCAAGGGTCCCTCTTGATCCAGTGAGTTTGAACAGAAGTGGTGGTTTTGCCTATGCTCGAAGGTGTGTCAGCACTCCTGGAATACCAGCTTTCTCCTGGAGTCCTGTGGCCCAGGCTGAGGTCCCCAGGTCCCGGTGAGTAGTGGTGCTCATCTTATCCCCATTCACGGCTTTTCCATGCTTCTAGGAGGGTAACTTTCTTCTGGCGCTGCTTGGCTATGGAACCCTGGTGGCCCAGGCAGAGGTCTCCTGCTACAGATGGAAACCAGAAGGTTCCTGTCCCTGAGTTTTCCTCCTCAGTTTCTGTGTCCTGAGGGCCTGGGAGAGTAACTTTCTCCCGGCGCTGCTTGGCTATGGGACCCTAGTGGTCCAGGCAGAGGTCTCTTGCCACAGATGGAAACCGGAAGGTTCCTATGCCTGACTTTACCTCAGTCCCTGTGTTCTGCGGGTTCTGGGTGGGTCCCAGTGAGCAGTGGTGCTTGTCTTATCCCCACTCACGGCCTTTCCACGCTCTGGGAATGTTACTTTCTCCCAGTGCTGCTTGGCTTATATACTGATTTTTAGAGCAGCTGCCATTAGGCACAATGTGATTGGCAGAACAGTGTGACTTTTAAACTGATTGGTCTTTAGGGAATGAGGTAGCAGGGGCTTAATCAGCCCCTTCCTTCCAGTCTACATTCTCTCTAACCTGTTTCTTCCAGGAAGGGAGGGGTGCCCATGTGCTCAGAGGAGGGAGGCGACCCTGGTAGAATATCTCAAAGTTCCCAAGCTGACTTCTCAGGATTATCATGCAGGGAAACATTGAGTTGGTCATCCCACATTGTCATACTAGGCATGGAGATTAGATGGCTGTGCTGAACACAAAGACCCCTTCATCTTCTCTCAATGGGAAAGTCCTCCTCCCCAAGCCTGTCAATCAGAATACAAACTTAAAACCCCTTCACTTTGAAGGTTAAGGCCTGGAATGAATTAAATGCCAAGTACTGGCTTAGGGGCAGGACTTGGGAGCTCATATTCAAATTAAGAAGTTGTGAAGATTTGCCTGGTGTGGAATTCGCTAGTAAAAGAAAAATGTCACCCTACCTGGTAATCCCTTAAACCCACTTGCAAAAGCTGGCTGCCCCAATGAGCCCCTCCCTCTTCCTCCAAAAGCTTCTTCACTAGCAATAGTGGGCCAGTCCTCTGACCTGCTGAGAGGCCTATGGTCACAGACAAAACTCTGGCCTTGCTCCAAAATAGACCCCAAGCTCCATTTTCGAACGTGTCTCTGAGCTTGAGATTTCGAAGTTAGTGCAAGGCTCTGCTAGGTCCTAGCCATCCCACCCATCCTTTTATGTAGGGGAAGAAGTCAACTTTTCTTTCATCCCAAACAGTACATCACCAAAGAATCTCAATTGTAACCCAGAAGAAACTAAGCACACCTTGGGGAACATCCAAAGAAAAGGCATTGCCTATCTTTTCAATTTGTGATCTTTCAGACACTTCCTGTGGCCAAATTTGTAATTAACAGGTCCAAATATATTCATGAGAAGGCTAGGTTGACTCCATGACAGGCTGCAAATTGGCAGTTCAGGAGACCAGGCCTAAGAACTAAGCAAATCTAGGCAAGCTCAGGCAAGTCAGTTCCTAGAAGAAACCCCAGGCTTCAGGCAGCCAGTCAGAACTGGCTTGCCATCAGAAGCTGCCCTGCTACCTGGCCTGAAGCAAGGGCAATGGGTCAGCAACAGTTTTTAGACCTCCCCAGCAACAGTTTTTAGACCTCCCCAGCAACAGTTTTTAGACCTCCCCAGCAACAGTTTCCAATACCCACTGATGTGTTTATAAAAAGATAAAGATATATAAGAATATGCTCTATGGGGCTGTGGGGGAAGGGGGTGCCTCAGCGGGCCCATGCTGAAGCATTCTTTCCCCCGAGGGACCAGCCACACCATGGTATAGTATAGAATAGAGTGTATTCGGGACATGGGGAGTGGATTTAAGAGGGTAGTAGAGGCAGAGAAAGGCAGAGAGAGGGAAAGAGTAGGGAAGAGTAGAAAGAGTAGAGTAGACCATGTGGAGAGAGAGGAGGAAGGGACTGGGGAGAGGGGGAGCAAGAGCAAGAGAGAAGCAAGAGATCAAGAGAGCAAAAGAGAGAGGAGGGGCAAGAAACTCTTTTTATAGTGGGTCAGGCCTACCTGGCAGTTGCCAGATAACTGTGGGGTGGAGTTTAGATGGAATGCTAACACCCACACCCCGCAAATGGTTCTGGAATGTCCCTAGAGATGGAGCAAGGAAAAGGTCACCTACCCCAGAATTCCCCTAAAGTGCTTTAAATCAAGCCTGTAGGTTCACTTGGTTGTCTTCCATCTAATGGGAGACCCCACTCCCACATGTTGGACTTCTGCAGAATAAAACATTCTTTTCTTTTACATACCATTTGAGTCTGGGGTGTCATTCTTAGGTGAATCATTGGCCCTTACATTACCACATACTTCATGGTTCCTCTAGGGACATGGTAGGTCTGCATGTTTGGACTCAGTAGATGTATGGTGGCTATTAGGGACCCACCACCACCACCACCACCACCACCACAACCACCACCACCACCACCAAAAACATATGTATTTTAACCTGTCTTCCTACATAAATTGACCTGTGTACTGAAGAGGAAGGTAAGAGATGGTTTTTTTCTGCATGTATAGAATACTCATTATGAGTGTCAACAAGGACTGGTTAGGAAAAAAAAAAGGAGAATCACAGTTTTAGCCATAGTTCTGCCCTTTCTGGTGATGGCAGGAATTGCAGATGCAGGTGTCTTGGGCATGTCAGCTCTAATTATCCAAGATCAGAATTTAAAAAACCTTAGTAGTAAAGTAGACCAAGACATACAAGACCAAGATATACACCTAAAGGACTTCATAGGGCAACTTGAAAGACAATTAGCTTCTTTAGCAGAAATGGTTTTGTAACATGAGCTATTTGTTACTCTTAAGGGAAGGAGGACTTTGTGTGGTTTAGGTGAAAAAATGTGGTTTTTATGCCAATAACTCAGGAATTACTTGGGAAATACTGAATATGGTTCAGAAAAATGTAAAACAGGGCAAAAGAGTGAGCTGAGCCTCCTTGGGCATCTATGGAGATGACTCTAGCTGAGACTCCTAACAGTGGAGGATATGGAACCTGACATGGCCACCTCTTGTAGCCAGGCAGTGAAGAGGTCAGTGCAGAGTGGTTGGAAAATTCCTCTGGACACCAGAGTATGTAGGCACCTCCTCCCCTCCTGGAAGAGAGAGGTCATGGAGCATGTAGGCACCCCTCCCCTCCTGGAAGAGAGAGATTGATTACATTCCTCAGGAAGATCACAGGGGGACCAACTGTTAGCCACCTGCAGATAAAGAAAGCCCTTGCTACCTCATTTCTTAAGGGCCAATCAGTTTAAAAGTCACACTGCTCTGCTAGTCATATTGTGCCCAGTGGATGCTGCTCTATTCTACCCCTGAAAACTATAAAAACTGGCTGAATGGGCTGCCCAGGGTCGTCATCTCTCCTTTGTGTGCAGGACAACCCCAGCATGCTGGAACAATAAACTCCTCTTGCTTTTGCATCGATTTTTGACTCTGCATGGTCCATGGGAGGTGGGGGGGAGGGAGTGTCCCTGGTAGCTAAGGCTCAGTCAGAGCCTTACATCAGGACTCCCAGTAGAGGGATAAAGACACTAAGCCACCTACAAAACCTTTGACCCAAAATGTATCTTGCCCACAAGATGTTCAGAGTGGAGCAGAGATGGAGGGAATGGCCAACCAATGACAGGCCTAACTTGAGATCCATCCCATGGGTAATACCTGCTACTATTAATGATATTCTATTATGCTTGCAGATAGGAGCCTAGCATAATTGTCCTCTGAGACCCTCGACCCAGAAGCTGATGGAAACAGATGTAGAGACCCACAGCCAAACATTGGATGGAGCTCAGGGAGTCTTGTGGAAGAGTTGGAGAAAGAATTGAGGAACCAAAAAGGGATAGAAACTCTACAGGAAGACCAACAGAGTCTTCTAACTTGGACCCTTGGGGGCTTCCAGAGACTGAACCATCAAGCAAAGAGCAAATGTGGGCTGGACCTAGGCCACCTCTCCATATGTAGAAAATGTGCAGCTTTGTCTTCATGTGAGTCCTCCAACAACTGGAGCAGGGTCTGTCCTTGACTCTATTGCCTGCCAATGGATCCTCTTCCCATAACTGGGCTGCTTCGTCTGGCCGCGGTGGGAGAGGATGTGCCCAGTCCTGCAGTGACTTGCTGTACTAGGGTGGGTTAGTACTCAGATGGTTGCCTCCCCACTCTTGGAAGAGAAGGGAAGGGGGGAGGAGTAGTAGGGAGGGGAATTGGAAGAGAGGGGGGCTGTGATTGGGATGTAAAGTGAATAAATAAATAAATTAATTAATGAAAAAATGGTACACAGACATATACAAAACCAGAGTGAGCTGAGCCTCTGACTGGTACTAACCTCTTTTTTCTTGGTCTCCATTGGCTTACCACCCTTTTAAGTGCCATAGCTGGGCCAGTTGTCCTGCTGCTCTTGGGCAGTTACAATTGGCCCATGCATTCTATATTGGCTGTTAGCGTACATTAAGAGAAAGATCAGCTCTGTTAAGATATTGGCTCTACAGACTCAGAATCAACCTGTACTTCAGCATGAATCAATGATTTGACCCATATGATAAAAAACCAGTGGGGAATGCAGGGATGTGACATCCATCACTCATCTGATGGTGTTGTGTTATTGCCTGCTCTGTCCCAGTCAGTTAGTGACACTGCCCGGAGTGCTCAGACCTGTGTGATAATTTACACATAACTCCCCTTCGATGGCTAAAGAAGCTTAAACTTCCTTTAAACCCTTTTAGCACCCATGCTATTTGACTCTAAGTTTGCTGTCCTTCAGCTAGCAGTATGAACAAATTCTTTTAATCTAAATTTGAATTGAGTCTAAGTCTTTGGTCTTTCCCAGTGGATTCAAGCACCACAGCAGATGTTCTTTGTCAAACATACGCTATGATGAAGTAAATCATGTGATGTGAAACTTCCCATCATCCTCCCAAATTTATAAAAGTTTATACCCGCTCTAGGGATTTTTTTCCTTACAATTCTTCCCTGGTCTTCTCCCACTATCTCTTGGGGTGGCACTGTCTTCTCTCTCTCTTCTTTCTTTCCCATCCTCTCTTCCTCCCTCTGTCTCCCATTCTCATTCTTATTTTGAATTTAGTTATTGGAGCATTCTATATGTATCTTGATCCTATTCACCCATTTCCCAATCCTTCCCATATCTACATCCCCATCCCACCTAATTTTTAAAAAGCCTCATCAAAGTTGATTTGTGCTGTCCAAATGTTCTTGCACATGTCATTTTCCACTACATGGTTGACTTGCTAGAGGCAACACCCTTGGTGAAAACTGTCTCTCCCTCTGCCAGTATCTAACAATTACCGATAGCTTCATGTCTAGGGTGGAATTTTTGCACCCATTTCCCATCTTTGTGTTGGGGTTTGGTCTGATTTCGGGTTTCACAGGTTGTGTTCATACTGCTATAACCACTGTGAGTTCTTATGAGCAGCTGCCCTCCCATGTGCAAAAGACATCATTTCCTTATAAACGACCAACTCTCTCCTCTTACAGTCTTTCTGCCCCTATTCCACAATAATCCCTGGGCCTTGGAAGGAGGGTGTGGGGCAGTGATCTGTGACAGGCAATCTGGCACCCGGTTGAGCACAGGTGTAAAATCTGGGCAACCCCATAGAATAATCCACAAGGGACCAGAAAACTTTATGCCAACGCTCCCAGGAGGCTTTGGCTCCAGTCAAGGTCACGTACCACCCCTCCTCAGGTAGAGGCTTGGTCATACAGCACCAAGCCATCTCCATGTTAATGAGACACCTAGAGGCTTAGCCACGCCCCTTCCCAGTTACTATATTTGCCTTGCATCTCCCAGAGGCCACAGGGTACAATTCCATCCATGCCATTCTACACGATGAAAATAAACGTCTTAGAATTATGGACTGTTTCTTCATCAGGACTCGTCGTGGGAAGCGAGGGATCCAGCCTTCGATTAAGGAGCCGTGTCTAATCTCTCACTGAGGGCTTCCCAGTGCTCCCAGACGGTACCCATTCACCCAAGCCTAAGCAGCTAGTCCAGTGCCTCAAGCCGCTGGAACTTGGTCTCAATGGGAACCCCAGCTGCACTCTGGCTAGCCTGTTTGTGGCACCCTGCAGTGACTGTGGTGCCCTGGGTTGGAGAACCCACAGAGATGGCTGCTACACATTCCCCGAGAATGGCCCCCTCCCCCCACCCATGGGCAGGGCCCACAAAGGCTTCCCACAGCCCCCACCTGCCCCTCGGACTGTGTGGGAAGACGAGAAGCCACTTCCCACATGTCTGTTGTCCCACCCAGAGCCACAGTGCCCCGAGACAGACACATGGGGCTTCATTCCACTGTGCCAGGCTTGTTCCCACAGGAGGGGTACAGTATATATGCTCCATATAGGACTGAGCATTCTGCAATCTCTATTCTCATTCTTAAAGAAGCTGCTCCAGGCTCTAAAGGGAAGCTTCTCCTTCCCTTTAAGATGGCTATGTTTGACCTCTCCTAACTATTGTACCTTTTTCTATCGGGTGTTCCCTCCCCCCCACCTTAAGGCCTAATTGTGATTTCAAAGACTTTCTCTTAATAAACTGCATTTTCTGAAGGGAATCATGTGTTAACTTTTCTTTCACAGACTGTTGCTTCTCTCTTTATTAGTATATTTTACAATCACATCTTCCTATCTTCAATACCCACCACTTAGACAGGCATAAAAACAGAGGAACATGAGAAGGAAAGACGCTGCCTCACTCTGGAACCCAGCTGACACCTTTGCCAGCACAGAACCAAGAATTCCAGCATGATTACCAGTTATTTAGACCCTTCTCCATTTCCAGACATAAACCTGAAATTTTCTAGGAATCACAACAGAAAGCCCACTGCAAGAAAAGGATGTGTGCAAACCTGGTGGCCTTTGGTTTGAGTTTATCAGATTATAATTCTATCCAAAGCATCCCCAGAACCATGTCACATATGCCTTTTATTAAATGAGGAAGGAAGGGGGAGGAAAGGTTTCTGAATGAACAGCTGAAGACAAGGTTGTTGTAGATATGAGAGAGAAAGAGAAAATAAGGAAAAGAAGTTGTTATTGTAAATATAAGAGTACACAGCCAGAGAGTCAAGAGTAAGAAGAGAGAGCAGTGGACTAAACATGACCAATAGATTGAACTGGGTCACAGGAGGGGAGGTGTGTGGAGGGGAGTGAGAGAGGAAGAGAAGAGAGAGGAGAGAGGGCCAAGAGGACCAAACCAAACTAAACTAAACCAAAACCCCAAAACAACAACAACACAGCAACAAAAAATCCCAAAGGAACCAAGGGATTTGGGTACAGCCAGAATGGCAGGGTTTGCAGGAAAGAGTATCTGTGGGAGGGAAGAAAGCAAAGCCCCTGGGCTGGAGAGGGTTGGGATGGGGGCGTCATAAGAAGAGCTGAGGGGAGCCACAGGTACTGAATGAACTGAGAGGCCACAGTTAGCCACTTGTCCCAAGCTCCTTTAGGATCTGATAATTTCTTAGCCCACTTTGAGCTGAAACCTAAGAGCTACCAGCAAGTAGCTCTGGCTAATGCCGAGAGAACTGATGTCTTATTCTCCCTCGTCTCTTTTCCCACTTTCCACTGGGAAACAACCCTCTCCCCCTGCTCCCCACTGGATACTGTCTTAATTTCTTCTGAGTGCTTCTCTGTCTCTCAAACCCCATACTTAAGTCTGTAGTAAAATGTCTTTAAATACACTTTCCATCTCTGCTTCACTCAGCTGGCTACTTGGTCTTTAAATCCTGTTTAATGTTAAAGCCACAAATCCTGGTTTGTCCTGACTTGATGTTTCTGATCGCTCAGGGGATTCCTGAAGCTGGTTGTTTTGTTTTGTTTTTGGTTTTTTGTTTTTTTTTTGAGACAGGGTTTCTCTGTGTAGCCCTGGCTGTCCTGGAACTCACTCTGTAGACCAGGCTGGCCTCGAACTTAGAAATCCATCTGCCTCTGCCTCCCGAGTGCTGGGATTAAAGGCGTGCGCCACCGCTGCCCGGCCCTGAAGGTGGTTGTTAAACCTAAAGATGTGAGGAGAAAGACCACTCACCCAAATCATCATGGCCAAATTAATTAAATTAATTAATCCAAATAATTAATTAATGTAAGCTTTATTTTATTCATGTACATTCAATCTGCCTCTGCCTAAGATGGGGTTCAAGAGCTCAGCATTGGACGTGAGGAAGACGATACTTTTACAACTCCAGGGTAGGGAGTTTCCAAATGGGGGATTTGGAGCACAGAATAAGTAGGATTACAGGAGCAGAACAGAACGCAAGCATAACAAGTTAGTCCTTCCTGAAACAAAGACATGGTTGTAAGGTGGGCAGAACACGATAGTCACGAGTGGTCATAGAACATTTTGAAATAAAGGTAAGGTAGAAAGATGGTTGAGAGGACTGAGTTAGCCAGAGCCAGGCTGACTCCACGATAGGCTGCAAACTGGCAGTTTGAGAGATTAGGCCTAAGTTTCTGTTTCCCAGAAATGGAAAAGTCCAAACAAGTCAGTTCCAGAGAAAAAACAGCCCTCATGAGCAGCCAATCAGGAGCTGTAGAAGCTGCCCCACCGTCTAGCTTGAGTCAAGTACAGTTAATCACAAAAGTCCCCCAAATCCCCCAGAGCCTTAACCAATCACAAAGGCACCCATATCCCTGGAGACGGAGCCAACCAATCAAGGGAAAGAAAGGTAAAAGTCCCCCACTTCTCACCTAACAGACTTTAAATTGCCTCTGCAATGCCCACACCTCTGTCTTCCATCCTGATGTATGGTAGAACCCTGCGTGCAGGTTCACTGCAGAATCAACAGATGCTCCTTGCTATTGTATACTACTTGAGTCTGGGGTATCATTCTTCACAAATCACAGACCCTTACAGTTAAAAACAACATTCAAACCAAAGACATGGTTGCCATCTCCTAGAATAGGCAGTACAGAGGAACCATTTGCAGTTAAGGTGATAGGTGAAGCATAACCCAATCCTTGATAAATTTAATCATAAACAGGAATGAACCTCATTTGTCTTTACTATGAGATGGCTTTTAAGCCTAAGATGAGGCTGGCTGATTCTTCATAGTTAGGTGTAAGTATGGACCTGTGTCTCTGTCCCTTTACCAGTGACATTTGTGGGCCTCACACTGGGATCCTTTCTGAAGCACTGTTGGAACATTTCCCTTTGTTATTTGCTGATCTGTCCTCCTGAGCTTACATGTTACCTTGGTTTCTATGACTTTGTTTTTTTGGACAGAAACCTACAGGCTTGGATTTTCCAAAGTCTACTTTAAACACTTTGACTCCCCTTCTAGCCAACTGCCCAAAAGTAGGGGAGAAAAGATGATAAGTAGGATAAAAGGAGATATGAACCTGTTAAAGTAGTTCTTTGGAGTGATTCCAATCTCTATTTGTTAGGATACCAGCAGTCTAGTTCAGTAGTGTCAGGATAGCAACAGTCTAGTTCAAAAGTGTCACCAAACACAAAATCAGCAATGACTACATAATCCAGCAGAAACCACCAGGCCTCCTCTGAATTGGCATGAGTCAGCAGGAGTAACCAGGACCAGCTGGAATGGCAGGAGTTCTCTGCCGTGTCTCTTTCAACAAAGTGAAGATCAGCAAAGACACAAGACCAACAGAGAGATGCACAGCCAACTAGGCAAGCAAGTGACCCGTGACTGTCCATTGAGTCCTACTTACACTCTCTCCAACCATCGTGTGTTCTCTCATAGGTCTTGCCTCAGCAAAACATCGTGTGATCTGCACCACATGACACAACCAGAAATTACCACTTCATATCCCCTCTTTGTTTTAAAATTGCCTTTTCTCTAACATGAACAATCTACATACAATAAAAATAATTATAAAAACCATAAAACTAAAACTTTACATCATATTTTAAACAGCTTATGTACAATATAGTCTAATGAAACAACCTTAAATTCCTATCATTACACAATAATTCAAACAGAACAACATTAAATTCCTATCAATATACAATAATTTAAAAAAACAACCTTAAATTCCTATCAATATACAACAATTCAAATAAAACAACCTTAAATTTCTATCAATATAGAATAAAAACAAAACAACCATAGTTTCTTATTGGTATACAAAGAACAAACCCAAGACAACCTTAAATTTCTATAAGTACACAATAATTTAAACCTACCATCCTAGATGTTCATAACCATAGCACATCAAATAACCAAAACTATCCATACCAACTTAAGGGATCGGGACAATGGTCTTATAATTGCTTTGTGATGAATTGAGGTGAGAATTCCTGTTTGGGGCTCAAAGGAAAAATGGGTTAATCTGAACAAAACAAAACAACACCCCCTAGCTGTAGCATTTGTTGTCCAGTCTAAGTGTTGTCTGCCAAGTCTATGCACTGTTCAGTCTCTCTGTGCTTGCCTCTCTATGTGTAGCCTCAGTCTCACTGGGCTAGCCCTTTTGATGTTGATTCACATGTATATTTTTGAGAAATGAATAACCGAGACAGTCTGTGAATCGCCTGGGCAATGTGTGTTGTGAAGACATTTTTGTCTCAGGTGATAAGAGGTTTTCCCTCGTCACATCTCATCTTTATAAGTTTTGTTGGTCACCATATTTTTTCATTTCCTGTAAATACATAAGCATAACCCCATTTTAAAGCTACTACTGCTGCAGCTTTCTCTCTCTCTCTCTCTCTCTCTCTCTCTCTCTCTCTCTCTCTCTCTCTCTCTCTGAAGCAGTTTTTGTGACCCCTCTTCGGCCATCCCCGAACGCACCCGACATCATCTGATCTCAGAAGCGGGTTTTCTCTTGCTGCCTTAGAAAAATCCTAAGCTTAGGTAAATCTTTTTTCCTGTGAGTCTGGGACTCACTAGCCACTAGCATCCTCATGATGACCTGGTACGTCTGGACCTGGTACTGATGACTACCTGGGGCTCCTTGCTGGTGATGGAAGTAGTCCATCAAGGTAGTCAAGGGAGCTTGCGCCTCTTCAGTCATCCGTAGACAAGCCTAGGAGGTCAGCTGAAGGGTTACCTGAGAGTAATGTCCCTCTATCCTGAGCATCATCGTGAGGGCAATCGACAGCCCAATGCCCCTCCTAATGGCACTCTTGATATGGCCCTTTTGGATTGCGGGGGGGTTGGGGCAATCCCTTGCCCAATGACCTTGTTGACTACATTTGTAGCAGAAACCTGGTGGTCCCTGAGCCTCAGAAGCCCAGGAAGCCCAGGCACTTGCTGGGGCTTTTTGCACACCCTTTGCCGGCTTATGGTGTTTTTGTGTGGGGATCTTTTCGTCTCTCTGATGTTACACTTTGAAGGCCACTTGGTGGTTTATTAGTTATTAAATTTTTCTCAGGACACCAGTACAAATAGTTCAATAACATCCCCCACCACCCAGTGGGCATCTCATCATCTTCAGCCATGCCTCCAGGTTTGGGATGTTTCCTGAAAAATCTCAAATCTCTAAAACTCATACCCAATTTGAGGGTATCCACACTTATACACCTTTCGGTCTGGATCCAGTACCCATTAGACAATAGCTCCAAATAGCCACTTAATGGCACATTTGATCCTAACATTTTAAGGGAACTTCATACACACTTCCAGCAGTCTGGTAAATGGAAAGAGGTCCGCTATGCCCAAACTTTTGCCTATCTTCACTCCAAACCCTCTCTTTATTCTTCTTGTCCCTCAACTCAACTTCTAGCTATGAAACCTCTACCAGATGACACTACAATCCTCGATCCAGCTAACTGCTGCCCCCTTACCACTGCAGACTTGTCTCTACAAACTCTTCTAAAATCCCAGCCTCCTCAGCTTCTTCTCACCAGACTTCCCCAGAGCCTCCTTGCCCAATCTCTCCAGACTCCTCCCCTCCTCCCATGCCAGCTGTAGGTTGCTCTGATCGTCCTTCACTGGCACCTACTTTCAGCCCTCCCACCACTCATTCTAAGTCTATAGCTAAACCCCTTACTTCTCCCCTGACACAACCTAACCTAACCTAACATCAGTCCTTCCTTTAAGGGAAATTGCTGGGTAGATGGTCTAATCAGAGTACATGTCCCTTTCTCACTAAGTGAACTTCTCAAATAGAAAACAGACTGGGATCCTATACCTCTAATTCTTCTGCCTCTATTAAAGAACTTAAGTATATTATTCAGTCTTATAGCTTGACTTTCCATGATGTTCAAATGAGTCTCAGTAATAATTTACTTCCTGACATGCTCAGGCAAGCTTGGGAACAGGCAAGAATACATGCAGATGAGACTCATCAAACAGATGGAACATATCCAATTGGATCTGAGACAGTTCCTGACCAGGATCCTCAATGGAACTATAATTCCCCAGGTGGTATTTTAGTCAGAGATATATTCATAACTTGCCTCCTGGCTGGTCTCTGTAGGAAAGCCCAAAAACTAACAAATTTTGAAAAACTCCAAGAGGTCATCCAGGATAAACAAGAAAACCCATCTCAAATTTAGAGTACCTTACAAAGGCCCTATTACAATATACTAATTTAGACCCTGAAAACCCAGAAGGTAAGCAACTCCTGACGACCTACTTCTTTTCCCAGAGCTACCCTGACATTAAAGCCAAACTTAAGTGTTTGGAGAGGAAATCCCTAACTCCACAGGCAGAAGTTCTGGCATTGGCCTTCAAAGTGTAACATCAGAGAGATGAAAAGATCCCCACACAAAAACACCATAAGCCGGCAAAGGGTGTGCAAAAAGCCCCAGCAAGTGCCTGGGCTTCCTGGGCTTCTGAGGCTCAGGGACCACCAGGTTTCTGCTGCAAATGTAGTCAACAAGGTCATTGGGCAAGGGATTGCCCCAACTCCCCCGCAATCCAAAAGGGCCATATCAAGAGTGCCATTAGGAGGGGCATTGGGCTGTCGATTGCCCTCACGATGATGCTCAGGATAGAGGGACATTACTCTCAGGTAACCCTTCAGCTGACCTCCTAGGCTTGTCTACGGATGACTGAAGAGGCGCAAGCTCCCTTGACTACCTTGATGGACTACTTCCATCACCAGCAAGGAGCCCCAGGTAGTCATCATTGTATGTGGGCAGCCCATCTCCTTTGCCTTGGACACTGGGGCCTCTTAGTCCTGACAGAGTTTTGGGGACCCACCGCTCCTTCTTGTTCCCCTATTGTTGGGATAGGAGAACAGCCTTACCTTACTCACCAAACCCCACCACTTAGTTGCATTTTTAGGGGTGTTCCTCTCACTGATATCTTTTAGGTAGTGCCAATGTGTCCTGTCCTCTTATTGGGAAAGGATCTTCTAGCTAAGTTGGGAGCCTATTTCTTTTGCTCCCCCCATTCTCCTAAATCAAAGCTCACCAGCAGCCCCTCTCCTCCTCCTCCTAGCCACTCAACCTACTAACTCTAACATGTTGTTTCCTTCTCAGGTAGACCCCCAAGTCTGGGATGTCTAAAACCCTTCTGTTGCTAAACACCATTCTCCTGTTGTCATCCAATTACTGACTCTACCAGGTACCTCACCCAAGTTTAATACCCTCTTTCTCTCCAGAGACTCAGAGGTCAGACTTAAGAGCCCGCTGACATGTAAGAATTTGGGAAAGTGGCCCCAGGGGCCACTTCCCTGATTGGGTCTGTAGTAGCAGAGGTGAAATCTAGAATTTTTCCCAATCATTTTCCACCTTTAATTTTTAAAGATTATTATTTTTTAATTTTTGAAGATTTACATTATTTACACTTCAAATGCTTTCCCCTTTGGAAACTCCTCTATTCTATCCCCCCTCCCCCTGCCTCTATGAGGGTGCTCCCCCACCCACCTACCCACCCACTCCTGTCTTCCCTCCCTAGCATTCCCCTACACTGGGGCATCAAACACCCTCAGATCCAAGGGCCTCTCCTCCCACTGAAGTCCAACAAGGCCCTCCTTTGCCACATATGCAGCCAGCACCATGGGCCCCTCCATGTGTATTCTTTGGTTGGTGGTCCAGTCTCCAGAAGCTCTGGGAGGTCTGGCCAGTTGACACTGTTGCTCCTTTCATGGGACTGCAAACCCCTCAGCTCCTTCAGTCCCTTCTCCAACTCCTCCATCTGGGACCCCATGCTCAGTCCAATGATTGGCTAGGAGCATCCACCTCTGTATTTGTCAGGCTCTGGCAGAGCCTCTCAGGAGACTGGGTTTGATGGCTGTATATGGGATGTATCCCCAGGTGGGGCAGTCTCTGGATGGCCCTTCCTTGAGTCTCTGCTCCACATTTTGTCTCCATATTTCCTCCTGTGAGTATTTCTAAGAAACATTGAAGCATCCACATTTTGGTCTTCCTTCTTCTTAGGCTTAATATGATCTGTGAACTGAATCTTGGGTATTTCAAACTTTTGGGCTAATATCCACTTAGCAGTGAGTACATACTGTGTTCTTTTGTGACTGAGTTACCTCACTCTGGATGATGTTTTCAAGTTCCATTAATTTGCCTGTGATTTTCATGAAGTAGTTGTTTTTAATAGCTGAGAGGTATTCCACTGTGTAAATTACCACATTTTCTGTATCCATTCCTCTGTTGAGGGACATCTAGGTTGTTTCTAGATTCTAGCTACTATAAATATGGCTGCTATGAACATAATGGAGCATGTGTCCTTACTACATGTTGGAACGTCTTCTGGGTATATGCGCAGGAGTGGTATAGCTGGGTCCTCAGTTAGTATTATGTCCAATTTTGTGAGGATCCACCAAACTGATTTCCAGAGTGGTTGAAATATAAATTTTAAAAGGTGATAACTCAGGAATATCAGAGGGGAAAGTGAGTTAGCCATGTGGAGTTTGGGAGAAGCCCAGTCATTGAGCTGGTAAAGCATATTAAAAATAAAGGTGTGTGTGTGTGTGTGTGTGTGTGTGTGTGTGTGTGTGTGTGTGTGTGTTTGGTAAATTTTTCTCTATGACATCACCACAAATGAAGCTCAGCAATGCAATGTAAGGTGAACCAATGCACGAGTATTGTCAGCAAAGAATAGAGAATGAAATAAATGTAAAGACATAAGACACATAAAGATGAGAGGCACAATGACACAGAGCTTCCAGACTATATATAATGTTATTTTAAATGGTTTAAGGATAGAAATTATAGAGAAAGAGATAAGTGACTGTGATGGTTTGAATATGCTAGGCCCATGGGAAGTGCTGCTATTGAGAGATGTGGCCTAGTTGGAAGAAGTGTGTCACTGTGTAGACAGGATTTGAGGGCTCCTAGTGCAGAAGCTCCACCCAGTTCCTGGGTGCATTTGGATCATGATGTGGAAATCTCAGTTCTGTCTCCAGCACTGTGTCTTCCTGGATGCCACCATGTTCCCACCTTGATGATAATAGACTGAACCTCTGAAACTGTAAGTCAGCCCCAATTAAATGTTGTCCTTTATAAGAGTTGCCTTGGTCATGGTGTCTCTTCACAGTCATATAGGTTAGAGACCCTAACTAAGACAGTGACCTAATTGGAGCTGACACATTGCCAGTTATGATTAGTATCATGGTAGTCCAAATTAGAAAAATTCATACATAAAAATGAGGATAATACTGTGATGATAGAGATACAAGAAAGGGAGAAAAATGAATAATTAGACAAACCTTATAATAAAATTAGAAAAGTTTATAAATAAGAATAAAGACACTAAGATGATAGAGATACAAGAAAAGGAACAAGATGAAAAATGGAGACAAGACTTGGAAGAAAAAAGTAGAAGTAGAAAAAATTATAAATAAAATTGAGGGAGATACTAAGATAGAGACAGAGAAAAGAAGGCCAGAACCTACAGCACCACCTTGTCACAAGACTGCAAAAAGGCATTCTAAATCTAAGTAAATCTAAAATGATTTCCCTAGCCTTATTCAGGGAATTAGAAGGAGATGAAAGATATCCACACGGTTATCAAGAATATGCATGGCAACCTATAGAGACACAATATTTAAAAAGATTTACGGAATCAATAATGACCTATGGCTTACATTCACCATACATCAAACAGATATTTAATAACTTGGCCATACAAAAGCATATAATTCCAAAAGACTGGAGAGATTTGATGACAGCCATCTTAGAGCCTTGCCTTCAATTACAATGGCTAGCATGGTGGAAAGATGAGGTTTCAAGCATGGAGCAATGAAATAGGACTAGTGGCATTGCTGTCTAGATGAAGATCTGTATTCTGAATTGAGAGTACAGATTACCCTTGATGATGCCATCCTAGAACAATGTTGTACAATAGCCTTAAATGCTTGGAACAAAGTTGAATAACAGAGACAAGTTAAATCATTTACAGATAACCCAGTGTTCAGATGAATCTTTCACTGGACTTTTTACAAAGATTAACTACAGCTCTGAATAGAGTGCTATCAAATCCTACTGCTAGAGGAATTTTAAAGGAAGCCTCAGCCTTTGAAATGCTAATGCTGAAAGCAAAAAAGTTACTAGACCTTTAAAGGCTAGATCTGCATCTGTTTATGAATGGATTAAAACCACTGTGGATATAGAATCTGATGCTCACAGTTCAGGTATGGTTGTTCAAACAATTACAGGAGATATAAAAACTCAAAATGTCTATTTCTGTGGCTGTGAAAAATCAGGTCATTCCCTAAAAGACTGAAGACAAACAGTTCCTATGAATATATTCTTCTATAATAAAATAATAATAATAATAATGAAAACTATTATTATTATTATCATTATTCAGGGACAAAGTTTCCTGTGAAATGTAGAAGATGTGGAAGGACCAGACATAAGGCTCATGAATGTAGGTCAACCAAATGTATTTGAGGCAATTCCTTAATGTCAGAAAACTAATGGACTTCACTCAAGGCCCAATAAAAACCAACATTAGCCATTCCAAAGAAAGGCTATTCTGAAAAACAACTAGAAAAATCAAGTCCTGATAAGACAAACAGAGCTACTCAAAATTTAAATAAACCATTTAATAGAGATGAGCTGCTTGTATGGATAAAACAAGAGATTCTAAATATACCAAGAATTAGATATTTTGGTGAGCTACTATAAATGATAAGAGACAAGAGACCAAAGTTAAAGTTACAGTTTGATGGAATTGAGATCGAAGGATTTGTAGATTGGAGCAGATGTAACTATAATGTCACAGAATTCCTGGAATGCAGCTTGACCACATCAAAGGGCATCTAAACAGCTCTTAGGAATTGCACCATTGTCTCAGGTAAAACAAAGTCTAAAATGCATTGAATGTGTAGCATCAGAAAGTCAAATATGAAAATTAAGGCCACGTGTAGCAAATAGAGTCATAAATCTATGGGAAGAAATCTATTGGAACAGTGGGAACCACAAATTAGCATTTCTCCAACTTTATATATAGGCTATAAAAGAAGAGCTCTTCTTAATGAAGATATTTTAAAATGTTATCAAAGACAGTTAAAAATTGTCTAAATAAACAAGACATAGCAGAGGCTGACTCTTCAACTTTATATGTGGGAGCCATTACCTGCTGCCCTACCACTAAAGTGCCAAACTGACAAACCTGTTTGGTAGAACAATGGTTTATGACAAAAGAAAAGTTGCAGGTACTAGAACAGCTAGTCTAAGAGCAACTTGAGGTTCAACATATAAAAGAGTCCATCAGCCCTTGTAATTCTCTCGTATTTGTCATTAAAAAGAAATCAGGCAAGTGGAGGGTATTGATAGATCTGAGAGCAATTAATGAAATTGTTCAGCCAATGGGCTCCTTTTAGCCTGGAATCCCATTGCCCTCCTTGTTACCTAAGGCATGGCCTAATATAGTGACTTATTTAAAATATTGCTTTCAGAATTCCTTTGTATGAGCATGATATTAGAAGACTTTCTCCAAGGTTGCCAAACACATATGGATTGGACATTGTGAATGTAATCTTACCTGCCACTTTTCATAGTTGTTAGTATTGTTTATAGTTTATTATTGAAAGAGAATGAGATTTTTATTGGACTAAAAGGGGAAAATATGGAGAGAATCTCTTGTGTACTATATAGAAGCATCACCTGTCAATAAAAAAGATGATTGGCTAATGAATTGAGGCAGGAAATAGAAGGTGGCAGTTCCAGTAGTGAGAGAGAACTCTGGGATAGAGAAGAGAGTTTCAGGGAACACTGTTGGGAACAGTCACTCTGAAGAGAGGTAGCTAATCACATGGCAGAACTCAGAATATAATAAATGGGATAATTATGTTATAAACTAACAGGAACAAGCCAAAGATATTGGCCTAGGCAATTATTCATAAATAATTCAGTCTCAGAGTCATTATTTTTGGAACTTGCACATGGGTGGAAAAGCCCACAGTTACAGTGTGATCTTTTGAAACCTCAAAGTCCACCTCCAGTGACACACTTCCTCCAACAAGGCCACATCTCCTAATCCTTTTCAAATGATTAAGCAGTCAAATATATGAGCCAATAGGGACCATTCTTATTCAAACTATAAGACTCTGGGGAGCCTTAGCTGACCAGAGATACCCCACCCCCCCCAAGTGAACACCATGGAGTCAGGGATCCATGCAAAAAAGCAAGAGGAGTTTATTGGTCCAGCATGCTGAGGTTGCCCTGCACACAAAGAGAAGACTCTTTGCCCTGCACATTGAGAGAATGACCACATGCAGCCTGTTTGGTGAACTTTTATATGTTTTTTAGAGCAGCAGCCATTAGGCACAATGTGATTGGCAAAACAATGTGACTTTTAAATTGATTGGTCTTTAGGGAATGAGGTAGTAGGGGCTTAATCAGCCCCTCCCTTCCAGCCTACGTGCTCTTTAACTTGTCTTTTCCAGGAGGGGAGGGGTACCTATGTGCTCGGGGGTCTGGTGGAATTTTCCAAAGTTCCTGAGTTGATCTCTTCATTCCCCCCTTTTCTTTGGGCAAGCTTCAATCCTGAAGCTATTGCTGGTATTCTGATAGCTCATACTCCTGGTCTTCTGTATCTAGTTCTATGCATTTCTTAACAAAAGTGACCAAGTGGTTCAAAATGCAGGGGCCAAAAGTCAACAATAGCAGGAGAACAATTGGGGTCCTAACAGGGTGGATATGAGGGTGGTTAACAAAGGGGGAGGAGTTAAGTCAAGACTAGAACCAGCCCCGACTCTGTTCTTTCTCTCTCTCTTCTACTTGGCTAACCCTTCTCTCATTTTGGCCATTGAATCTTTAACAACCCAAGAATGGTCTATATAAAAGCAACACTCTTCAGCTAAGGCAGTACATAGCTCTCCTTGCTGGAGGAAAAGTTAAGTCTAATCCCTGCCTATTCTGTAGGACTACTTCTGATAACGAAGTCAGTGATTCTTGAAGATGACCGATGGAAGTTTCTATTCTCTCTCTATCTAAATCAATAGCTGCCCTCAGACTGTCATAATTTTTGCCTTGTAAGACCAAAATGGAGGTCCTGGTGGCTGCGCCAGGTACCCCCAACCACAACAGAATGGAGACAGTGAGTGCTGTTACAGGTTTGGCATATGGGCACATAGGATGGGGGAAGGAACCAGAATCCAAAGGTATTACCAGGCAGTCATGATCAAGGTCAAGTGATCTTGAGCTTGAGCAGATTGCCCATCTTCTATACTGTCCAGTGGGGGGGTCTCTGGGGAGCGGGATGTCTGCAGGTTTCACGTCAGAAGCATGAACCCTTTTATCAGGGTTTCAGCAACTGTGCCTGATGTCTCCTTACATAGATCCAGTCACCAGTCTGGAAGTGGTGAGGGGTCTCTGGCATCCCAGGAGCATTTAAGGCAGACAGTTTGGGCCAAATGTCATGTTGTGGGATACCTCCTGGGAGGGCCCAGTGGACACCAAGGGAGTTGGGGTACCATACAGGATCTCAAAAGGGTCAGGTTAAAATGATAAGGGGTGTTCTGGGCTCAGAACAGGGCCAAGGGGAGGGGCACCACCCAGTCTGAGCCAGCCTCCAATGTCAATTTAGTTAGGGTCTCTTTTTGGGGTTCTGTTCATTCTCTCTACCTGCCCTGAGCTTTGGAGACAGTACTCACAATGGAACTTCCAATTAGTCCTCAGTATTTCTGCCAATCCCTGACTTATCTTAGAGACAAAAGCAGGACCATTATCTGACCCAATTACCTTGGGTACTCCAAACCTTGGGAAAATTTCCTCTAATATCTTCTTGGATACCATGTTAGCTGTTTCCTGCTTGGTGGGGAATGCCTCAACTCATCCAGAGAAAACATCTACAAACACTAGAAGGTATTTGTAACCATATTTTCCTGGCTTAACTTCTGAAAATTGACCTCTCAATACCCCAGGCTGTTCTCCCTTAGGTCTTTTGCCCTCTTTACTCTTGGCTGCATAAGCATTCACTTGCTGGTCCCAAACCTGAATCCTATTATATATACTCTAGGTCCCTTAACTGCTTGGACAAGCTTTTTATCCCCTAAACGAGTCCATCTGTGCATTTGGCCTAGTAAGTCTTTTGCTTGCTTTCTGGGGAGCATAGTTTTCTTTCTTGTGTGCACCATTTCCCTTCCTTCTCTAGGTAATAGTTGGTAGGGTGGCTAGCAATCTGAGTCCTTTCTTCTTCTATATATTTTAAGTGAGGCCATTCCTTAGTCCAGTCCCATTTCCCATCAGGTGTTTCTTGCAGGCCCATAACCAGGATAGGCTCCTGCATAGCCACTTCTTGAGCTACTTGATCTGCCTAGTTATTGCCCCAGGCCACTGAGTCTCTTCCCTTCTGATGTCCTGGGCAGTGAATAATACTCACAGTTGCCAGCTTTATTAGGGCATCCAAGAGATTCAGAATTTCCTATTTGTTTCCTCTGGTATGAGCAGTCCTCTCTCTTGGCATATAGCCCTGTGGACGTGGGCTGTGGCAAAGGCATACCTGCTATCCCTGTTGATGTTAATTTTCTTGCCAGCTCCAAGTTCCAATGTCTTGATAAGGGCAATTAGCTCCACGTTCTGTGTCAATGTGCCAGGGGGTAGAGGTGCCGAGCAGGAGGGACAGAGGTTCTGCCCATATGACATTTGTGCTGTCCACCACAGTAGGACTTGCTTGTCTCTGACCTTCGTGGAGAAAACTGCTCCCGTCTGCAATCCAGGTAGCCTCGGCTTTTGGCAGGGGTCAGTCGGAGAGGTCTCTCTTTTTGTGCCAGTTAGTTGCGGCCCATTGGGCAGGAAGTGTATCTGGGTCCCCATTTTGGAGAGTATGTCTTGCCCCAACAGAGGGTAGGGACAGTCTGGGGTGACCCTAAATGAATGGGATACCTGGCCCATCCCTACATCCACTGTTCCTTGGATAGTCCATGAATACACTTTGGTGCCAGTGGCTTCTTAGACCCAATATCTTTTTTTTATAAATGGGGCCATTGGCTTGGAGGACTGAGTATTGAGCCCCCGTGTCGACCAAAAATTGAGTGGGTTTCCCCTCTACTCTCAGAGTTACCTTGGGTTTGGAGAGGAGGTCCAAACCCCGTCTTCCCTAATCACTGTCTTCACCCAAGGCTAACACCTTTGCCACTTGGAGGCACTTTTGCCAAGGTCTGGGATTTCCTGCTCCTGGCTTCCATTTGTTAGGGCACTCTTGGGTCCAGTGGCCTCTCTCCTTGCAGTATGCTCACTGGTCCTTTTCTGTCTCTCTTCTCTGCTTTTCCTAACTACCAGGACTCTGTAGATTCCTTCCCATTTGTTTTTCTTTCTTTCTCTTTTTCTGCTCCTTCTTCCCCTTTGTCTCCCTGTTATGGTAGACTTTCTCAGCAACCTGCACTAAATCTCTCAATGACTTATCCTGTAAGTCTTTCTAGCCTCTGAAGCTTTTCCCTGATATCTCTACTAGCTTTGTGCACCTCGCTGCTGGGGTCATAGGGTGTATACTGATGGAACACATTCTAGAAAGGCTTCAGGTGACTCATCTCTGCTTAACCTCATGTACCTTGGTCAGATTTGTGGGTCATCATGTGGCCCCCTTGAGACCTGCCAATGGAGTCCGGTGGTGGATCTTCAGGTGCCCCTTACCTTTTGCCATATAAAAGTCCCAGCCAGGTCTAGTCAGGGAAAGCCCACTGTCGATGACAGCCTGGTCAATCGATGGCGCCCCCATGTCTGAGGGAGCAGGTAGGGGGATTTGGAGGAGGAGGGTCTTGGAGCAACAGGTCTCTTGGAGGATCAACTTCTTCTCAGGTTCAGATCTCTTCTCCCATGATTCCTTCTTCCTGATGGCCAGAACCTGTGAGGCGGGTCTTGGAGAAAGAAGGGCTTTTATCTATGAGGGGAGAGGTGGATCCTCCACTAGATTCTTTCAGGTAACTATATAGGGCACTTGGTTTGTGTGGTACTGACAAGTTTTCTCCTCTTTCCCTACCTTCCCTCCAGTGGTTAACTAAGATGTTCAATGGGGTAGATTTAGTCTGTCCAATGTCCCCTCCCCCAAAGAAAAGGTGTCAGTTTAAATCCAAGAACACAGAACAAGATACCATCAAACACAGAGGAAAACAATCAACACACAGACAGCTCTACCCTGCCACGTGCAGGTATCCAGGTTCAAGAACACAGAGAAAGACAATCAACACACAATTTGCCCCTTCCATGGGCCTAATTAAAGACAGGTCATCTCTTCTATGAACGGAAAACAGACTTGCCTGGCAGGCTCCAGCTGCACCTAGCCAAACCATGAGCCCCTGCTGATATGGCAGGAGCCAGATAAACCAGGTTACAGCAAGACTTACTGTTTTCACAAGGAGTTGAGCCTTCTCGGCTCTTTCCAGGGTCTCTGGAGTATCCCCCAGATGTCCCGAGGTCATGACTTTAAGGCATATCTGCCTGCCGCCCTTGACTGCACCAGACACTGTAGGCTTTCTGAGCCCCCCCCCCCAACATTTGCAAGCAAACTGAAAGTTCAGACAGACTTACAGACTCAGACTCTGACAAACAGTGAGACAAACAACCTTGGTACCTGCTTGAGACATTCCTCTGATCTGTCACTCTCTAGTGTGTCCCCACAGGGGGTTTCTTCCTGGCCAATGCACCAAATGTAAGAAAGACTCTGGGGAGCCTTAGCTTACTGGAAGACCCCCCTGAGTGAACACCATGGATTCGGAGATCCATGCAAAATGCAAGAGGAATTTATTGATCCAGCATGCTGGGGTTATCCTGCACACCAAAGCAGGGGGAAAACGACCACATGCAGCCCATTCAGCGAGCTTTTATATGGTTTTTAGAGCAGCAGCCATTAGGCACAATGTGATTGGCAGAACAGTGTGACTTTTAAATTGATTGGTCTTTAGGGAATGAGGTAGTAGGGGCTTAATCAACCCCTCCCTTCCAGTATATGTGCTCTATAACCTGTCTTTTCCAGGAGGCAAGGGGTGCCTACGTGCTCGGGGATCTGGTGGAATTTTCCCATGTTCCTGAGCTGACCTCTTCAAAACCACTACACAGAGCAAAAGGCATGACCAACTGAACTAGCATGCAGGTCCCATACCATCCTCATTCATCAGTTAGTAAGATATTGAGGGCAGAGAAAGTATTATTTGCCTCTCTGTGGTTTAGGATGTGGTCACAGACTCCAAGATCCTCCATTGGGCAAGAGAATCCATCCCCTATCATGTGAGCCTGTGATACTGTGTGTTGAGGCTTGGTCTGTTGCTATGTATTGTAATGCTAAATTCTGTACCAGGTGTAGGCCTAGGAGTGAGAGAATTCTCACCTTTACAAGCTTTTGTTGTGTAAAACTTGTTTCTTAATGTAAAACTATTGGTTAAATAAAATTGGCTACAATCAACTACAGGAGGGATTAGAGGTAGGTGGGTTTTGAGTTACCTGGTTAGGGGGGGAGAAGGGAGAGAAGAGAGGAAACACAAGGAGAAGGGGGGGGAGGAGGGGGAGGGGGAGGAGGAGGAAGTGAAGGACCCAGCCAGCTAATTCTATTTTGTGTTCAAACTCCATCTTATGTCCAACCTGTCCTCAATTTGAACTTGGTAACTGGAAAAATCACAGCTTGTTCCAGGAACCAAGACACCTCCCAAGTAATAGCCACTCCACCCTTGATAAGCAGAAATGCCCAGTGTCATGTCCAGGACAAATGAGTCAAGTTATAGCAAAGTTTATGATGTTAGCTAAACTTTTATGCAAGCTGTGTTTTCTAAAATGCCAACCAATTATGTAACTGCCCAATTGGAAAGCCTCTTACCCAGCTTAAACTGTGTAAAAGGCAAGGCTGACACCAGCTCAGCACCCTTCTGCAGCCATCCACTGTGTTGGAGAAGTTGGGGAGTCCGAGCTTGAGCTTGAATAGACTCTTTGCTTTTGCATATGAGTTGGACTCCTGGTGGTCTTTGGTGGTCTGTGGGGACCCTGAGGCTGAGCATAACGAGAACTAGAGGAGAGGAGGAAGCTGCCATGAGAGGAGATGGACCATGAGCCATGACCAGGAGAAACAGCAAATATTTGGGGGAACACTGTTGGAGAGGTAGCTAGGGCAGCAGATAGAAAAGCAGATATACCCCAGTAATTTTTAAAGCCAAATAAAATAACATTGTCTGAGTTACATTTTCTTGTAAACTGTTCAGGGGATAAGTTTAAATTGGTTTTTACTATGTTTTGGTGCCCCTTACAATGGTCATAGAACCAAACTATATGAGACAAGTTACAAGGTAGAGAGGCAAAGTCCTCCCCAAATATGTGGAGCTTTGAAGCTACTGCAGAACAAAAATCAGACACTGCTTGGGACCAGCCAACCTCAGTGTGGGTGTGGGCTTCCAAAGGCTGCATGGTACCATAGCATCAGAGCCCGCAGTACAGAGAGCTTCAGTGAGGCTCTCTTCCAGCACATGGCTCAATTGCCTGCTGTGACACAGCAGAGGTGTGGGGCTAAATGCTGCAGCTGGATTTCCAACATGCGTTTCTCTCTGGCATGGTGATCTGATGCAGGCATCTCGAGATTGGGCAACTGCCCTCCTGTGCTTACCTTTCCATGTTTTCGCATCTAGGTCAGACACTGGGCAACCTATTCCCACTCTCCAGCCACTCACACTGTGGCAACTGAAGCCTAGAATTGGCACACATGCTGCCTGTTGCAGCTCGGGCCTACACCCTGAGCCAGCCAAACTCGGGGCTCAGAGCTGAACTCATACCAGTTTTTCAATAGAAAAAAAATGCCACAACAGGCCATGCATAGGAGACAGAGGACAACACCAGCTTGGGAGCACAAGAGCTGATGAAACAGGCTGACTCCATGACAGGCTTCAAATTGGCAGTTTAGGAGATTAGGCCTAAAAACCCAGGCTTCAAGCAGCTAGTCATACACGCATAAGTGGTTGCCAGGTGTGTATAAATGACAGAGAACAATTGGGGGGGGGGGCGTTTCCTGGGAATAAATCCTCTCTTTCTACTATGTTGGTCCCAGGATTGAACTCAGGTCATTAGGTTTGGTGGCAGGCACTTTTACCCACTAAGTCATGACATAGGCTCCATGTATAGGTGCATTTGGGCAGCTTTTAGCTTCTAGTTGGTTTGAAGTTCAACTGCTATTATTGGCTAAATCTACGTGGCTTAGTTAGAGATTTATAGTCATGTTATGCTACAGTTTGTTTACAGATCAAGCAAGGTTGGTTTTTAGTATATAGGGGGGTCTATTTTAGGTCAAACTTATTGTTGAAGTTTAAAGGCCATGTTTATTGTTGTGTATCTGTGACAGTTAATTTTTTATTTGATTGGATCTGGAATCCCTAGGGGATACACTTCTAGGCATATATTTCTCTAGGGTATTTCTCTCTGGAGATTTAACTGAAGATGAAGACCTACCATGCATGTGAGCAGCACCATCCAGTGGACTGAGGTCCTAGACTAAATAAAAAGTGGGGGGAAAGAAAGTATGAACAGCAGCATTGATCTCTCTCCTTCCCAACTCTGGGTTGATGTGACCAGTTGACTCATGCTCCCACCACATGGCTTCCTCTGAGGACAATCTGTGTCCTCTCCAACTGTGAGCCAGAACGAACCCTTTGTCCCTTAAGTCTCTTCTCAGGTGCTTTGTGTTAATTTTAGTGAAAAATTAACTGATACATTGGCCCAGAGAGGTATCCTGGGAAATAAAGGATGCACTTCATTTACATGTTTCTATTTAGAATCATGATGCACAACTGGCTCAGAACTATGGTTTGAAATCTGTAGTAGCCAACCCAAAAAGTCCACCAGAGCCTGCTAACCACCATAGCCAGCCCTGGGAGTTAACCCAGGACCCAGGGCAGTGGGTGCAGGAAATAAACCCTTTACCCATAGTCACCAGCTCAGAAAGTCAATCATCCACCTAAGGTAGGGGGCCCACAGGATCAGTGTGCTATCTAAAATGTAGACATGGATGTTAGTAATCAATTTCAGTTAATCAGTCCAGGAAGCCAAACAAGAATGCCTGCCACAACTGACCTCCAATGGCAAGGGCCTGATGAAGAAGACCTAACAGCTTTTCTGGGTTTTACCTCATTTTCAATTGAAGAACAACCAGGCAGAACCAAATATACACTCTGGCTGACCACATAGGATACCATGCTCCCAGTTACTCTACTTCCAGGTTCCCCATACTAACAGCCTCAATCTGGGCATGCTGAGCTCCCTCTGTTCCCCCATAAAGCTCTCTCACTTCTCTGTGGGTATAAACACGTGCTCCCCCAGTGGTGGCCACCACCCTTGCAAGCTAAGAACTGTCTTCCGCCATTTGACAGGCCTCTGTTTATTGCCTCCACCAGTTGATAGTTTATTCCTTCAAGCAGCTTTAATTTTTTTTTTACATTTTAAAAAGTTGTATACTTTATCTTCTCCAAGAAATGTTTCTAAAGTGCAGTCCAGAAAGGAAAAAATGAACAGATTCTCTATAAACTAATAACAACCAGGTGGCAACAGGTTTTGTAATAAGACACATTACAAGGACAACTGTGATCAAAAGACTGCATACATATTTTTCCCATTTATTTATTTGTTTGTTTATTTATTTATTTGTTTATTCTCTATATCTTGCTCACTGTCCCCCTTCTGGACTTGCTTTCACCATCCTTCCCTCCATCCCCCTACCTTCTCTCTCTGAGAGGGTGGAGGCCCCCCCTGGTATTCCCCAACCCTGGCACATCAAGTCTCTGTGAGGCTAGGAGTTTCCTGTCCCACTGAGGCCAGACAAGGCAGCCCAGCTAGAAGAACATATTCCATGTACAGGGGCTTTTGGGATAGCCCCTGCTCTAGTTGTTTGGGACCCATATGAAGACCAAGCTGCACATGTGCTACATATGAGCAGGTTGGCCTAGGTTCCATCCATATATGCTCTTTGGTTGGTGGTTCAGACTCTAAGAGTCCCAAGGGTCCAGGTTAGTTGACTCTGTTGATCTTCCTGTGAAGTTCCTGTTCCCTTTGGGGCCCTCAATTCTTCCCCAGCTCTTCCATAGGAGTCCCCAAGCTCCATTCACTGTTTGGCTGTGGGTCTCTGAGATAGCTGCTGGGTGGAACCTCTCCACCATACTAGACTCATGTCTGAGGCACAGAGATGGCCTACTTAATATCTATTGAGAGCTTATTGTTTGTCAGGTTCCATGATAGGCCCTGAAAATAAGGAAGCAGCTCAAATGCATGGACCCTGCCAGCAAGCTGGTGCAGTTCAAGGCTATCAAACAATGAGCCAAGTACAGTCTGTAAGCTACTGGAGTAGCCTGGAGCCTAGAGAAGGGAACAAGCAGAGAGCATCCTATGCAAGGGCTGAGGGCTCAGAGTAAACCTCTGGCAGGCGCCATCTTTGCCCTGGGATAACAAGAGGCATCTGCAAGGCAAACCGAGAAAGAGAAACCAGAGAAGAAACCAGGACTGTATTGTCAGGCAGCAGCTGGGCACTGCCATGCTCCAAAAACCCAAGATTCTCACAAAGCCTCCTCTCTTACTGTCCCTCTCTCCTTTCTTCACCTCCCAGATAAAGATGCTTCCAGAATTAAGAAGGAGTAGCCCTCAAATTAGTGGAACTGATTTTGCCTTTTCCCGTAGAGCTGTCCAGTTTACATCAACAAGGTGGCTCTTCTCCTATTAGTCAGATAATAGACCAGATGATAAAAAAAAAATAAAAAAAAAAAGAAGAAGAAATGAATATTCTTAGGACAAAGCCTTTCCACCAAGTTGCACCCAGCTTTTGATGGCTACGAACATCTTGGTATGGTGGAACCAAAGTTCATTTCGGGATCACATAGAGCATTACTGTGAATGTACACCAGGTCAAAGTTCATCTCCTTACAGGCCTGTGAAGACTACTACACACTGTTCACTGTCCCCTACCTATTAAAGCTGTACCCTGTCACTTAACTGAATTGCCATGGGCCTCCCCGAACCCTGATTCTAGCTACTGCTGTGGCCTGCCTTCGGGCTCCCAAAGAGTACAGAGGTAAGTCCCAACGTCCTCACTACCGAAGATGCCCTGTGTGAACAGATCTCTTTCCTTTACCTGTAATTCCTGGGTGACAGAAGATACTGCTAGTGTCCTTCCTCCTCTCAGGGTGCCTGACCACGCAAGGCCAAGTCCTCACCCTAGTAAAACAGTCCTTCCCCCTGCAAACCATCTCTGAGGATGCAGACCCAGGGCCTCTCTGAGAGATTCAAGTGCAGCATTTTCCCACTTTTGCAATTCAGACTCTGGGGCGTGGGGACTGTAAGACAGGACAGAGAGAGGCACTTAGCTTAATTGTCCTATCATATACCAGAGAAAAGATGCCAGCAATAAGCTTAGCTTCTTTTCTAAACCAAAAAAAAAAATTTTTTTTTTAAGATCTCATGTAGCCAGAATGGCCTCCATGTTGGCTTATGAAATACTGAAAAGATCAAACCCAGGGTTTCAGGCATGCTAAAAAAAAATCCTGAGAATGAATGGTTCTAGCACAGACCTTCCGTAAAGTGAGCAGTCTCTCAGCTCACCCCTGCTCAGAGGACTTGAGGGTGAGGTCATGCTCAGCCTTTACAATGTGAGCTGCTGTCCAAGAGAGGAGTGCATTCCACCCTCCCTTGGGATGGGCCACACCTGTTGATAAGTTTTGGAAACTGACATAGGATAGCAGTTTAATTACATGAGTTCTACATTGCCCTTTCCCCTGGAGTGGCTCCAAGGACCTGAGGTCCCCACCTTCTCCTCACCTGGGAAGACAGAGGATGCTGTGTGTAAATTTGCATTTTCTCCTTGGGGGCCCAAACTCTTCCTTGTGCAATTTTGTGAACAAAGGTTCACACACCCAACCTGAGAGGAAGAAGGAAGACAAATTGGTGGTTGATCTGATCGCTTCAGTGATTGGGACATGCAATAGTTGCCTATGTCTGAGCTCTTGAGAGACAACAAAGAAGAAACCAAGGTCCCTGCCCTTGAGGAGTTAGAGCAAGAGAATGGTTCAGTGGTGAACTTACTAAACCATGTAGCCCTGTATGTAAACCACCTCTTCCCACACAGTGTTCACAGCTGAAATTCTATGACAAACTCACTAAGGAACCGCAGGTTGCATGGGAATACAGGATGATTGCAAGCAGGGAGGTCACATGGTCAGAAAATGAAGCCTCCCTAAGCAGTTATATTTTTCCATGCATAAAATACAATTTTCATAATCTCTGGCATTTGTGCTTTTACCCTCCTTCTTAGCACATAAGCTTTGAAAACTAAGACAGGATGAGAGTCTAATTACACAAGGTCAAAAAGTCACTTTTGTCCACTCATTCAGTATAACAGGTAGTTTCTCGTAGGACCATGAAAAGCAGCCTGGTTCCTGGTTGAGTTAAGGTTAGAAACCCCGGTGACCCTGAAGGGACAGCAGGTGTTTTGCCTGGTTCCCAGACACTAGGCTCTTGACACCAGGCCACAGCCCTCCATAGACTTGTGGCCATCAGTCATGTAAGGGCAATGCCCCAAGCCCTTCCACAGGTAGAGGATGTGACCTGAGGCCACCAGTCATGTAAGGGCAATGCCCCAAGCCCCTCCACAGGTAGAGGATGTGACCTGTGGCCATGTATCCTCAGACAGATCTTCATTTTAATGAGGTACCTAAAGACCTGGAGAACTTAGCCAATAAAATCTCCTTCCCAGACACTCCTCCCTGTAAAAGATATTTAACCTCAGGTCTACCCTGAGAAGGGGGGGGTATGGTTTTACTCATCCACTTTCCACCATGACAATAAGTGCCTTAAAACCATGAACTGCCTCTTTTCACTGGCACCGCTGTCTAATCTCCTGGTAGAAGGTCTCTCTATGCTCCCAGCCACAGCCACCAAGCCAAGCCAGCCACTGTCAAGCCAAGGACTCTATTCCCGTGGGACCCAGCCAGAGCTCCCTCCTTTTCCCTCCGGCTCTGGGCTAAATCCAGCCCATGGGCCCCCACTCTGTTCTCAGCTCTTCCTAGACTCCCAGTGGTGCCTGGGTGCCGAAGAACCTGAGAACTAGATGGCCCTGTCCTCCTTGCAGGCCTAGGGACCCCCCCAAGCCAGCTCTGGTGTCCCTGGGACCTCAGACTGCACTCTTCCACCCCCGGAGTAGTGTCCAGTGGTTTCCCCACAGCCTGACACCCTCCCAGTGATGGCACGGGCTGAGTGCAGTCAACATTCCTGCATCCTGCCTCCCCAAGCATCTGAGCCCTGTGGTGGAGCCAACGAGGGGACCCCCCATTAACCCTACAGTTTCCGGCAGATTTCCTGAGACACAAGACGTACAAACAGAAGTAAACAACAGGGACAAGTGAATGGACTGAGTGGAGTAATAAGACACACTGTCCAGACACCTGCTCAGTATGACTGACAAAAGACAGTGAGCCAAGAGGACAGGATGGACGTGCAGCTGGCCCTACCAGTCATGTTTCTTAGGCTATGAAACAGAATCATTTGCTCTTTGTTTAGTTTGTGTACAATGTGGAGAGAAGGATACTCTAGGTGGCCCTGAGCAATCACTGAATCACCACCCTCGTGCAAAGGCAGCAGTTGTGTAGGGTTCATGTGCAAGCATGCAAACATAGCATGATTTACCTACAGGCTGATGCATGATCAGAAAATGTGTTATTGTTCATTTAAGAACACAGCTGTGATTGGACATGTTCTTTAATATTCATTGTGAGGAAAGAGATCGATACAACATTGTGAGGGAAGAGATCGATACAACATTGTGAGGAAAGAGATCGATACAACATTGTGAGGGAAGAGATCGATACAACATTGTGAGGAAAGAGATCGATACGATGAAGAAGTGCAGTGCGGGGGTCTTAGGACTAATTACAGGGTTAGAGTTTTTATGGGCAACCTTGGAGGAGATTTAGGGAACCACTCCTTTGCTTTGGGTCAGGTCAGTTCTGTTGTTGGAATCTACTATGTGGAAGATGAGAGACTGGAGCAAGACCATAGCAACTAGCTTAAACCAACAGCAGCCACTCACCTCGGCCAAGATGAGGGACGCTGCTGTCCCTGTGGCATGTAGACAGAACACCTTGTTTGTGTGCAGAAATTAAGGAGAGTTCTTCATTTGCTGGGGCATCACCCTCACAGAGGTGACCGGGGCACACTGTGAATTCACTTATGTATGTGCAACAGGAAAGCACCACAGCCTCACGATGGCCAAGCCAACACTCACACATCAGGAACTTTCGACTTGATGTTAATTTTTAGTGATCTGCAAATCCATGTTGCCAAGGAAGCATACTTGAGACTCATCTGTGGAACAACAGTGGGGAAGGAATTCCTGTTTTAATGGAGTGAATTTTAGCAGGTGCTAGTGCTCCCCAGGACTATGAGTACATCAGCCTTACTGGTGAAGATAAGTTTTGGCTCTCATCCTTCCTTCCTTCTCTCTCACTCTGCTCTCCCAGGGATGACTCACTCCTGACTAAACTGCTGATACAGTTTTACTAAGGACAGAATAATCAGAAATTCAATAGAATAAAGATTAGTCTATTATTTTCTGTTAGTTGTGCTAATAACCTTTCATTCCTGATATTTTTTAATTTTTCCTACACTGTTAATTTGCCACCAAACCTATAGTCTTCAGGCCTATTTCTTTTCTGAAGCAAATAAATAAAAAACAATTAAAGCTTTGTATAGCATCCTTAGGCCTACCATCTTCTACTGCACCAGCCTTATTGGCATCTAAAGTTGGATATTGCTGTTTTGTTTTGTCTTGTTACTAAAATCCAGTGACAGATCTAGTTTTCAAATGTCTTCAAGTCTTAGAAGCATGCTATGCCATCACCTTTACAAATGTGTTTATTTGACAGTGTTCACTTGGTCTTGGTGAGATCACTGGTCAGAGTAGGCCTGTGGAAATAGTTCCTCAATGGTCAGAATACATGAGCAGGTTTCTGCAGTCCACTGGATATTATGATCTCTGTTGTCTAATTAACACTTCTTCATAAAGATGAAGTCAGCATATAGAGAGCTAAACAGAAAGCTACTGAGCTGACTGCTGCAATGCAGGTAGATTTGCTGACCAGACAATTCCAACAGGACCATCAGTGATTTTGGAAATGGTGAACCCTGAGAAAGTTTCAGATGAACCAATATAATCTTTTCTTGATATAGGTCATTATTTCTTACTTCAAAAAAATTGGTTCTTGAAGATGGAGAAATGGACTATGAGACTAAAAGCACTGGCTGCTCTTTCCGTAGACTCTGGTTCAAGTCCCAGCATCCACATGGTGAATCACAAACATCTGTAACTCCAGATTCAGGGGCTCTAACTCCCTATTCTGCCTTCTGGGGGCAACAGGCACACATGTGGTGCACATACATGCAGACAGAACACTTGCTCACTGTTACACCCAAAAATTACTAGGACGAAAACCAAATCTATGACTGTGTAATTAAAGCAAGTTTTATTTTAGAAATGTACCCAGGACTGGCCAGCCAACTGTCTCATCCTAAGTTGGATTTTAGATAGCAGCCCCTACTGGCCTCTTGAGGTCCCTTTTATGGAGAAGAGATCAAAGGTTAATTGAAAACAGCTGTAAGTGTGTTTATGTGGGAGAGAGAATTGGCTGTTAGATACTGTTAGAGAAATACAATGAAAGAGGAAGACAAGGAAACAAATTATGCAAATGGGGTCACATGTTTTGCAGGTAACAAAATATAGCAAAAAGGTAACTTGATAGGGCTCCCTCCTCACCTGCTATACTCCCTAGAGGCCATACTTTCTTCCAGTGATGACCTATGGTCTCCTAAACTCCTAGATCCCCTTTCTTATTTCCTATGTCTAAAAATAGTTCCTTCTGGAACCAGTTTTGGGCCAAGAACCACCAAATAGAACTATAATCATCTTAACCAAAGGCCTCCAGTTTCAGAGTTCCACAAGCTATGGTGGAGTTCTTTGCTTTCAGGACTATGACTGGTGCTAAGCCTTTGTCTTATGGGTTGCAATGCTACGACCAAGGCAACTATTATAAAGGCAAAAATTTAATTGGAGGCTGGCTTACAGTTTCAGAGGTTCTTTCCATTATCATCATAGCAGGAAGCATGGCAGTGTGCAGGCAGACGTGGTACTGGAGATGGAGTCGAGAATTCTGCATCTTGATTTGAAGACAAACCGTAGAGACTGCTATCCTCGGGCAGCTAGGAGGAAACTCTTTTCCACAATGGGTAGAGCTTGAGCATAGGAGGAGACCTCCAAAGTCCACCCCTACAGTGAGACACTTCCCCAACCAGGCCACACCTCCTAACAAGACCCATCCCTATGGGACAAGCATATTCATACCACCATATTCCACTTCCTGACCTCCATTGTTAAAACACGAGTCCGTGGGTGCAGATATAGCATAATGCGAAATACATTTTGCTCAACTTCAGAAATCTCCATAATTTATCAGAATCTCATCAATGTTTAAAAATCCAAAGTTCAAAGTCTCTTCTGAGATTCATGCAATCATTTAACTGTAATCCCCTATAAAAGCAAATAAAAAAGCAGATCACATATTTCCAACATATTATGGCACAGGATAAACATTACTGTTCCAAAACATCATAGAGAGGGAACACTGAACCAAAGCAAGACCAATAACCAGCTGGTCAAATTCTAAACTCCACATCTCAATGTCCAAGTCAAAGCCCTCTTCAGATCTCTAACTGTAGTAGGTTTGACCTAATGTTGCTTGTATTATAATGTTAATTTTGGTACCCAAAGCTGCTTACATGTGTGCCCATACTGAAGGACCCTGCCCCCAGTTGGTTCTGATTGGGAAATAAAGATGCAAGCCACTAATGGCTAGACAGGGTAGACAGAGGTAGGACATACAGGAGAAGTTGAAGAAGAGGAGATACCATGCCTGAGAAGAGTGGAGGACAGGGAGGCATAGCCGCCATACAGGACTGGGAAAGTGTGGCCCAGAGGGCTGCCCTCTGGGTCCAGGGTAGCCAAGGGAAATATAGAATTTAGTAAGTAATAACTTGGGATTATCAGCGGGAGGTATATTAACCACGTGAAGGTTAGGAAGTGGCCCAACTGCTACGCAGTTTAAGGCAAACCAAAATACAAAGGCTGTGTATATGTCTTTCATTCAGGAACATAAACCTTTGGGTTGGGTAGCAGAAACTTGCCATTGGGATTTATTAAATTAAAAAGTATTGCTACAAATGGCACCCAACGTGGGGCAAGAACTAACTCTTAAAAAGATTCTCTAATGGAATACAGGAGCCTTCCCTTTAAGATTAAGAGGCATGGGTAACTGGGTTCTCAGTGGAGCCAGCCACATAGTTTTTTCTGAGATCCTGTTGGGCAGGGACAATGGAGGCCACAGAGAACAGGAAAAGATAGGAATGGAGGTGTTTAAAATGTAAAAAATCAAGGCTTCCCGAGCAACCAACCAGATTCTTGGAACCTGGGAATTCTGGGATAGCTTAGTGTGGCACTCATTCATAAATCAGCCTAAAAACAGGCTCATACAGAAAATAGAAGGGAATTTAATTGAAGTTAAATATATAGGAAATAGTTAATCTAAGTTATATAAAAAGAAAGGGAATATAAATATATCCGCCTACTAATCTCCTTAGAAGGGAGGAATTAAAGAAATCCAAGCCTTCAGTTTCAAATGTTGGAACAAAGGCATGGAGATAGGGAGAAATCCTATCTTAACAGATAATAATCAAGAGATATTAATCTCTAGAGAAGGGAGGAATAAAGTAAAATGACTTTGCTTTAAGGATAGAACCGAGAAATAGTAGTAATTGCTTTAAATGTTTTTAAGTAATAAATCTTTTAAATGGTGTTAAAGAGATACTAATTTCCATAGAATGGAGGAATACGAAGAAATTACATTGTCTTAAGGATAGAAGGGAGAAATACTGGTAATTGTTTAAGTTATATAAAGAGAAAAGAGATATAATTATATATTCACAGATACTAATGTCCTTAGAAGGGAGGAATTAAGGTCTTTGATCTCAAATGTAGGAACTGAGTAAGGATGAACCATATTGCAACAGAAAAATAATAGTTGTTTAAAATTATTTTAATTGTTTTGAGTTGTTTTAATTATCAAAATGAAGGTGATTATAAATTTTACGGTATTAATGACATTACTAATCCTCTGGGAGAGAGGTCAGAGTAGAGCAGGCTTTAATTAAAAAGAGACTGATAAATTGAACCAATCAATTTTGGGTGACCAGACCAAAGACATGCTATTTTGGGGAGAGAGACAATATATTTGTGTTAACAGGAAAGGAGAAAAGTCTTTGGACCCCTTCCAAAGTGATATGGATCAGATATAATAGGGGAAGACCCCCATGAAGATCTTGGTTACAGACAGGACAGAAAACTTCAAGAAGACTAAACAGGACAGGTAATATAAATTGATGATCTTTCCACAGGGGACAGCCCTGGAACAGGCTTAGACATAAAAATATCTCTAGCAAAAACTTCAGCTAAAATTAGCCAATAACTCTTTTTGGTTACTCTATCCTTAAAATTCATCATGCTGGGGCTGGAGAGAAGCTCAATGGTTACTATCGGCTCTTCCAGAGGTCCTGAGTTCAATTTCCAGCAACCACATGGTGGCTCACAACCATCTTTAATGGGATCCGATGCCCTCTTCTGGTGTGTCTGAAGACAGTGACGGTGTGCTTATATACATAAAATAAATAAATCTTAAAAAAAGAAAAAAGAAAAAAGAAAAAAGGGGGTTAGAGTAGTTATATAAGAAATTAGATATATGTGGATAGATTACTAAATTTACTCTTAAACAAAACATTTTATAGCCATAATCTTACATTGGTAGAAATCTTTACATTTTGATGCCAAATTGAAGTTATATTTTCTTCCATTGGTAGAGAATGTACATATTGATATAGGTTTAAGATTTACATTGATATAAATCTTTGTATATCGATACAAAATTTAAAATTAATATTGTTACTCTTAGATAGGCATTATGCCTATGCACTCATTTAAGAAAACAAGACTTAAACCCAGTCTTTCTAATAGCTGCTATTACGAACTGTTTAGGATGATTAAATAATACAAGTTCAAGGTCAGATAGTAAACTCATGGTAATATTAGATTCTTATTTAATTACAATAAAATGTTTTTGATATTATTCAAGTAGTAAATAGCTAAGACTAGTCAAGGTTTAATAGTTCAGATTTACTATATATATAGGTAGATAGTCTTCAAAAACATCAGAGAAAGGAATAAATCTAAACTCAACCCTGAAGTAAGCATCAGGGCTCACCATGGTCCTAACCTTGTGCTCAGTTTTGTGATCTGTGACATTGCCTTCATCCTTGCTCTGGCTGTCATCACATGGTGGCTCTTTCTCTACTGGGAACAGTAAGCCTTCCTGCAAGGTTTCAGCCTTGGCATTTATCCCTCCACGATTCTATAGTTAGTAGAGAAGTTGAAATATTTCATTTCCTTGATTATGCCTCCACTCTTTCAAATTACTCTCAGGAAATGTCAAAGCCAGAAGAAATATCTTGGAGAATGTGACTGAATTAAAATTGTGCAGAAAGTGTGGTCTGTCTTAATGAAATTACCTAGGACATGCGCGTCAGCCGCTTAGTCTTCCAACCTCAGAGAACTCATTTCCTTACTTGATTTCTTCCTCAAGGAATAATCCAACTGTCTTTGTTATCTGGATGTCTAAAACAGTCCAGGAAAGGCCAAGTGGAATGTCCGTGCTAACTAACCATGTCCTGGGTGGCAGGTGTGCCTCACTTTCTTCATCAGAGAGGAAAAGCCCTGCATTGTACTTATAAATACTTACTGTATTTATAGTCACATTGTAACAGAACCCCAGACCTTAACCCAACTGATGCCATGATGGAAGAACCATTCAGGCTTTGGAACCCAGCATGTAGGCAGAGATGCCTGCCAAAACAAAAACAAACAGCTGGTCCATCAAAGTCGACTGTGCTGGAAAAGTCCCTAAATGTACTAACCTGACTTTTGGCTTTGATAATTCTGTTTATGCCTAAATGTTCTTGCTAACCGTAGTGTGTCAAACTAGGGTTTGCTTTTTGTGTTTAAAAACTCACCCTGGGAAATGCCCAGGACTGTACTTTGGTCCAGAACACCCCACTAATAAAGACATTCTACTGACTTGGAAAAAAACAAAACAAACAAAAAAAAAAACCCAACACATCAGAGAACCACAGAGAATACGACATTTAAAACCATTTTATTAATAGACCTTTTGACTAGGAGACATGTCTGTCCCTGACAGTGCCCCCACCCCACTTTGAAGAAAATATTGAGCATCATTACCTCCATTGGAGTTGCTTCAACTGTGGCAAGCTAGCCACTGGGTAAGAAATACCCTCATTTCATTCTGCAGACAATTACTGTCCAAAAACGTACAAATTGGATTTGGGATAGTCGACTGCTAAGCTCTTCCAAGACAGATAAGCTAGTCCTTCATAATTCCTGTTTCACTTAAGGTCTGTCAGATGGTTCTGGGCCAGAAGGCTGAAGACAGATGCTCCTGTGTTATAAGAAATTGGGGACTGTCCAGACAGTTGTCTCTATAAATTATATAAGTTTTGGAAGTTATGTCTTTGTGCTTCCTACATATTCAAGGTAATATTTAATTCCTTTTCAGATTTCTGATGGGGTTGAAGACTGATTATAGTCACATAATTGAACTTAAATTTTTTAGCATTAAATATGATCTAGATTTGAAAGGGTGGTTTTCAGTTGGCAATACAAGGTAAAATCAAACCTAATTGAGGTATAGAATTGTAAACTCTTTAAGTTAGGTTAGATGATAGAATGCTTTATCTAAACTGCCAAATATGATGGACTGGATGTTATAAGTGTGTACTATACCTTACAATTTACATAATTGTTATAATTATGTTCAATATATGTCTAAGAGAAAGGAACCTGTTTAATTGGACAAAAAAGGAGAAATGTAGTGGTTTTAACCTAATGCTGCTTGTATTTTAAGGTTAATTTTAGTCCCCAAAATTGCTTACAGGAGTGTCTGTACATAAGATACTGAGGGACTCTGTCCCCAGTTGGTTCTGATTAGTAAATAATGATGACAGCCACCAATGACTGGACAGAGTAGACAAAGGCAAGAGTTTTAGGATTCCCAGATTTGAGACTGAGGGAGCAGAGAGAGGAGATCCACCATGCAGGAGAAGGAGAAGTAGAGGAGATGCTGTGCTTGATAAGAGTGGAGAACAGGGAGGCATACCTGCCACGTAGGAGCCAGGAGAGTGTGCTCTAGAGGGCTGTCCTCTGGGTCCAGGGAAACCAAGGGAAAATATAGAATTTAGTAAGTAGTAACTTGGGATTATCAGCGGGAGGTGTATTAACCATGTGGAGGTTAGGAATTGGCCCAGCTGCTGTGCAGTTTAAGGCGTATCAAAATATAAAGGCTGTGTGTGTGTGTCTTTCATTCAGGAACATAATCCTTTGGGTGGGTAGTAGAAACTTTCCATTGGGATTTATTAATTAAAATGTATTGCTATATCTAACTCCTTTCAACCTTGTTGACTGCTGTTGGCAGATCCGGCATTTAGCAGCAACAAACTTCGTCTTCTTAATCTGGTTCCACTCGCTGTTAGCAGCTTTCCTCAGTAGATATCCCACATCTCTGAGGTATCTTGGGGTAGTCAAGGCAACCTCAACTTTGTAGCTTCTTGTTCCATTGTCTGTGACTCACACATGATCTGGGTTCTTCCAAAGGACTCGCATCACTTCTCCAGCTCTGCCCTCTGTAGTACTTTAGGCTCTGGTTGACTCCCCTCCACTGCTGTTCTTGGTGATCATCCCATGGTACTGGCATCTCCAATACACTGGGGTCTTCCACTGCAGATAAGTTTCGCCAGTAGCCTCTTATATGCTCTCTGATGATGCCAAGCCTCATTTTTTTTTTTTTTTTTTTTTGCATGACCCCTTAAGTACTGGCCTGTGAACTACAACTGAGGCTGTTCCTTCACTCATGGTCTCCCCTGGACTCTCACAGGGCCAAGCCTTAGCTGCTCTCCATGACCCCTTTACACCTTCAAAACCAGTACCACCTTGGTGATTCTTACCCATTAAGAATTTTTGGCTGCAGCCTGAGGTCAAACCTTGGCTATCTGTGGAACATAGCTTCTTTGTGCTCTCAGAAAACACTTCCTAGAAGATTTCACCTCAGTAATGCTGATCTCTTCTTAATCACCACCAATTTTTTAGCTATAGCTAACCAGCATCAGTTGTCCCAGTAGTCCCTTCTGGTCTTGACTCTAAAGCCAATGAGTCACATGGCCCAAGTTGCTGAGTTCTGTTGTTTGCTAGAGCTGGACCATGGCTTGTTCTATTACATTATCACCAGCTTTCTGTTTTCCAACTCCTTCACTGCCTAAGCCTGGCTGTACTGGAAATTTCCTCTGTAGACTGATTTTGAACTTAGAGATCTGCATGACTCTGTTTCTTGAATGCTGAGATTAAAGGTGGTACCAACACTTCTGGACTTAAGCTTTTCTTTACCTGTAACTTGCCTTGTTCCAGGTTGTCCTTGAACTCAGAGATTGCTTGCCTCTGTCTCCTAAAATTAAAGACATTGTCGTAGTTAGGGTTTTCATTGCTGTGAAGAGACACCATGAGCAAGACAACTCTTATAGAGGACAACATTTAATTGGGGATGGCTTACTGGTTCTAAGGTTCAGTCCATTATCATGGCAGGAAGCATGACAGCATTCAGGCAGGCATGGTGCTGGAGAGGCTGAAGGCTCTTCATCTTGTTCCAAAGGCAAACAGGAGAAGACTTTCTTCCAGGTAGCTAGGAGGAGGTTCCCAAAGCCATAAGTAACTCAACAATAACTTCTTGACTTATTAGTAACATAATTTAGTGTCAGTTAAAGATAACTCCTAAAAAGTGGATGAACTTAATTTCAATTTGTGGGCAACATGGAGGCTACATACAAAATGGCTACAGTTATGTCAGACCACATCATTTCCCCCTTGAGCTTGTACCTTAGAGTCAAATTGTTCTTTAAATAACCATAGTGAGTTTTTAAGACTATGAGTTTAACTGTTGAGCTCCTTTTCCAGATGAGGGACATGAGGTCATTGATAAGACATGGCCCTCAGGTTAGAATTAACAATAGAACACACAGGGGCCTACTAAGGCAGTAATCCGGAATGTTAATCAAGGGGACCAATTGAATAATCTTTCAAATCAACTCCTATTTTGTTGTCTTTCCTGATCCTTATTGAGGAGGCTGGTTTTAACTTCAGGCAAAGTACTTCTAATTACCCCAGATTGATTGGCATAGAAACGATACTGCTCCCCTAGGGCCATACAGACTCCTCCTTCCTTGAGGAGCAGCAAGTCTAGTGCTTGTCTGTTTTGCATGATCACTTAAACTAAGGAGTCTGCTTGTTCTAAAAATGAGATGGCTGAATGTAATTGAGCTAGATCTTTATCTACCTGTTCACTTAACATTCAGAAATTCTGTTTCCTTGTACATAGAACATCGGTTCCCATTCCTGCGGATCCTGTAAGACCCATCCTGGTCAACACTGGCATTAGAAAGGGTACAGCTCTCTTAGAGAGAGGGCTAGGAGAAAGGCCCATGTGATCCCATCCTCCTGTCACTCCATAATATTTGGTTTGTGGTACCACATGAACAAGCACAAATAATTCAGGCTTTTGCTTATTTGTGAAATGAGCCACAGATAGACAAGGGGAAAGGGCTATGGTACATGCAATCCAAGTGTCTTTGGGTGTGTGCTGCAGGAAGATTAGTCTTTATCATTCTAAGGGAATTGGACAATTTTATCACATACTTATGTTAGGAGCATGAAATATACCTGAATAGAGTAATGTTGTCAATGGATATTTTTGAGACCTAAAACAAGTCCCATTTTCTTGTATGTCTACCAGAGAGATGGAAATCTCCCAAGGACAGGTGTCATTATCATTTAGGAGACTAATTTGAGAGTTGGAAGGGTTAAGGGGCAATAGTAGCTATTCCTATATAATCAGGGGACTTGGATCCAAACAAAACCAGCAATTCTTAGTAATATTTGGTCTAGAAGCATTAAGAAACTGAATGTGGCTTCTATGGTGTTGACTAAGGGAGCCCCATCTAATAAAGGATTCTCAGGGACCTCAAAAGGAGGGAGCACAGTCTGAGAAGGTGGCCTGATCTGAGGAAATGCCTGCGGTGGTGGTGGTAATATTCTACCCTGAGCCCTGGGAAGTTGTAGTACTTATTTTTGTCACAGAACTGGGGTTTGGTATTTGTGCCAGAGGTCTCATTAGGCATAAAATTTGGGTTTTGCCAATCATTGATTAGATTGTAAAAACCATTCCAGAGTCTAGTCTTGTCACATAAGTTCTGAATCCCCAGGTGTGTCCAATCCCACAGTCATCTTAGGGAGGGAAAAGGTCCAAAGATTTGAGAGTTATAACCAAGGGATTACAAGTCTTAGGAATCTTAAAATCTGAATTACAAGTGATTCTTATTATCCATATAAGGATCACAGTTCATTTCCATCCTGGGGCCCATGTTTTGCACACCCAGTGATGGCAATTGTGATCAGCAGAAGATTGAGTGCATGTGGACCCTGTTTCTGCTGCGCATGCATAAAATTGGTCTTGTCCTAAGAGCAGTTCTTCTGTTACACTGTTAACTCTGAACCTCATACATTTATGTCCAGGCATATGTGACCCAGTCATGAAAGTGAAGGCTGATAAACATGAGCATCTTGAGACTTGTTGTCTAGTTCTGGCCATAGGCTACAAGGGTCTGCAGCAATTTTTGGAGACTGAGAGTAATCATCATGGTATAGATCACTTATGACTCTGCCAGTTTTAGTATCAGACAGCTTCCATAGCCAAGGTTTTGGCTTATAGTTATTAGGTCTCATAGTTCTAGGGTTGAACAAGAGCTATCATAAGTATAAAACAAAAGGCAGTGGTCGATCTGCAACAAGTCTTATCTTTGGTGGGCCCTCTGAGTATGACTGTGCTGTCCTTAATAGTTCTGAATTTTGACATTCTCTCTTGGCTCTTATCCTTAACTTCAGTGGGTCCTGTGAACAAGACTGGACAGTCATTGTTGGGTTGAGTCCTCATGTTTCTGAGGAGCAGACTTCAGATGAGAATGGTAGATCCGGGTATGGATCTCATTGACCTTGACTGCTGTAGGTCAGTGTCTCAGTGTAGGGTCCCTTCCAATGAGGGGCCAGGGATTCTTTATGGTGTTTCTTAACCAAGACTAAATCTCCAGTCTGGAACTGATGAGTGGTGATTGGTGAGTCTAGTTGAACATAGGCATGCAGGCCAGTCTGGATCCACTGGAGTGCCTGGATAGACTTAAGAATATCATGATTAGAAATCTCAGCTGGCAAATCTGTTTTGATAAGAGGAAGGATGAGAGGGGGCCTCCCAAACATTATCTCATAAGGGCTTATTCCATATAAGGAGTGTTCCTAAACACAAAGAGAGCAAAGGGAAGGAGAGATACCCAATCATTGCTAGTCTCTAAGTTAATTTAGTTAAGGTCCTTTAAGGGTCACATTTATCCTTTTACCTGGACTAAACTTTGGGGATGGTATGCACAATGAAGTTTACAATTTATTCCCATGTTTCTGCTAAAGTTTGATTAACCTGAGAGATGAAGGCTGGTCCATTGTCAGATCCCAAGGCTGTAGGAGTTCCAAATGGAGGTATTATTTCCTTGATGAGTTTTTCACAGTTTACAGTTTACAGTTTGAACAATTTCCTTCTTAATTGGGAATGCCTCAATCCATCCTGAGAAGGAATCTATAAATACTAAAATAGATTTTTTACCAAATTTTCCTGGTTTTACCTCAGTGAAACCTATTTTCCAATGACTCCTGATGAGGTTCCTTTTTCTCTTTTAGCATGTGTTGTTTTTTGAGCTGGGCCTGTCAATGGACAAGAATGACATCTAGTAACAATGTCCTTCAATTCCTCAGTTAGCCTTGTGATAAAGAACTTTTTAGATATTAATCTTTTCATCTTATTTATTCCTAGATGTGTGGTGGCATGGAGATCTTGAACCCAAGTTCTGCCCAAAGTTTTTGGTAAAATCTTTCTTCCATCTGTTGGATGTTGGCATCCATCCTTTGTGTAGGTATTAGATAGGAGTTGGTAAGCCTGGTCATCTTCTTTGGAGTAGGTTGTGTGTTTAGGTAGGACTGCATCTGGGAAGGTCGCCCACAAATGTAGGAGGGGCTGATTGGTGGCCTCCCTAACCATCAGGTCTGCTTTCCGATTACCAATGCCTCTGGAGTCTGTTCTTGTTAATGTAAGGGGCAGTATGTGATGGCCAATTTCTTTGGGAGCCATAGAGCATCTAGGATCTTTGTTTGTTTTTAATTGTCTTTCATTCTACAGTCAATAGTCCCCTTTCATGATATTTTGCCCCATGAATATATGCAGTGGCAAATGCATATTGAGTATCAGTGTAGATATTAACCACCTTGTCCTTGCCCAATTAAGCACCTCAGTGAGGGCTATTAATTGTGCTCTTTGGGCCAATGTTCCACTTGAGAGTGGGGACGCTCATAATTTCTTGTCCAAATCCACCACTACTGGCCCTTCATACTTGGTGCCAACTTCCATGTAGGTGCTTCCATCAGTGTACATGGTAAAATTTTCACTGGGCCAGAGCCTGTCGGTCAGGTCTGGCTGGGTTCCAAGTACATGTTTCAGGGTTTCCAAGCAGTCACGTATTGATGGGTTTCCCAAGTCCAGATTAGATAACAGGGTGGCAGAGTTCAGTGAGGTACTAGGGGCAAAGGATACTTGATATGGTTGAGCAGTAGAGACTGATAGGGAGTTAACTGGGCATTTGAAATCTAGCAGTCATGGGGGCTCTTGAGAACTCCCTCTATGACATGATAGGTAGTTATGGTTAGAGGCTGTCCCAAAGTTAATTTGTCTGCATCTTTAGTGAGCAGGGCAGTGGCTGCTATAATCTTCAAGCAGTTTGACCATCCTACGGCTACTGGGTCCAATTTCTTAGGTAGGCCATTGGTCATCACCAGGGGCCCAAGTTTTGTGTAAGTACCCCTTGGCAATGCCTTGACTTTCATTCACAAACAAATAGAAGAGTTTAATCACATCAGGCAGAGCCAGAGCTGGGGCAGATAACACTGCCAATTTCAATTCTTGGAAAGCTTTCTCATTTTCTTTTGTCCATATGAAAGTTTCTTCCTGCCCCCTAGTGGCCTCATAGAGTGGGTTAGCTATCTCAGCAAAACCTGGTATCCAGAGCCTACAAAAATCAGCTGACTCCAGGAATTCCTGTACTTGGCGCCTGGTCTTAGGTGTTGGTGTGGCTAAGATGGTTTCTTTATGGGCTTGAGAAAGATTTCTTTGACCCCCCCCCCTTGAGCTGGAAACCACTTTAGATACACAGATCTGAGCCTTTTTGGCCGAGACCCTATGCCCCACTCTTTGCAGTATTTTTAGAAGAGCCTTGGTTGCTTCCATACGAGAGTCAACATCAGTGTTAGCCAAAAGTAAATCATCCACATACTGGAGCAAAGAAACCTGCTGCACAGTCTGCCTGTACTCACGTAGGTCCTGGTGGAGAGCCTCATCAAAAATGGCAGGAGAGCTTTTAAATCTGTGTGGCAGTCTCATCCAAGTCAGCCGCCTGCTGAATCCATTCTCCAGGTCTTGCCATTCGAAGGCAAAGGGTATCTGGCTGTTCTTATCTAGGGGAATGCTGAAGAAAGCATTTTTCAAGTCAAGACTGTATACATTTGTCTGTCAGGTGGTAGGGATCTCAAGGGTGTATATGGGTTTGGAACTGTTGGGTGGATATCTTCCACCCTTTTGTTGACCTCTCTTAGGTCCTACACTGATCTACAATTTTGTCCTCCAGGTTTTTAAATTGGCAGCAGAGGTATGTTCTGGGGAGAATGACAAGGAAACAGGATGCCATGATTGTGAAGGCTATTAATGTGGGGCCTGGTAGCCTGGGTGGCCTCACCCAGATAGGGCTTAAGTAGTAGCTTTCAGACCTACCAGAACAGGAGGCAAGTGAGAAGCCAGACCTGGAGGATTATTTTCAGCCCATACCTGAGGTATCAGGCTTATGTGTTCTTTTAGGAAGGGCAATGGGAGACAGTTATTCCCACAGCAGCTAGGAGAGGAGTGATTTGAACTGCCCTCTTGTGTTGGACCGGTATTGCATCTACAACCAGGATTGGTAGAGGCTCTTCTCCATGGATTACTCCTAATTTAGGGAAAAGGAACATCAACTTACAAACTCCTGACCACAAACTTAGTCTGCATGTATCCTAGCCTGTTCCCAAACTTGCCTGTGCTCCTCAGGGAGTAAATTATTACTGAGAAGCATATGGACATCATGGAAAGTCAAACTAGAAGATTGAGTGATATATATATATATATATATATATATGTGTGTGTGTGTGTGTGTGTATGTATACGTATATGTATATGTCAGAGTAGTTAGAGGTAAAAGATCCCAGTCTCTTTTCTATTTGAGAAAGTTCATTTAGGAAGAAGGGAATATGTACTCTAATCAGACCATCTACCCCAGCAACTTCCCTTAAATGAAGGACTGAAGCTGGGTTAGGCTGGGTAGGGGAGGAAGCGGGTGCCAGTGTAGGATGGCTAGATTGGCCTGTAGCTAGCAAAGGGGGAGGGGTCTGGGGAAGCAGGAAAGATCTTAGAGGCAGGTCAGGGATGCTAACAGGGAGGTTCATTAGCTGGATGGAGAATAGTAGAAATTTCTTCTGATTGAGATTTCGTAGCTAATAGGAGATGAGTTGGAGAACAGGAGGAGCAAAGAGAAGGTTTGGAGTGACGATAAGAAAAGGGCTGGACATAGAGAACCTCCTTCCATTTTCCAGATCGCTGGCAACAGTTATAAAGATCCTTTAAAATGGTAGGATCAAAAGTGTCATTAGGCAGCCACTTGGAGTCACTATGTAATGAGTAATGGGGGCAGACCTCATTGCAAAGGCAGGTAAGTTTAGAGGCCTTTAAGTCAGATGCTAGTTTTAGAGGTTTGAGGTTTTCCAGCGGACATTCGAGTAAGGAGCCTGGAGACACAGTCAAAGATGAGACACCCATTGGGTGAATAGAAGCTAGCGCTGGACTGTTCTAGCATCCCAAGGACAAATGCAGTAGCTAGAAACAACCAACAGGCCAGATTACCAGGTCATCACAAGGTAAACTGGGGGCCTGAGCTCAGGCCAGCACCTGACGCCTGGGGTTTCGCAGCAGTGAGAAAGGAACTGTTTCAGGGAAGAGAAAAATCTCACCGAAGGGAAAGTGTCCTAGAATGAGGAAGCAGCAAGAAGGCCAGTCATAAAGACCTTGGATAACTCCATCTCTAGAAGCCCTAGAGGATAGCCAGCCCTCCCTTGAGACCAGGAGCCCTGTATGCCAGCTAGGGTGGGAAGCTTACCAAATTGCCCATGTTTGGATGGAGAGAAGCAATCTGATGACTGGAAAGTGAGCCCATGTAACAGGTGAACTTGTCAGGATGATGTTAAGGCCTGTGTGTGTAGCCCATGTGGTGGTGGCCACTCCATGTGGTGGTCGGTTCCATGCCCCTCTGGACCTATATGGTGGGACTGCAAACACAGAGTCTCACAGCAACAGTGTTAGAAATGGGCGGTGCCGTCCCAAACAAATCACACTATACAGCAAGTCTCACGTGGGACGGTTACTGGGGGGAGGGGTGGGGTGGTCAGAGGCAGCATCTGGGAGAGGCTGGAGGGAAAAGGGGGGGCAGGGAGGATGAGACTTTTATCCAGGCCATGAATGGGCATGTGTCGGGAGTCATGGCTCATGTGCGATGGGATGGACACAGGAGCTATGCTGTTACTAGAGATGACATGTCTTGTCGCTGGGTCCCTGAGAGGTGGCTGTAAAGATGCAGGATTGTTGTGAAGTTGCTTCTAGCTGTCCACAGATGTGCCTGATGCTAACATTAACAGCAGCTCTTGTTAAAGCCACGAACTCTCAGAGTCTTTCCAGGAAATCGGTTACCAGGATGGAATGCTTGCCACAGTCATCTTATTCAACATCATTTAAAGGCTCAGTTGCACTGAGACAAGGGATGTGAGGGACGGGTTTACACACTGACAAGAATCGGAAGGCAAAAAGTTCTGCATGTGGTGGTCACACCTGTGTTCCCACCACTCAGGAAGCTGAGGCAGGAGGATCAAGAGTTTAAGATCAGATAAATTACAGAGTGACAGACCATCTCAAATAAAATAAGAATAATAAAAAAATCATCTACTGAGACAGAAATAAAATTAAATAAATATGCAAGATATTTAAAGATTGTAGTAAACATTAGGCTGGAAATAACAAATGGTAAATAGGAGAAGCAGGCAAAGGCCTGAGTCTAGCTGGGCTGGGCCAGCAAGGCAAGCCTCCTGGAGGAGAAAACCCAAGCTAAGGCCTGCAGCAGGGCAATGGCCATCCAGAGGGGGCAGGGTGTGTGTGTGTGTGTGTGTGTGTGTGTGTGTGTGTGTGTGTGTGTGTGCATGTGTGTGCGTATGCATGTGTGTGTGTGCATGTGTGTGTGCATGCATGTGTGTGTGTGCACGTGTGTGTATGCATGTGTGTGTATGCATGTGTGTGTGCGAGTGTGCGTATGCATGTGTGTGTGTATGCATGTGTGTATATGTGCATGTGTGTGTGCGTATGCATGTGTGTGTGCATGCATGTGTGCGTATGCATGTGTGTGTATGCATGTGTGTGTGTGCGAGTGTGCGTATGCATGTGTGTGTATGCATGTGTGTATGCATGTGTGTGTGCATGTGTGTATATATGCATATGTGTGTACATGTGTGTGTGCGCATGTGTGTATGCATGTGTGTGTATGCATGTATGTATATGTATGTGTGTGTGTGTGTGTGTGTGTGTGTATGTGTGCGCAAGAAAGCCATTGTGGCAGCTGTTAGATGGGGAACAGGGCAGAGAATGAAGGTGGAATTCTACTCCAAGAACAAGAAGCCATTGAAGGCTTTCAAGTACATGTATTATGGTGTGTGTGTGTGTGTGTGTGTGTGTGTGTGAGAGAGAGAGAGAGAGAGAGAGAGAGAGAGAGAGAGAGAGAGAGAGAGAATATGTAACTCAGAGTTTTGTACATGCTAAGGACACTCTTTGTTTCTAAAAAAAAAACCCTTCAGTTTTGAGTCATGCTTTAAGAACTACACTTTTTTATTTGTTTGTTTTTCAAGACGGGGTTTCTCTGTGTAGCCCTAGCTGTCTTGAAATTCTGTAAACTGGGCTTGCCTGGAACTCAAAGAGATTTGCCAACCTCTGTCTCCTCAGTGCTGGGATTAAAGGAGTATACCACTAGCACCCTGCCAAGAACTACTCTTTTGTCAGCTTGACAGGAAGGAAACACAGCTATGGAAGACCAGCTAAACAGCTAAGGCTATGGCCCAGCCAGGACTGTACCACGATGTGGCTTAAAGAACTCATTGGCACTGAAAGTGAATGGTTGGAGCTGGAGAGATGGCTCAGCCCTTTAGACCCGCTCTGATTCCCTAAGAGCAGACCATGTTCTTGACAGCTGACCCATCACGGAAGCTCCAGCCTCCTCTTTTTTAATTAGGGAATTTAATTCATCTCTAGTAAGTGTAATCTGATGGGCTTTGGTTTACTTTGCAGTGCTGGGAACTTAAGATCGTGATTTTCCTCCTATTCTTTTTGCTGCTCTTCGCTTTGTCTTTTGTTCCTGGATCTTGAAGGG
>CM052713.1:13500921-13517982 GCA_028551405.1 Uromys caudimaculatus
AGGTGGGAGGAGGAATTCCCTCACAGAGGCGGGGAGGGGGAGGGGATACGGGGTTTCCAAAGAGGAGACCCAGAAAAGGGGAAACATCGGAAATGTAAATAAAGTATCAAAAATAAAAATAAATAAATAAATAAATAAATAAAAACCATTTGTATACCTTTAAAAAAAAAAGAAAACTGTCATCCCAGTCCCTTAAATTGGGATGAGTGGTTTTGATTGCTTGATGTGTCATGGTTGTTTAGGTTGTTTTGCTTAATTTTTGTGTATTGATAAACATTTAAGGTTTTGTGTTTAATTATTGTATATTGATAGAAATTTAAGGTTGTTTTGTTAGACTATTGTTTGACTATACTGTACATAAGCCATTTATCGAAAATGTGATTGTTTTTATAATTTCTATTGTGTATAGATTGTTGATGTTAGAGAAAAGGACAATTCTTAAACAGAAAGGGGGATATGAAGTGAAAACTTAAGGGTTCTTTGGGAAGTCAGTTGTGTTGGATGTTGCTTTGCTGGAGCAAACACGTGAAGGAACTGAAGGAATGTTTCTCTGAAGCAGATACAGGTGAAAGACTAAGGCAGACTTGAGAAGGAACATTTCCCTGAAGCAGACACAGGTGAACAGATGTTCTGCTAAAGCAAGCATGTGAAAGGATGCATGATGAAGAATTCTTTGCTAACAACACACATGTATTGGTCTGCCTTACACTGTGTAGTTGAGCTCCATTTGTTGGGATTCCATAGAGAAAAACACACCGAAAAACTTCTGGAGGTATGCTGATGGTTTCTTGCCACTTCTGTGGACTTAGGCTGATTGGTAGAGGGTTGTCAGCTGAGACAGATGCATGTGCTGAGGCAAAACCTGTGGAAGATGTGTGATATTTGGAGGGTATAAAAAGGAATCAATGGACAGTGATAGAGGCTGAGCTTGGCTTGTTTATAGAGCTAGCTGTGTAATGCTTGCTGGTCTCACACCTTTGCTGATATTCACTCGCTGAGAGAGGCACAGTCAAGACCTTTCCCTGGTGTTCCTATTGGCCTTGGTCCCACTGTTGCTCAGGAAGAGCAGGACCATTGTTGCATCCAGTCATTGGCTGGGGCCATCCCCAAAGAGAACAACCTAGCTCTAAAGACAAAGCTAACCTTGACCACCACACAGGCTGTAAGTTCACCTCACATCTAGAAGCTGGGCAGCTGTTCTTTCTCCAAGAAGAATTGAGGGCTGCAGCTCTGGCTGTGAGGAGCAGCTTCCCGTGGCTCTGAGGTTCCCTACAAGAGAATTGTAAGGGCATAAAACGAACATATTACATTGGGTACAATGTCGCAGGATGTGGAGTAAAGTCCCGAGTCCGCCCCAGGCGCTCAAGCCTCTGGGAGGGACTGGACGCGGGCAGTTTGACCATGTGTACCCCCATGGGCACTGGGCTGTGTCGGGCTGTGAGAAGCCCCTGTGGAAACACAGCCTGGGTGGGAGAGGCAGCTGAGAGTCCTGGGGATCGCAGGGAATTGGCTCCATTGTGTTCTCACGCTCTTGGGCACCGCAGATGCTGCTGGATGCTGCGGAAGAGCTGAGAACAAAGTGGGGGCCCACATGGGGACTGAGAAAGGGCAGAAGTGAGGAAGGGAAAGAGTGTGGTCAGATTCTGAGGCGGGACTGTGGTTTGGGGCTTGGGCGCTGGCTAACTCACTTGGTTTGGTTTGGTGGCTGCCGTGGCTGGGAGTGCTAGGAGGCCTTCAGTGGGAGGCTAGACAGCTAGACAGCGGCTCTTTAGGTGAAGGCTGGCTCCCCATTCCCCACTGCTGGTGAAGAGAGACAGTCCAGGGTTTCAGGTCATTTATTGTTATGGTGGAGAGTGGCGTGGGTGAGACAGTACCCCGAGACCTCAGGGAGGGGAGAGGTTGAAATAGTAACTGGGAAGGGCGTGGCTAAGCCTCTAGGTACCTCATTAACATGGGGATGTCTTGTGCCTCTACCTGAGGAGGGGGTTGAGGAGCATTCCCTTTCTACGTGACCAGATGTCACAGACCTATGGAGAGATATATCCATGTATCAGGAGCTGTTTCTAGGAGCGTGGTAAATGTCTGCCGTTCCTTATACAGCTGCCCCCTGCTGGAGACAACCTATTGGGCCCAAGGGGTTTAAACCTTAGCTCTACCAGAAACCAGGCTGCCTTTCACGGCCTCACAATATTACATGTGACTTAGAATACACTGACATAGAGTCAGCTTGTCTTTTATATTACATTTATTTCTGTCTTATTCAGGGTTTCTGTTGCTTGGATAAACACCATCACCAAAAGCAACTTGGGGAGGTGTCATGGTTTACATATGCTTGCCCCAGGGAATGGTACTATTTGGAGGTGTAGCTTTGTTGGAGTAGGTGTGTCACTGTAGGCATGGGCTTAAGACCTTCACCCTCGCTGCCTGGAAGTTAGTCTTCCACTAGCCTCTTTCAGATAAAGATGTAGAACTCAGCTCTGCCTGTACCATGCCTGCCTGGGTGCTGCCCTGCTCTCCGCTTAATGATAATGGGCTAAACCTCTGAACCTGTAAGCCACCCCAATTAAATGCTGTCCTTTATAAGAGTTGCCTGGGTCTTGGTGTCTGTTCACAATGGTAAAACCCTAAGACAGGAGGGAAGGATTTATTGGGGCTTACAGGTTATAGTCCATCCTCAGGAACAGGGTGGACGCAAGGGGAGAACAAAGCAGAAACTTAAGACAGGAACCTAGAGGCAAAAACTGAAACAGAAGCCATAGGGGAAGAGTTGCTTACTGCCTTGCTTGCCATGGCTTGCTCAACCTGTCTTCTTACACAAATCAGGATCACCAGCCTTTCTGTAACATTGCTACCTACATCAAACTTTCATCAAGAAAATGCCCTACAGACTTGCTCATGGGCAGTCTGATGGAGGCATTTTCTCAACTGAGGTTCCTTCCCCTCCCCCAAACTCTAGCTGTGTCAAGTAGACACACATACATACACACAGAAGTGTGTGCGTGCATGTGTGCGTGTGGACACACACACAGCATATGTAAACACTTTATATCCAGTCTCTTTAAAATATCATGTGTCTCAACTGTGGGCTTCTGAAATACTCTCTTACTTCGAAGAGAGAAGAATCAGGGCATATTCATACTCACAGCCACATCGAATCAAACCCGACTCTTCTCAGAAGTGTAAATAGCTCAATGTCTAATGCCTGAGACCCATGATCCTTTGGAATCTTAGGGCATGAACAGCCCCATTTCTCTGGCTCTGTCTTCCACAGCACATACAGTTGCTCTCACAGATTTAGGTGGCTCTGGCCCATGCCTGCTGCTGTCTTGGAAGTTGTCCTCTTGTACTGGTGTCTCCAATGTGCTGGGGTCTCCACTGAACAGAGGCTGTACCTTCACCAAGGCCTTCTCCTCTCCTCTCACAGTGCCAAGCCTCAGCTGCACCCCATATCCCTAGCATGCCTTCAAAGCCCGTGTACTACCTGAATGACTCTTACATGTCACCAAATTCAACTGTTAGAATGAGGTGTAGCCCTGGACCCCTGGAGACCACAGCTTCTGTGGTCTGACTCTGAGGGAACACTTCCCAAAAGAATTCACCTCAATAATGCTGCTCTCTTCTTAGTTACAGCTAATCATACAGCCCTAGCTGACAAGAAACACAAACTCTTTTTTTTTTTTTTTTTTTGAGACAGGGTTTCTCTGTGTAGCCCTGGCTGTCCTGGAACTCACTCTGTAGACCAGGCTGGCCTCGAACTCAGAAATCCACCTGCCTCTGCCTTCCAAGTGCTGGGATTAAAGGCGTGCGCCACCACTGCCCGGCTAAGAAACACAAACTCTTAATTAAAACTATCACACAAATCATCCCAATAGTCTTTTAAAACATCATTTTGTTTTATGTATATGGGTATTTTGGCTACATGAATGCCTGCACACCAAGTGAGTGCCTGGTGTCTATTGCAGTCCAGCAAACGCATCAGACTCTCTGGAAATGGATGGTTGTGAGCTGCTGCAGCACTGAGAGACCAAGCACCAGACCACAGATTCCCCACTACACATGGAAAAGGCCTTCACATGAACATAGCTGCCAGCTCCCCTATTTATCTGTGGAAAGCGTCTCTGTCTGGAAAGACCCTGAGACCCATCTGATCTGTCATTGAGAGATCTAGAAACAAGTAGAAATCCCAGATACACAGAATGCAGCTTCAGGGAGACTTCACCTTACTCAGACCTAAACTTATTCCTGGAAGTAAAGAGAATGCAATGTTCAATGCTTATATAGATATAATCATGTACATATACATACATATACATATACAGTCTCACTCATATGTATTCTATATAATGTTGGGTAAACATAAAATAATAATGCTTGCTTTTGTTCTTCAAACACCCTTAGTATTATTCTTCCACTGTCTCTTCACATTGGCATCCTAAACTCAATCTAGGTATTATAATGTCACCCTCAGACACTCTGGAGTGCTTCTGTGCCTGCAGCAGTAACTGGTTATCAGCAACCTGCGAGAAGAGGGCTTCTTCCTGCCTTCATTTTGCCAACTTGGTTTTGCTAACTGCTTTCTGGTATACTCCTGAACATATCTAAAATGTGTGCTGATTTATGACTTTATTCTGTTACTTAAGACTTTATGAAGCTGTTACCCCACTAGAACATGGTTTTTGTGGAAACTTGAATCTGTGTTCATACCGAGGTCATTGTGCTGGCTACTGTTGATGTCAACTTAACACAAACTAGAGTCATCTGAGAGGAAGGAACCTCAACTGAGAAAATGCCTCCATAATATTAGGCTGTAAGCAAGCCTGTGAGGTATTTTCCTAATCAGTGATTGAAGTTGGAGGGCCCAGCTTACTGTGGTTGGGACATCCTGGACTGGTGGTCCTGGGTTCTATAAAAAAGCAGGCTGAGCAAACCATTTGAAGCAAACCAGTAAGCAACACTCCTCCAAGGCTTCCATATCAGCTCCTGCCTCCAGGATCCTGCCCTGTTTGAGTGGCTGCCCCGACTTCCTTCAGTGATGAATTGTGTGTGACATGGTAGTGTAAGCAAAATAAACCCTTCCCTCTCCATGTTGCTTTTGGTCATGGTGTTTCATCACAGTAATAGAAACCCTAAGATTGTGTGGTGGTTTGAAAGAAAATGGCTCCCATAGGCCCATAGGGAGTGACAGTAGTAGGAGGTGTGGCCTTGTAGTAGGTGTGGCTTTGTTGGAGGAGGTGTGTGACTAGGGAGGTTTGAGGTCTCAAATTCCCAAACTAGTTTACTTCTGCTGCCTGTAGATCCAGATGTAGAACTTTCCTATCTGCTTGCATGCTGCCATGAGTTTTGCCATGATGACAATGATCTAAGCTTCTAAAACTGTAAGCCAGACCCAATTAAATGTTTTCCTTTATAAAAGTTGCTATGATTATGGTGTCTCTTCACAGCAATAAAGCACAAACTAAGACGTGCAGTCACTATTTCTTATCCCCTTTGAGATAAGAACTATGCTTTTTACATTGTCAAGGTGTGTTTACAGGGCAGAGACCTGGGTGCAGGACTGAAGAGCAAGCACAATTCTGGGGCCTGCCAAGAGATTAGAAGATGAGGTCAGCTACCTTTTCTGCTCTTTTCTGTCACATGTCTGGATTCTCACCGCTCAGCCTGTGGTTTGGTAAATATGCTTACCACACCTTTGCCACCTCACCACCAGCCTTCCCCTCTACAGTGTGGAAATTGTTCCTTCCCCCAGGAAAGGGCTCTTTAACCTGTCTCACATTTACATGTGTTCTGGCTTTTGTCTCTTAGCTTTCTGCAAATTGTAGCATAGCCACGGCCCTGGAGTCCAAACTGTAAACAAGTTGATTTTACTTAACCAGTTTCTGTTTCCTAATTTATTTGGGAATACAGGGAAATTGAGGTCCTAACCTGGGACCATGAAGACCAGTTCCACCCTGCCCCATCCTGACAGAATGCAGCATATTTCAAAAGCCCTTCACTTCTCCCTCTGCCTAACTTGCCCCTTTTTCCTCTCCTCTCTGCCTCACCTCCTTCTTTCTCAACTTCCCTCTGCCTTATCCCCCTTTTATCCTCTCCCCTCAGCCTTAATTTTCTCTTTCTAATCTCCACTCAGCCTTAGCCCCTCATTCTCTTTACAAACATACTCTGCCAATGAAACTGCCTGCCTTTGCTTAAATGCAAACTTGTTCGTGCCCTTTGCCTATTCCAGCTCTCCTGCCCATGTTTTTCCTCCCACTTCTGCTTCCAGGCCAGGCTCCTGGTTTCTCAGTGCCGTGTAGCTCCAGGACATCTCTCAGTGCTGGAATGTACCATCTATTCTTTACCATTTGTTGTGACAGTGCCTCAGTGCCCAATACCAGGTCATGAGCACATCATCTTTGTTAGACCATGTACCCGCCCCTTTTAGACAATGGTAACCTCTTAAAATTCCAGATGCCGAAGTGTGAAAGAATCAAGCCACACATTCTCATGGCTCTCTCTGGTACAAAGAGTTAAGAGACAGTTTGTGTAGTGATTTGATAGCTAATAATTTATGATATCTGACTCTTCCATGTGTGATGATATGACAGCCAGCCTAACCTAATGGCACTGTTATTGCCTGCTCTGTCCCAGTCAATTAGAGACACTTCCCCCAGAGTTCTCAGACCGGGATAATAATTTACACATAACTCCTCTGTAATGGCTAAAGAAACTTAATAAGGTACCAGCCATCCTTAAGAGCCATTGACCTTTGCCCTGGAATGCCTGTGAGATCCCAGCAGCCTGCAGGTGAGATGAGAATGGGATAATGGTGTCCCTGCTGTAGCCATTTGCTCTTTGCTTTTGTAAACTCACTCATGGCTGGGGGATAAACTAGTCTTTTTATCAGTATACAATAGGAAAGAGAAACAGCTGAGGAGAATAAAACAATTCTCTTGCCCAGCTGTGGATTTCACAGATAATTGTAAGGCACACCTTTGATATTCACCTTTACAAACCTTTGTTTTGCCCCCTTCAGCCTGGAATGCTGTTTGAGTCTAAGGCTCTTCCTTCTGCTAGCAGTAACAATAAATTTATTTACTTTAGATTGGAATCGAATCTAAGCCTTTGGTCTTCCCTAGTGGATTTAAATGCCACAACATTTTGAGGCCCCAGCGAAATCCCTGGGAGAACCCAGACTCAGGGCCAGGAATCCAGGATAAGCCCAACGTGGAGACTCAGTGTCTTAGCCAGGGTTTCTATACCTGCACAAACATCATGACCAAGATGCAAGTTGGGGAGGAAAGGGTTTATTGAGCTTACACTTTCATGCTGCTGTTCATCACGAAAGGAAGTTAGGACTGGAACTCAAGCAGGTCAAGGAGCAGGAGCTGATGCAGAGGTCATGGAGGGATGTTCCTTACTGGCTTGCTTGCTTCTTCTGGTTTTCTTGCTCAGCTGGCTTTCTTATAGAACCAAGACTACCAGCCCACAGATGGTACCACTCACAAGGGACCCTTTCCCCTTGATCACTAATTGAGAAAATGCCTTACCGCTGGATCTCATGGAGGCATTTTCTCAACTGAAACTCCTTTCTCTGTGAGAACTCCAGCTTGTGTCAAGTTGACACACAAAACTAGCCAGTACAGTCAGTAAAAGGATAGGTCATGGGAGGCTTGGATGTCTGGGAAACCCAAAATGGAAGTCTTGAAGTCTTGGAAGATTGGGATGCATACGACCATGGCTGTTACAAATTAACAGTCACTAATGGGGGGTAGACCCTGAGAAAGCAAGTCCAAAGCAGACTTGAAAGGCCCTGGATATCTCAAACTATGACAACCAAAAATTTGTACATTAAAATCAAAACAAAGTAAAAACTGCCAGCCAACACACATCTCAAACTCAGACTCACTAGTTGTTCGGTTCTGTTTTGGAGTCTGTATATTTACAGAGACATAAGAAGATTGGACACAGTCATAGACTTTTATCTCAAAAAGAAAAGGAGTGTGTTTTGTCCTTCTGGTTTTGGTGGAGAATGAAGGCAGCCACCATGCATCTATATGTCTGAGTTTGCTTGGTCTCCTCCGACTATGTTGGTGTACTGTTGTTTTATATTGTTGTCTACTCTCTGCTGGATTTGTGTTTTCAAGTTTAATTGCAGGGACAGAAGCCAAACCAAGCACAACCAAATTGCCCCTGAACTGCATGCTACAACACGCCTATGAGTTCCATAAGGTTGAATACGGAGCTAAGTTGTCACCACAGAAGCTCTACAACCTATGTAGGCTACAGTGACCCACCCTTGATGTGGGATGGCCACACGAGGGGTCATTTGCTTTGTAAATTGCCAGGAAAGTCTGGCAGGGTGTCACAGCGAATCCTGGGCCCCCATCAGTTTTCTTACATCAATGTCTGGCTCTCCCTCCTTCTGGTGCCCCCACCATGGCTGAAGTGTTATGCACTTAAGCAGACTCTTCCATTTTATCTGTTTTTAATCACCAAGCCTGTGGGTCAAAGGCTGAGTAAAAATCTTGGCAAAATATTGAGTCTCTCTGTTCTAGTTCCCAGAGAGCAGGAAAGGAGGTGGGTACCTTATAATCCCCATACCCAGCCAGCTCAGGACCTAACTGTGCCTGAAGGGGAAACCTGTGCCTGGGGTCCCTTAAATCTATCCTGATTTGCTTTCATCCTCACCCAATTGAAAAGGACTACACTCTACCTCAGCCAAGCCAGGCTGTCTTCCATTTCAGAGAGGTGCCTCCTAGCTGGTCCCAACCTCTGGAGAGGGAAGAGACCAGTGGGAGAGAGACAAAGGCCTAGGCCTTTTTTTTAGTTTATGTTCCTTTTAAGCCAGTGATCTTTATAACTAGAAATTTTAGAATCTTTCTTTTTCAGAGAAGACTCAGGCCCTCATTGACTTGCTGGAAGCTGTTCTCTTCACCCATCAGCCCACCTGGGCAGACTGTGAGCCACTCCTGGGTACTCTCTTTGCTTCTGCAGAGAGAGACCAAATCATGATAGAGACCAGAAAAGCCTCTGTGTGTCTAGGAGCTATAGGATTGGATGCATAAATGAGGGCCAAGCAAATACTGCTCTTAGCCTTACCACACTAGGACCTCAACACTGAGGTTGGGGGTGGGCGTGGGGTACTTGACACCTAGCAACAGATCCTCCTGGGTAGAATAAGAACAGCAGTTATAAGTCTGACAATCATGTCAAAAGCTATGGAGGTGATGATCCAGGAAAGTCGGGAATCCCCTGCTGGGCTTCCAGACCACCTCAGAGGAGCATAGCAGGAGTTCATGCCCATTGACCCAGACAGTCCAGAGAACCATTGTGTTATTAGTAATGCCTTTGTTACCAAGTCAGCTCCTGGTATTCACAGAACGTTACAAAACGTAGAGGGGTTTGACGGAATGAATAGATCACAACTGTTAGAGATAGAGGCCTGGGTGAGAGAAAAGAAAGAAAAATGTCTAGGATAATGGTTGCTATGCTCAGGGACCTGAAGAGTGCCCAGGGGTCCAAGGGCACCTAACCTAGAAGTTCTACAGACATCCAAATCAGTCCTGAGTCAAGCTATAAAGGGACTAGTGTGCCTATTGTAGAAAAAGATGACATTGAAAAAAATAATGTCCAAAACCTGACAGATGAGAAAAAGAAAAACTGATTTTCCATTTGAATGGGTCAGAATGATGGGGCTAGAGCGCCATGCAAATAAACTCCCAGGAGCCCATGGTCACAGGAAAAATAGAAGGAAAAACTATCTGGTTCCTGGTAGACACAGGTGCAGCCCATTCAGTGCTGACCCAACCTCAGGGCCCCATCACTAAAGAGAAAAGGGGCCACAGGAACTGGCATCTATTCCTGGACCTTCAAATGAGAAGTAGATGGTTAAGAGATGGCTGACTCCACTTTTCTTTTAGTTAAACAATGTTAGACTTTAGTTATGTCTTAGTTAGAGATCATCTTGGGGTTTTTTGTTTGCTTGGTTTTGTTTTTTGTTTTGTTTTGTTCTTCCTCAATAATCTTGTCAATTACACACTGTAAATTGTTTCCATTGTTCTGAGAATTGACTGACCATAAAATGTTTCATGTATGTTAACTATCTGATCATAACCATGTAACATGTACCTTTCCCATGATCAGAAAAATAACTGCAAAATTCCATTTTTTAAATCGCTTGCTTGTTTGCCAAAAAAATTGCCATTTTGTTTATGGTCTGGGCAGCTTTCATTCTCCTACTCCTGAGGTGAGTATAAATCTAGCCTGGCCATAAAAATAAGTTTTGCCTTGCAGCATCTCAGTGTTAGCTCCTGATATTGTTAGCTACAGACAATTCTGTTGGTCTGCCCTCAGGAACCTAGCATTGCTTACATCATCATCTGCCACCGCAGCTGGGTATCTGTGCCAGATATAAGTACCTGCTGCTACCACAGTGCGCGTGCTCTCTCTCTCTTCTCTGCTTGCCCCCTTTTCTCTGCCTTCATGGCTCTGTTCACATCTGTCTGTCTGTCTATATGCCCACTTCTCTGCCTCTACCCCTTCCTATGTCCTCACTCCTCTCCTGTCCCCCAGTAAACCCCTTTCACACCAGGTCTGTTACTCAGGGGCACACCTTGGCATGGGCCTGCCCAAGGTACTCCTCTCAGCATTACATTCCATAACAGTTTTCAAGTTTATTTACTTCCCTTAAGTCCTGGACAGGATAGTAGCTTTTGGTGCCTGCTTAAATCCAAGACATTGGGCGGGGAACAGGAACACACTCCTTCATTGTGTTGCCAGATTACCCATATCCTCTAGTTGGTAGAGATTTGTTGAAAAATACTTGGCACCCATCGCATTTGACAGGAATAAAGCTACTCTACCTGGGGAGCCCAAGCTCAGCAATCTTGGTAACCTACCCCTTGTCAGAGGAATACAAAATGACAGAATTAGATACTGAAAAACTAGGAACACATGACTCTCTCCTGACAAAATTAATGCTAAACCTCCCTGGAGCATGGGCTGAGACCAATACCCCTGGACTGGCTTCACATTGATCACCAATTATTGTTCAACTCTCTAGCTCAGCTCTACCTGAAATAGTAAAACACTATCCCATCTCAAAGGAGGTCAAAACAGACATCGGGAAACACATCAGCCGTCTTACGGAAGCAGGGAGTCTAGTGGCCCGCTACTCCATGGAATACCCCATTGTTTCCAGTTGTTAAGCCAGTCACTAAAAACTCTCATCCTGTTCAGAACTTAAAGTAAGTAAATAAATGAGTGGAGTCTATACATACAATATTACTTAATGTTTATACACTGTTTAGACTATTAGAAAAAATGACCCTTTCATAGGGGTCACCTGAGAAAATACAGATATTTACATATGATTCATAACAGTAGCAAAATTATAGTTATAAAGTAGCAATGAAAATAATTTTTATGGTTGTGGGTCACCACAACATGAGGAACAGTATTAAAAGTCAAAGCATTAGGAACATTGAGAGCCAGTGGTTTATGCTGTCCTGGATCTGAAAGATGCTTTTTTATCTCTGCCTCTCACTCATATGAGTCAGCCTATCTTTGCATTTAAATGGACAGATCCTAAATCAGGTGACACAGGGATTTCCCCAACGTTGTTTGGTGAAACTCTTAGTGCATATCTATTTGAGTACTGCCAAGGGTACCCGAATGTCACCCTCTTGCAGTATGTGGATGACCTCATCACTACCGGCACCCTGGAGAGATGCCAACATACCATAGAGGAGCTGCTGTAAACGCTATAGCAGCTGGGTCATGGTGTGTCGGCTCGAAAGGTCCAATTGTGCTCTACTAAGGTAACTTATGAGGGATACTGCCTACAGGGTGACAACAGAACTTTGTCCACAAGTAGGACTCAAGCTACTCTAAATATCTCTGTGCCACAGGTGAAGAGGCAGGTGAGAGAATTCCTGAATACATTCAGACATGGCAGACTATGGACACTCAACTTTGCTGAAATAGCAAGGCCATTGTGCAAAAGTCTAAGAGAAAATGGCCCCCTGAGGTGGGAGGACAAAGAGAAGGAAGTGTTTCAAAATTTCAAAAGAGCTTTGATGTCAGCCCCATCTAGTAAACCTTTTCACTTGTTTCTTGATAAACAAATCAGGATGGCAAAATGCACACTGGTTCTAACTTAGACTCTGAAGCAGCTGCCTAGACCCTCTTGCATTAGGATGGCCAGCCAGCATCTGGGAGATTGCTGCCACACACTATTGCTAAAGGAAACTGATAAACTGACCATGGGACAGAAGTTGGATGTTATCTCTCTCTCTCTCTCTCTCTCTCTCTCTCTCTCTCTCTCTCTCTCTCTCTCTCTCTGTTTCTCTCTTTCTCTCACTCTCTCTCTCTCTTAAAGATTTATTTATTTTATGGATGAGTACACTGTAGCTGTCTCCAGACAGACCAGAAGACAGCATCAGATCTCATTACAGATGGTTGTGAGCCACCATGTGGTTGCTGAGGATTGAACTCAGGACCTCTGGAAGAGCAGTCAGTGCTCTTAACCACTGAGCCATCTCTCCAGCAACCCCCCCCCCACTATCTCTTGGGGTGGCACTGTCTTCTCTCTCTCTTCTTTCTTTCCCATCCTCTCTTCCTCCCTCTGTCTCCTGTTCTCATTCTTATTTTGAATTTAGTTATTGGAGCATTGTATATGTATCTTGATCCTATTCACCCATTTCCCAATCCTTCCCATATCTACATCCCCATCCCACCTAATTTTTTAAAAAGCCTCATCAAAGTTGATTTGTGCTGTCCAAATATTCTTGCACATGTCATTTTCCACTACATGGTTGGCTTGCTAGAGGCAACACCCTTGGTGAAAACTGTCTCTCCCTCTGCCAGTATCTAACAATTACCAATAGCTTCATGTCTAGGGGTGGGATTTTGTGTCCATTTCCCATCTTTGTGTTGGGATTTGGTCTGATTTCGGGTTTCACAGGTTGTGTTCATGCTGCTATAACCACTGCGAGTTCCTATGAGCAGCTGCCCTCCCATGTGCAAAAACCTCATTTCCTTATAAACAACCAACTCTCTCCTCTTACAGTCTTTCTGCCCCTATTCCACAATAATCCCTGGGCCTTGGAAGGAGGGGTACAGTATATATGCTCCATATGAGACTGAGCATTCTACAGTCTCTATTCTCATTCTTAAAGAAGCTCCTCCTGGCTTTAAAGGGAAGCTTCTCCTTCCCTTTAAGATACCTATGTTTGGCCTCTCTTATCTATTGTACCTTTTTCTATCGGGTGTTCCCCCCCCCACCTTAAGGCCTGATCATGATTTCAAAGACTATCTCTTAATAAACTGCATTTTTGGAAAGGAGTCATGTGTCAACTTTTCTTTCACAGACTGTTGCTTCTCTCTTTATTAGTATATTGAACAATCTCATCTTTATATCTTCAATACCTACCATTTAGGCAGCATAAACAAACAAACAAACAAACAAACAAACAAACCAGAGGAACATGAGAAGGAAAGACGCTGCCTCACTCTGGAACCCAGTTGACACCTTTGCCAGCACAGAAGCAAGAATTCCAGCGTGATTACCAGTTATTTAGACCCTTCTCCATTTCCAGCCTTAAACCTGCAATTTTCTAGGAATCACAACAGAAAACTTCTTGCAAGAAAAGGATGTGTACTACCCTGGTGGCCTTTGGTTTGAGTTTATCAGATTATATTTCCACCAAAGCATCCCCAGAACCACCTCACATATGTCCTCTATTAAAAGAGGAAGGAAGGAGGAAGGAAGGTTTCTGAATGAACAGCTGAAGAGAAGGTGGTTGTTGTAGATATGTGAGAGAGTAAGAGAAGGAATTTGTTACTGTAGATATGAGAGTGCACAGCCAGAGAGTCCAGAGCAGGGAGAGAGAGCAGTGGACTAACATGACCAATAGACTGAACTGGGTCATGGGAGAAATGGGGTGGGAAGAGGAACAAGAGAGGAAGAGAGAGGGCCAAGAGGGAAAAAAAACCCAACAACAAACAAACAAAGGAAAAAAACCCACCCCTACCCCTACCACCAAAAAACCCCAAGGGAACCAAGGGACCCACGAAAGTGAGTCCTTCCCCTGGCCTTGAGCAGGCTGAATAGACCTTGGGTGTATGCCACAGTTGGACCTTAACGACCCAAGTGGAGTCACCTGCCTTGCTGCCCGTGCAGCTTCTTACAGGAACTTGGAAGAATGGACTGCCCACGGAGCTTGCTTTGCAACATAATCCAACTGAAACAAAGGATGGGTCTTGTGGTTTTTCCCATTATAAATTGGAGCTGCAGAATTAAACTTTGAGCCTTGATCTGAAACTTTTGTCTTTGCTTCATCCTTCTCTTGCACCCAGTTTGTCCTCAGCCACTAGCCAGCTACAGATGGCACTGGAACGAGGGGACTGATAATGGAAGTGGGGTGGGGTGGGGGTGAGGACGGACTGAGAAACACTGTCTTGGGTGGAGCTCCACAGAAAACAGAAGAAAAGTAACCGTATCCTGCACGGTGGTAAGCAAAAAACAGCATTAATGCTAGTGCTAGTTATAAAGTTTATTTTCTGGAAGCTGTTGTTACAGGAGGTACAGTAGGATACAGGCTAGGCTGAATAGGTGTTGGCCTGATGCCGAATTGACCTAGGGGTGACCACAATTGGTACGGGAAATTCTAAACAGGCCTTTGTCTGAAGCCAAGAACTGCATCAGGTGAGAGAAGCAGGGTTTAAAAAACAGATGTTAGAAAAATTATCCATGGTTCCCAGAAGTAGGAATGGTAAATATACAAATGATGAGAGAGAGAGAGAGAGAGAGAGAGAGAGAGAGAGAGAGAGAGAATAGGTTTCAGAAAAGCAGTTGTCCCCTGTCTGGGACATGTTAGCTAAAGAGAAGGAAAATGGATATAAGCTATTTCAGTATTTCAGAGCTGTCCTAGGGAGAGGAGGAAATTGGGAGATGTCCTGCTTCCTCTCTCTCTCCTATGGGAGATATCCTTAATTCTGGTTACATCAAGTTCTCTTCCTTCTTTGTCCATGTCTGTCAAAACTGACTGTTTTATGTTAAGTCTGTGTTTTTGTTTCATTGTTTGAATGATTGTTGTTCTGTGTTTCATGTTGAAAAGAAAAAATGTTTAAAACTTCATCTGATAATGAAAGATCTGACCCCCTTATGAGGAAAGTTAAACCCCTAGCACACTTGGAGCCAGAAACAGAAATAGACCCAAAATTGCCTGCTTGATCAAACCCCACCCAGCTGCATTCTTTCCCCTAAGAAACCAGTGACCTTGGCCTGGCCCCAGGGCCAGAGGCACAATGTTTCAGGAACTAGCTAACCATAAAAATGTTTGTGACTTCCCCATAACGGAAATTCTTTCCGTTCCCCACCCCTTGCTTTGTGTTTTTTCCCTTGCTTTGTGGTTTTTTCCTTTAAATACCCCTGACTTCAGCTGCTCGGGGTCAGACTCCTCTGCCCCTGCATGGGTTATGAGCTCCACCCTAGTGCACTGGTCCCCTGATTAAACCTCATGTGATTGCAGCAAGGACGGTCTTTCATGAGTTCTTGGGGGGTCTCGCCATCCCAAGACTTGAGTGAGGGTCTCCCCAGCTCGGAGTTCTTTCATTTGGGTGCTCATCTGGGATTTGCCACCACCCTCGTCTCCGAAAACCTACTTGGAGGTGAGATTTGTTTGTGTTCTTGTTCGTCTGTGCCGGCTGAAGGTATGAATCTGTATTTTCGGTTTGCGCGTGAAGTCTGGTTTGCAGTCGCTCGCGGCCCCGTGAGGGGCCGATGATCTCCCAGTCTCGGGTAGAGGCTGGGGGCGTGATCGGCCGATGGGCTGGGGGATCACCGACTGTTGCCCTGGGAGATGTCCTAGGAGGTCTGGAGGGACCCCAGGGATGCCTGGGAGATTCCCGTCGGGGTGCCGGAGAGGACGAGGTCCTCCCGGCCGTCTGGTTTTCTGTATTGGTTTTGTTTGCCTCAGTGGAAACGGGCCCTTGTCAGTCTTTGTCTGTGTATTTTCAGTATCTGTTTTGTCTTGTTTGCGACTTTAATGATGGGATAGACGATATCTACTCCCCTAAGTTTGACTTTACACTCGAGCAGGTATTGTTTGTCTCCCTCTTTGTCTGTTTTCTGTCCTCCTCTTTTGTGGCAAAGCCTCTGGGCACTTCGGTGCTACTTGTAGGCCTCTGGGCCGCCTGTCTGGGCACTTCGGTGCCATCTGTCTGGGCACTTTTCGTGCCACCTGTCTAGTGGTGTTCACGGTGGGTAGACATACCTGAACGCCGTGGCCACGGAGGGACCGAGGGACACCTTGGACCCTCAGTTTGCCTGAGTATCTGGCTTCTGCCGATGTGGCAGGGCCACCTGGTTTCTGAGTCTGTGGAAGGGACAAACTCTTTGGTTACACCCGCCACCTGTGGCAGGGGTGGCAGGATCTGAGTTGTCTGTAACCCAGCGCAGCTGCAGCTGGCTGGGAAAGTGTTCTATGTCCATAGAAGGGACAAATCTGTTCTGCGTCCATGGCAGGGACGAGCTGTGTATTGGTTGTTGGTTGTATGCGCTGGCCGCTCGTGGCAGGGGCGAGCTGGGGTGAACTGTTGTCTTCTGTTCTGTTTTGTGTTTTGTGCTCTTAAGACTGAAACTGATGACAGACGGGTTTTTTGTTTGTTTGTTTTTGTTTGTTTGTTTGTTTGTTTGTTTTGGACATCGGACAGATTCATCCAGTTAAACATGGAAAAAGTTAGAAAAAAAAAAAAGGTGGGGACCGGTTGTTCAGCAGGAGGAGGAGTCATGGGGGCTCAGGCATGACTCTGTGGTCCCCTGCTGTGAACAAAGACAAGATGATTGCCTAGAGGCAAAATGCCTAGAAATTAGAAAAAGCCTAGAAATAGGTCCATACAGTATATGTGTAGTTTACTTCATTTGTTTTAAACTGTTTTAATTATCAAAATGGGTATGATTCTAAGTTTTGTGAATCTTTTATTATTCTTCTGGGAGAGGTCAAGCTAAAAGTTTTCCGAGTTAATGGTTAAAGGACATGCTGATTTGAGAGAAAAGCTTTGTCTTTGTGGTTTTTTTAA
>CM052713.1:13518482-13530557 GCA_028551405.1 Uromys caudimaculatus
TACCGGGCTCTGTCTACAACGATACAGAAATATATTTCTAAGATTAGAACTAGGTACTAGAAGAAGTGGGGAATGAAAGACCTGACCCCCTTATGAGGAAAGTTAGACTCCTAGCACACTTGGAGCCAGAAACAGAAATAGGCCCGAAATTGCCTGCTTGATCAAACCCCACCCAGCTGCATTCTTTCCCCTAAGAAACCAGTGACCTTGGCCTGGCCCCAGGGCCAGAGGCACAATGTTTCAGGAACTAGTCACCATAAAAATGTTTGTGACTTCCCCATAACCCAAATTCTTTCTGTTCCCCACCCCTTGCTTTGTGTTTTTTCCCTTGCTTTGTGGTTTTTTCCTTTAAATACCCCTGACTTCAGCTGCTCGGGGTCGGATTCCTCTGCCCCTGCATGGGTTATGAGCTCCACCCCTGTGCACTGGTCCCCCGATTAAACCTCATGTGATTGCAGCAAGAACGGTCTTTCGTGAGTTCTTGGGGGGTCTCGCCATCCCGAGACTTGAGTGAGGGTCTCCCCAGCTTGGAGGTCTTTCACTAGCTATCCAACCCTTGATTTAGTTTAACTTGTTTAGAAGGCAGTCTCAATTGACCTTTGGAGCCCTGCACCTGTAGTTAGGAGTCTAGTACAACTGGAGAAGCCCTGCTAGGGGCTGAGTAGAAAAATCTTTGCAATTGTGTTTATTGGGTTCATCAAGTGACAAGGTGCTTTTCTCTTGAAATTATAACTAGAAAAAGCAAGAAAATTTTGTGTGGCCTAAATATGCAAGATGTGTGTAGCCACTTCATTTTCATTTCAGACAGATTTTAAAGGCATAAATATGTTCTGCATGTCTTGGTTATAGAGTATTGGCTGTCTTGGTTATAGAGTATTGGCTTATAAATTATTGGGAATTAGAAATTTGTAACATTGGTAAATGAAAGTTAGCTTAAAATTGGTAAAGTTAGCTTAAAACTCAGGATTGGAGTCACTCCAAACAACAACACGTGGCATGAGCCAATCCAGGAAAACAGATCTCTAAAGACACTTCTAAATTGGGATAATATTTTATGTAATTCTTATTCTAGAAACTAGACTTATAAAGAGTAGGATTTAAAACAATGTCTCTTTAATGAGGTATTAAGAGCTATATTGTCATGCATTCATATATAAGAACTGGTAGCCAAACTTTGTAGCATAAAAGTAATGCTCTTGGTATTGACTTTAAAGAAATGGATTGTTTAAAACTGAGTTTTGTTTTCTAAAATTATGGTTATGCTCTAATATTGCAAGAGAAACTTAAAAATTATAGTTAAACTGCCAGTGTCCCATTGGCTGCAGTTTGCAGTTCAATTGCAGGCCTCAGGAAATAGGCCCAGATTAAGAAACATTTGCATTTGAGTTAATGCAAAGCTCAGAGTATCCTCAGCAGAGGCTAGTGTGGCATTCCTTTTGTCTTAGTAATCCTGCCTAGCCCCTAGAAAGGTATTTACTGGATTTTGCTTATTGCCTTGTTTATTCCATGGGGAGGAGGGGTCAATCTCAGACCCCAAGGCACTCACAACGGGCAGTTTATCCAGGTGTTATAGATAATGATTATGAGGGAGAAATTAAAATTATGGCTGCTTCTCCCCAATGGCATTATAACTGTACCTGCTAACAAGAGAATTGCTCAAAGAGTAAGAGAGAGGACAAGGTGGCTTTGGTTCCTCTGATGTGTCCTGAGTTCAATCTATTACTAAGAGACCTAACCTTAAAATAATAATTGAAGAAAAAAGTTTTGAAGGATTAATAGACATTGGAGCTGATGTACTCACTCACCTCCAAGGGATTGGTTATTCCACTAATCCAAAACAAAGTTCAAACTTAAGATTTATGAAGGCATTAGAACCTGGCTTGCCTACTCTAGCTGCCATTCCAGGAAATGTCTATAGAATTATTATTGTCCTTTTGCATCCTGATGATTGTAAAGGGTTTGCTTTTAGTGAGTTTGTAATTTTGAAGAGCCCATGAAGTGATATCATTAGAAAGTGTTGCCTCAAGGAATAGCTAATAGCCCTAAATTATGTTAAAAAAAAAAAAAAAAGTTTCTGCTTCAATACAAGAAGCTAATGAAAGACCCCCGAGCTGGGGAGACCCTCACTCAAGTCTCGGGATGGCGCGACCCCCCAAGAACTCACGAAAGACCGTCTTTGCTGCAATCACACGAGGTTTATTTGGGGGACCAGTGCACTGGGGTTGAGCTCGTAACCTATGCAGAGGCAGAGGAGTTCGACCCTGAGCAGCTGAAGTCAGGGGTATTTAAAGAAAAAAAAACCACAAAGCAAGGAAATTCTATGCATCATGGGAAGGTATAGAATGTCCTAAGTTCATCATTCCTGCGGTTAGCTATTTCCTGGGACAAAAGGTGTAGGTTAGCCATTAGGGAGTGGAATATGGCTATATTATCTCTGGCTTTAATTTTGCTAAGGGGGTTCTAACTTCCTTATAATGGGCTTGGGTCTTTCACTAAGACTTTGAATCTTTCAGTATATATTATTTATTATATGGAGGGTATTTTATTAGCTGATCCCTCTGATGGAGTTTTACTACAAGCATTTGCTCTTCTTATACAGCAAGCTTTAAAATAATTTTGGAGTAGTTTTTGCTCCAAAAAAGATTCAAAGACAATATCTTTTTCAATATTTGGGGCCTCAGTTATATTCTAAACAAATTGTGACACAGAAAACTCAAGTAAACAAAGATAATTTACTTCAAATTACTTTCAAAGGTTGTTAGGAGATATTAATTGGCTAATGCCTCATCTTAAGCTTACCACAAGAAAACTTAAACTTTTGTTTGATATTCTCAAGAGGTATGCAAAGTCTAATTGTCTGATGAAGGACAAATAGCTTTGCAGAAAGTAGTGGAAGCTATTAGTCAACAGCAGATATATTATATAGACTACAGATCAATTGCTGGCTGTTTGCGTTATTGCTACTCATGTGCTTACAGCAATTCTTTGGCAAAAGGGACCGTTAGTGTGGATTCATCTTTCTTCATCTCCAAGTAAAGTTTGAACACTCTATTATGAAGCTGTTGCTGTGTTAATACAGAATTGTAGGATAGAATCATGAAAGTATTTTGGGAAAGAACCTGATGAAATGTTTATCCCTTACTTCAAAGAGCAATTAAATTGGTTATTGGAGAATACTGATATTTTGCCTATTGCCTGGCAAACATTTTAGGCAAAATTGATAATCATTATCCAAAAGACCAGTTGTTACAGTTTTCCTCTATGCATGCTTTTTATTTCCTGTAAATTTACACGTGCAGCTGATAAAGAATGCATTTATTGTGTTTATAAACAGCTCATCTAATGGGAGAGAAGCATACATGATTGGATCACATGTTTATCCTCTCGAGTTTACCCCTGCATCACAAATAATTGAATTGTGTGTTGTAGCTACTGTTTTGGAAATGTTGAAAAATCAAGCTTTTAATATGTATACTGATAGCCAATATATTGCTCAGTGCTTACAATTGCTTGAAATTGTTCCTTTTGAAGATATTACTAATTCTCAAATTCTGCAATTATTTATGCAAATACAGCTTAATTTAAGAAACATGTACTGTTCCTTGCTTTTTAGGACATTTAAGAGCTCATACTGAATTACCTGGACCTCTTAGTGAGGGCAATACCACAGCAGATTTATATACCAAGCAGATTATAGGTCTTACACAGGAACAATTAGCCAAATAATCTCATTCTTTACATCATCAAAATAGTAATAGTTTGAGACAACAATTTGGTATTTCTAGAAAATACGCGCATCAAATTGTAAAGACTTGTTCTCAGTGTCTTCAATATCTTCATGTACTACATAATGGTGTTAATCCTTGAGGACTTACACCTAATCAATTGTTGCAAATGGATATTACTTATATTTCTGATTTTGGAAAATTAAAATATGTACATGTGACTTGACACCTTTTCAGGCTTTCTTATTGCAACTGCTTTAACAGAAGCAACTAAAAATGTAATTAGTCATTGCCTGCATTGTTTTTCAATGCTTGGTGTTCCAAATCAGATTAAAAGAGATAATGGAACTGGCTATTACAGTCAAGCATTTGAGATGTTTTATAGACAATTTAATATTACCCATATTATTCCTTATTATTCTAAAGGACAAGGTATTGTGGAACAGGCCCATGGAACTTTAAAACAATATCTTCATAAAAAACAAAACAGGGGGAATTATATCCCCATACACATTATTTAAATCATGCTTTTTTTTTTTTTTTTAATTTTAAAATTTGGGTGCCAAGGAACTCTGCTGAGTTTCTATGGCGCCCTAGAACTAGGCATATTTATGCCTAGGTGAAATGGAAGGATCCACTTATTGGCATATGGCATGATCCTGATCAGGTATTTAATATGGGGAAGAGGGCAGGTTTCTGTTTTTTCCGCAGGATGCTGCAGGGGCATGCTAGCTGCCAGAGTGATTGGTGTGACATGCTGATGCTGAGACAAAGAATGATGCTGCCAGGCAGTGGTGGCGCACGCCTTTAATCCTAGCACTTGGGAGGAGAGGCAGGCGGATTTCTGAGTTTGAGGCCAGACTGGTCTACAGAGTGAGTTCCAGGACAGGCAGGGCTATACAGAGAAACCCTGTCTTGAAAAAAAAAAAAAAAAGTATGATGCTGACCTGCAAGCTTGCTGAGTGCCCTGACAATGGTGACAGGAAAGCTGTTTTGGACGTATGTTCCTGACCCACCTTTGCTTGCCTATATCCCAGATTGGACAAGCTGCCTTGCTTCAAGTTTTTAGACCTTGTGAGACAGAGAACATGGAGACTGTGGAAACTGACTTAGAAAAATTAATCAAAAGAAGTTATAATGACTCTTCTCTTTCCTTTAATGTCACCAGTTATTCTCATTCAATCATGGACTGGTCTAGAAATCAATCTAATATTGGGGAAAAATGACAGTTTTCATTTGGAAGGCTGGTTCTGGACATTTTCAGAGACATTTGGAAGTTAGTTGCAGTTCTTTATGAAGTTACATTTGCAGTGGATAAAATTGGACAGGATCTGGATTCTGAACAAGTGTTAGTGCCAACTTCAATTTCTACACTGCTTAGACCATTACTTATAATTTTGTTGCTTTTGACTTTTGGACCTTGTAGGTTAAACAGATTGGTTGCTTTTATACAGGATCACTTTCAGCAAGCTCAGCTATTCACCATGGCAGTCATTCATCACTATGAAGAAATGCATTGAGTGCGTATTCACATGCCCTTCGTGGCTTTGGTCTGAATGGGAAAAAGTGTGCTTTGGAAGGCTGGTAGCCAGGGATGGGTAAGAGTGTTCTTGAACTGCTATCAACCTAAGACAAGAGGCATACATCAAAAGCTATGTTTGATCTCCATGACGGGTAAGAAGGAGCAATATAGACACTGACCTAAGGCCAGCATGATCAACTAGATACTCTTTACCCTAGACGGGATTATGGAAAACAAATAAATCTTGTGCCCCTGTCCAGCTCATCTTTAAAAAAGCAAAAAAGGGGGGAGGGATTGTGCCTTTCCCCCAGCCTTGAGCAGGCTGAATAGATCTTGAGCGTTTGCTACAGTTGGACCTTAACGATCTGGGTGGGACCCAGGTGGAGTCATCCACCTTGTTGCACATCCAACTTCCCACAGGAATTTAGAAGAATAGATTGCCAGCTTACTTTGCAACATAATCCAGCTGAAACAAAGGATGGGGTCTGTGGGGTCTCCCTATATAACTGAAGTGCTGAATATTAAACTTTGAGCCTTGATCAGAATCTTTGTCTTGGCTTCATTCCTTTCTCGCATGCCTTCCTTTTTCATTTCCATTCTACCTTTCAGGTAGACCTGATTCTCCATAGCTGCTGACAGCCACACATGGGAGGAAAGTGGCTGTGAATGAGCTTGTCTGTCCACATTAGGGAAGAGGATTTGTGCTCCACTGCACTTAGTTGTTTTACTGACTATGAGCATGAGGCCTATTGAATAGTGGTCCGACCTCAACCAAACATCCAAGACACTTCCATCTTTCAGAAACTTTTAGTGTTTACAGTGTTTATTATTGTTAACATCAGTTTCACGAAATTTCAACACTGCTTTAAGTAGATAGAAATGGCCTTTCCAAGCATCCTCATTTACTTGGATTTTCACGAGACCAAGTCTGAATTTCTTTGGCCTTCAGTCATAGAGAATGGACTTACTGTATTTACAGACTGCTCATCTAATGGGCAAGCAGCATATATAATTGGACCACATATTCATTCTCTTTGAGTTTTTCCCCACTTCACCACAGATAATTGAATTATGTGTTGTAGCCACTGTTTTTGAAATGTTGAAAAAAATCTAGATTTTAATTTGTATACTGATAGGAATATATAGCACATGGCTTACAATTGAAATTGTTCCTTTTTTACATATTGCTAATTCTCAAATTCTGCAATTATTTATGCAAATACAGCTTCATTTAAAAGCATGTACTGTTCTTTACTTTATAGGACATTTAAGACTTCATACTAGATTGCCTGGACAGACTCCTTAGGGCAATGCCACAGCAGATTTGTATACCAGGCAGATTATAGGCCTTACACAGGAACAATTAGCCAAACAATCTCATTCTTTACATCATCAACAATTTGGTATTTCTAGAAAATATGCACATCAAATTGTAAAGACTTGTTGTCAGTGTCCTCAATTTCTTCCTGTACCACAAAATGGTGTTAATCCTCGAGGATTTATACCTAATCAATTGTTGCAAATGGATGGTACTCATATTTCTGATTTTGGAAAATTAAAATATATACATGTGACTATTGACACCTTTTCAGGCTTTCTTATTGCAACTGCTTTAACAGGAGAAGCAACTAAAAATGTAATTAGTCATTGCCTGCATTGTTTTTCAATGCTTGGTGTTCCAAATCAGATTTAAACAGATAATGGAACTGGCTATTACAGTCAAGCATTTGGTATGTTTTATAGAAATTTAATATTATCCATATTACAGGGATTCTTTATAACTCTCAAGGACAAGGTATTGTAGAACTTTAAAGCAATATCTTCTTAAAAAACAAAAAAGGGAGAATTATATCCCCATACACATTATTTAAATCATGTCTTTTATTTTAAAAATTTTAAAATTTGTATACCAAGGAACTCTCTGCTAAGTGTCTATGGCACCCTAGAACTAGGCATATTTATGCCTAGGTGAAATGGAAGGATCCATTTATTGGCATATGGCGTGATCCCAATCAGGTATTTAATATGGGGAAGAGGCCATGTTTGTGTTTTTCCCACAGGATGCTAAAGGAGCATGCTGGCTGCCAGAGTGGTTGGTGTGACATGCTGATGCTGGGACAAAGAATGATGCTGACACATGAGCTTGCTGAGTGCCCTGACTATGGTGACAGGAAAGCTGTTTTGGATATATGTTCCTGACCCACCTTTGCTTGCCTATATCCCAGATTGGACAAGCTGCCTTGCCTCAAGACCTTGTGAGACAGAGAACATGGAGACTGTGGAAACTGACTTAGAAAAAATTAATCAAAAGGAGAAGTTATAATGACTCTTCTCTTGCCTTTAATGTAACCAGTTGTTCTGACTCAATCGTGGACTGGTCTAAAAATCAATCCAATATTGGAAAAATGGAAATGACAGTCTTCATTTGGAAGGCTGGTTCTGGACATTTTCAGAGACATATTTGTAAGTTAGTTGCAGTTCTTTATGAAGTTACATTTGCAGTGGACATTGATCACTCAGGAATAATAAAGGATTCTGTGGCTAAAGTTCGAGAAGGACCAGCCAAAAGGAAAAGAGAAAAAGGACAGAATCAGAGATGGTTTGAATCTTGTTTCTCCACTTCTCCATGGAAGTTTACAACTTTAATTTCTTCACTGCTTGGGATTATAATCTTGTTGCTTTCAACTTGTGGACCTTGTAGGTTAAACAGATTGGTTGTCTTCACACAGCATTGCTTTCAGCAAGCTCAGCTATTCACCATGGCAGTCATTCATCGCTATGAAGAAATGCATTGAGTGCATATTCATATGCCCTTCGTGGCTTTGGTCTGAATGGGAAAGAGTGTGCTTTGGAAGGCCGATAGCCAGGGACAGGTAAGAGTGTTGTTGAACTGCTATTGACCTAAGACAAGAGACATACATCAAAAGCTATGCTTGTCCTCCATGACCAGTAAGAAGGAGCAATATAGACACTGACCTAAGACATGCACAGCTGCCTAGCCACTCTTTACCCTAGACAGGATTATGGAAAACAAGTAAATCTTGTGTCCCTGTCCGGCTCACCTTTAAAAAACATGAAAGGGGGAATTGTGCCCTTTCCCTGGCCTTCAGTGGACTTAATAGACCTTGAGCGTATGCCACCCTTAGACCTTAACACCCAGGTGGAGTCATCCACCTTGCTGCATGTACAGCTTCTTACAGAAACTTAGAAGAACTGACTGCCCTCTGAGCTTGCTTTGCAACATAATCCAGCTGAAACAAAGCAACCTGATCCAGCTGAACAAAGGATGGGTCTTGTGGTTTTTCCCTTTATAAGTTGGAGCTGCAGAATTAAACTTCGAGCCTTGATCAGAAACTTTTGTCTTGGCTCCATCCTCTCACACCCTGTCCCTTTTCCATTTGCAGCTCCCCTTTCAGGTAGACCCAGTTCATCCATTGCTTCAGGACAGCTACACGAACGGGTGCAGCAGAAATGTCAGGGTTTGAAGGAAAGAGTATCTGTGGGAGGGAAGGAAGCAAAACCCCTGGGCTGGAGAGGGTTAGGGTGGAGGCTTCACGAGAAGAGCTGAGGGGAGCTACAGGTACTGAGTGAGCTGAGAGGCCACAGTTAGCCACTTGTCCCAAGCTCCTTTAGGACCTGACAGTTTCTTAGCCCACTTTGAGCTGAAACCTAAGAGCCACTAGCGAGTAGCTCTGGCTAATGCTGAGAGAACCCTTGTCTCTTTTCCCACTTTCCACTGGGAAACAACCCTCTCCCCCTGCTCCCCACTGGATACTGTCTTAATTTCTTCTGAGTGCTTCTCTGTCTCTCAAACCCCATACTTAAGCCTGTATTAAAATGTCTGTTAAATACAGTTTCCATCTCTGCTTCACTCTGCTGGCTATTTGGTCCTTAAATCCTGTTTGTTGTTAAAGCCACAAATCCTGGTTTGTCCTGACTTGATGTTTCTGAAAGCCTAGGGGATTCCTGAAGCTGGTTGTTAAACCTAAAGATGTGAGGGGAAAGACCACTGACCCAAATCATGGCCAAATTAAATTAATTAATTAAATTAATCTAATTATTTAAAGTAAGCCTTTTTTTTTTTTCATATACATGGGCTGCCTTTACCTAACATGGGGTTCAAGAGATCTGCATTGGATGTGAGGAAGATAATGCTTTTATAGCTCCCAGGTGGGGAGTTTCCAAATGGGGAAATTGGAGGGCAAAATAGGTGGGGTTTCAGAAGCAGAACAGAACACAAGCATAATAAGTTAGTCTCTCCTGAAACAAAGTTGCAAGGTGGGCAGAACAAGATAGTCACAAGTGGTCATATAACATTTTGAAACAAAGGTAGGGTAGCAAGATGGTTATAAACAACATCTGAAACTAAGACATGGTGCCATCTCCTGGAACAGGCAGTAGAGAACTGGTTCTTGATAAACAGATTTTTTTTTTTTTTTTTTTTCGAGACAGGGTTTCTCTGTATAGCCCTGGCTGTCCTGGAACTCACTCTGTAGACCAGGCTGGCCTCGAACTCAGAAATCCGCCTGCCTCTGCCTCCCAAGTGCTGGGATTAAAGGCGTGTGCCACCACTGCCTGGCTTGATAAACAGATTTAATCATAAACAGGAATGAACCTAGTTTGTCTTTACTATGAGATGGCTTTTAAGCCTAGGTGTCAGAGACCAAAAGGCCTTGGCTTAATTGGGCCTAAGGCCTTGGCTTAATTAGCAAGCCAAAGTGTCCCAGGCTTTACGGCAGGCATTCCTTTGATTCCTCCCCACTCCCACTGTCTCCTGCAGGCGATAAGACATTTTGTTTATAGTAGCCTGTGGCTCCAAAGAAATCCTGTGATGTCCTGCTATCCTGATTTACAGCAACGCCCGCTGTCTTGCTTTACAGCAGCATGATGTATGGCTGCAATAAAGCAACCCTGGGAACCTCCCTACTTCTGCCTCTTCCCGCCTTAAAGTGCTTAAATATGGACTCAGAAATAAAGTTATTTGGAACTTGATCAGGTAACCATCTTGTTCCCAAGGTATTTTCTTGTCTCCTGTCTTCTTTCCACTATCCAGCAGTCCCCTCCTCAGCAGTTGAAGGTCCTGCAGGCCAGGACACCTAGGTTGAAGTAGGCTGGTTCTTCATAGTGAGATGGAAGTTTAGACCTGTATCTCTCTCCTTTCACCAATGACATTTGTGTGGCTCACACTGGGATTCTTCTTGATGAACTCTTTGGAAGTTTCTCTTGCTGTCACTTGCTGATCTGTCCTCCTGAGACAGCTTACTTGTTACCTTGGTTTCTCTCTCTCTCTCTTTTTTTTTTTTTTTTTTTTTTTTTGGAGAGAGACCCATGGAGCATTTGATGTGTACCATTGGTACTTAAGATAGAACTCCTGGCTAGGCATGGTGGCACACACCTTTAATCCCAGCACTTAAAGGCACAGGCAGGTGGTGGATCTCTGTGAGTTTGAGGCCAACCTGGTCTACAAAGCAAATATAGGACAGCCAGGGCTACACAAAGAATCTTGTCTCAAAAAATTTAAAAGAAAAAAGAAAAAAGAAAAAAGAACTCCTACCCCTTCAGGGCTGAAGAGATGGCTTAAAGTTTAATAGCACTGGCTGCTATTCTCAATGACCCAAGTTCATGGATCAATGCCCTCTTCTGGCCTCTTCTGATATATGTGTATATGTGTACATACACACCCCCACACACAATTTCTTTTATTTAAAAAAAAAAAGAGAGTGATAAATACTCTAGACTCATTCATAGCCCCATTCTGTGTCAGACAGAATAGTAGATAATTTTTCTGAGGAGACAACATCAAGGCTTGACTCCCTATATTCCCTAAGTCTTTCTCTTGCCCCTACAACAGAATGGGAAAATCACTTCAAAAGCAGTACATTCTAGATCCAAAACACATTGGGAATGGCTCCTTCTATACATCTCTCAATGTGAGATGTTAAAGATACTTCCTGCAACTCTTTCCCCTCTGTGTTTTGTAAGGCTAATGGTTTAGACAATGGGAACTCTGCTTGCTCTTCCTTAAAGAAGAAGTTGGCTTCTAAACTTTTTACATCTGTGACTTAGAGTTACTATTGCTGCAGTAAAACATCATAACTGCAAAGCAAGAAGGGACAGAAAGGTTTAATTCAGCTTACATTTCCAGATCACAGTCCATCATTGAAGAAGTCAGGATGGAAACTCAAGCAGGGCTGGAACCTGGAGGCAGGAGCTGATGCAGAGGCCATGGAGGGGTGCTGCTTACTGAATTGCTTTCCCATGGCTTGCTCAGCTTGCTTTCTTATAGAACCCAGGACCAACACAGGGATGACACCACCCATAATGGGCTGGGCCCTTTCACATCATTCACTAATTAAGAAAATGCTTTACAGCAGGATTTCTTGGAGGGATTTTTCTCTACTGTGTCTCCTTCTTCTTTGATGATTCGAACTTGTGTTAAGTTCACACACCAAACCAGCCAGTACAACCGGCCCCTAGTCAACTTGACACACATACACATCACTATTAAGGCACAACCCTTCCTTCCTTCCTTATTCATACCCAAGATCTCACATTAGAAACAAATAACGTTAAAATTCTGTCTTAGGGTTTCTATTCCTAACAAAACATCATGACCAAGAAGCAAATTAGAGAGGAAAGGGTTTATTCAGCTTACATTTCCACATTGCTGTTCATCACCAAAGGAAGTCAGGACTGGAACTCAAGCAGGACAGGAAGCAGGAGCTGATATAGAGGCCATGGAGGGATGTTACTTACTGGCTTGCCTGCCCTGGCTTTCTCAGCTTGCTCTCTTATAGAACCCAGGACTACCAGCCCAGGGATGGCGCC
>CM052713.1:13530657-13577029 GCA_028551405.1 Uromys caudimaculatus
GAGATCTGATTACAGGCAAGACCTTGGTATTGTTAAGCATCCCTTGTCTCAGTGTTTTGTAAGCACTCCCTCTCTCACCTTCTGAATGGTAAACTAAAGAGCTTAATGGTCAGGAGCTGACACAAGAGAGGGGGCAGGACTCTTGGGAGAGACGGGAGGCTGGGAAAGAATCAGTTTAGAGAAGGCTCCAGCCAGACACAAAGGAGCAAGCTGACATCAAGATTAAGATTGAAAAGTAACAAAACACAGGGCAGAATGTGAGCCAGGCCAGTATTGTCAGGTTAGAATAGCTGAGAATCCATCCAGCTATACTGCCTAAGCTATTAATAAATATAATAAGTCTCTGGGTCATTATTCAGAGCTGGGGTTACTTTTCAAATTAAAACACATTAAAATTACAGTCTCTTTAAAACATCCAATCAGTCCGAAAATCCATGATTTTTTTTTCTTTTTTTTTTTCGAGACAGGGTTTCTCTGTGTAGTCCTGGCTATCCTGGAACTCCCTCTGTAGACCAGGCTGGCCTCGAACTCAGAAATCCACCTGCCTCTGCCTCCCAAGTGCTGGGATTAAAGGTGTGCACCACCACTGCCCGGCTATCCATGATCTTTTTTTAAAATTCAAGGGCTTTCAGCTGTGGGCTCCTGTAAAAATTGAAATTAAATTACATTCTTCAAGGGAGAAGAACCAGGGCACAGTCACAATCTAAACCAAGCAAAACCCAAGACCAACAGTATAAATAGCTCAGTGTCAAAGTCTGGTATCCACATACCATCTTCTGGGCTCCTCTAAAGGGCTTAGATCACTTCTCCAGTTCTGCCCTCTGTAGCAAACACAGCTTTTATTCTAGGCTCTGGCTGGCTCCACTCCACTCCAGCTGCTGTTCTTGGTGGTCATCTCACGGTACTGGCATCTCCAAAATGTTGTGGTCTCCTGCTGCAGCTGGGCTACACTTTTACCAACAGCCTTTTCTGGGTACCCTTCATGGTGCCAAGCCTCAACTTTTCTACATGACCCCCTCAGTCCTGGGACTTCAACTGCCACTGAGGCCCCACCTACACCAGTGACCTCTCTAGTATCTCAAGAGTGGCAAGCCTCAGCTTTTCTCCATGACTTTTTCCCTCAAAACCAGTACCACCTGGGTAACTTTTACACTACCAAGTTCACCTGCTAATGTGAGGTACGACTTTGGCAGCCTCTGTGTACTGACTCTCAGGAGATACTTTCTAGAAGTTTTTACCTCAGTGATACTGGTCTCTTCTTAATCACCACTAACTTCTCAGCTCCAGGTGACCCAAACCAATTGTCCCACTAAAACAAAGGTTTCACTTCAATGCCAGGCTCTTGCTTTTCATGGCTGATTCTTCAGTTCCAGCTGACCACATAATCTTTACACAGATGGACTTGTGGAATCTTCGCTTCCCTCTGAAACTTCACAAGAAGGCCTCCATTGTCTGCACTGCTCTCAACATTCTTATATTCCAGGATCCTCCAGAACAGCCCTCTGAACTCTCAACATTCAAATGGCTTTTCTAGCCCAAAGTTCCAAAGCCCTTCCACAATCCTCCTCAAAACAACATGATCAAGTCTGTCACAGCAATACCCCAGTTGTCTTAGGATTTTTATTGCTGCGATCAAATACCATGATCAAAGAGCAAGTTGAGGAGGAAAGGGTTTCTCTGGCTTAAACTTCCACAGCACTGTTGATCATCAAAGGAATTGGCTTAATTCCTTCTGGGGTGCTGGAAGTGAAGGTGTGCACCACCACACCTGGCTCTGGTCAGAAGTTGGACATTTAGCTGGGTGGGATCTTGCCCTAAGGTCACCACTCCCTTTATATTCTGCGTAATACCAGGTTTTCCTTTAATCTGTTTATCTCCTTTAACACACAGTTTAGCTCCTTTCCACTCCCCGATGTCCCTTTTCTCCTTGAACATTTTCTATTTTTCCTTGTTCAACTTTCCTCTTTTTCATCACTGATATTCATAAGAGTGACCACTAATGGCCACACAACAGAGCCAATACTAGGTTGTTCTGAGATTTCCTCTGCCAGCGCAATGAATCCAAAACACTTCCATTTGGCATCAGGCAGATTTTTGAATGAGGGCAGACTGCAGCTATATTTTTCACTAAAATATCACAAGAACAGTCTAACATTCTTCTCCTCTGAAACCTCTTGAACCAGGCTCCCACAGTTTCAGTCATCCTCAGCACTACTGTCTTCCTTGTTCCTACTTAGTTGGCCCATTAAGCCTCACTTCAAGGGTTCAACTCATTTTCTAATATAAAGTCCCAAAGTCCACATTCCTCTAAGCAAAAGCATGGTCAGGCCTATCACAATAATATCCCAGTCTCTGGTACCAATTTCTGTCTTAGGGTTTTATTGCTGTGAAGAGACACCATGACCACAGCAACTCTTATGAAGGAAAACATTTAATTGAGGCTGGCTTACAGTTCAGAGGTTTAGCCCATTATCATCATGGTGGGAAGCATGGCAGCATGCAGGCAGACATGGTGCTGGAGAGGAGCTAAGAGTTCTATATCTGTATCCAAAGGCAGCAGTGGCAGTGACACAACTGAACTTCTGTGACCTCAAAGCCCACTCTCTAGTGATACCCCTCCAACAAGGCCTGATATGGGCCTGTGGGGGTCATTTTTATCCAAAGCACCACAGGAAGTTTGAGGCAGGAACTCAAATGGGATAGGAACCTGGAGGCAGGAGCTGGTGCAGAGGCCACGGAGGACTGCTTACAGGCTTGCTCCTCATAGGTTGCTCAGCCTATCTTTCTCGTTTTTTTAATTTTTAAAACTGTTTTATTAATTCTTTGTGAATCTTGCATCATGCACCTGATCTTACTCATCTCCTTGGCCCTTCATATCACCCTCTGCCTTGTTTCCAAACGTCTTTACTTACAAATGTTCGTTGCAATGAGTCACTAATCTGGTTCAAGGCCTCTTGCTTCTGCTACACCATCAATACTGGATCCTCCCTAGGACTCCTCCCAGTTATCCTGTTGTTGCCCTTTGTCATGGAGATCCTGCAGGTTTGGATCTGTAGGACCACCTGCTTCATGTGCAGTTCATAGATGGGTTGGATGTTGGGGTGGACCAACTCAAAGCTCTGGATCACGGCTTGGGTGGTAGCTGATTTAGTCAGCCTGAAAGCTCTCCTATAGCCACATCACCAGGGCAAACTCATTGCCTAGACTAGCTCACCTAAGTGCTATGGTTGGCAAGGGGTGGGGCCGGTTCTCTGGCACTCATGCCCTTGGGGCTGACCCACCCATGTCCAAGCCGTCAGGGCCGGCTCCACTGTGCCGCTCAGGTGAACAGCCTGTTTTCTTATGGGACACTGCACCACCATCCCAGCATGGCCCCACCCACTAATGTGCTGGAACTTCCCCTATTGATCACTAATTAAGAAAATGAGTTACAGTCAGATCTTAAGGAGGCATTTTCTCAATTGAGGATCCTTCCTTTCAGATAACACTAGCTTGTGTCATCTTGACATAAAACTAATCAGGATGGGCTGTAAATAAAAGTTTCTGGAAGGGATCACATTTCATATAGAGCCTTCTGCAAGGCTGATTAATTAGAACTTCAGTGATCATGGCGAAATTGGAATGTTGCAAGTCTAGAGCCAAGTTTTATCTGCTTGGGGACAATATTTTAAATGCTGAGCCATCTTTCCAGCCCCATTGCCTTGGGACAACTAACTAGCCCTCCTCTGTATATTAATTAACATCTTTGTGGCTATTAGATAAATTATTGGGACTAAACAGTACACTAGTTTTCACCAAGAGAAAGGCTAAGACACATGATCAGCATCTAACATCTACAGCAGAAATTCCCCCCACTTTTCTAGAAAAGTGTCCTGGTTTATTAGTTTCTTTGTTCTGTTATCACAAAAAACTTCATAAAACTGTTTAGCAAGTTAAGACATGGGATTTACAGTAAGCTTAATCTGGATTACTTATATTTGACTCCAGAACAATCTCTCTCATATATTCTTTGATGTAAAAGCAGTGATTTTGCATTGATAAGGACAAATTTAGACTCAGCATAGCCTTGTTCCATGAGGGTTTAAAACCCCCATCTTATTCCTCATCCTGGGACCTTCAAGGAGACTGGGAGGGATACTGGCTGTCTCCTCTTCACACTGGTGATTACCAAACACTTGATGAGGGTGTATGAGAAAAGTTTTTTTTTGTTTTTTTTTCTGTCAAAGGTAGTTTGCCCACTAAGGGCCAGTATTCTACAAATCTTTCATACCTGGTAAAGCTGTGTTTACAAACAAAAACAAAAACAAAAAAACCTGACCCCTTTCCTAGTAATGCCCTTCCAACAAGACCACACCTCTTAATCTTTCCCAAACACTTCCACTAACAAGAAGAATTCAAAATAGGCACCTGTGGGAGCTGTCCTCATTCAAACCACCATTGGCAGGCCTAGTGGCTCCCTGGCCCTGTTCAACATATTTTAAAAATAGGCTATCTAGAGACTGCCCCACCTAGGGATCCATTCCACCTGCAGACACCAACCCCACACACTATTGCTAATGCCAAAAAATGTTTGCTGACAGGAGCCTGATATGGCTGTTCCTGAGAGGCTCTGCCAGCACCTGACCAATACAGACTCAGATACTTACAGCCAACCATCTGACTGAGCCCGGGGACACTAATGGAAGAGCTAGGGGAAGGGCTGAAGGAGCTGAAGGGGATTGCAACCCCATAAGAAGAACAATATCAACTAACTGGACCACCCAGTGCTCCCAGGGACCAAACCACCAACTAAAGAGTATACGTGGAGGGAGCCAGAACTCCAGATACATATGTAACAGAGGATGGACTTTTCTGACATTAATGGAAGGGAGGGAGACATGATGCCCCAGGGTAGGGGGATGCTAGAGAGAGGTAGGAGTGGGTGAATGGGTGGAGAAGCTCTCTCATAGAGGCAAAAGGGGAGGGGGGTAAAGGAGGATGGGATGGGGGTTGGTGGAGAGGGAACAGGGAAGGGGGATATCATTTGAAATGTAAGTGAATAAAATATAATAAAATAATATTAAAAGATAAGCTAATGTATGTGTGTCTTTCATTCTCAGATCCAAAGATAGCTCCCAGGTGGTGGTCTCGAGCAATCCGCCAGGAGCACAAAGCGGTGAAGCAAAACTCACCGCTCTACCTAAGCGGTTGCTTTTCTAAATGGGTAAAGTGCCACTCGAGAGTACTAGGGTTTTAAGTTAGGGTTAACTATTTTTAGCAAGTTGGTTTCTCGTGGACTTAAATCTCTGCTACTGTGGAGGGTCACAGATCTGTCTGATCTCAGCCAACACCATTTTGAGTGGGACAAAATGACACCAAGGTCACTGTCACTTCCCAGTTCCTTTATGTACCCCAGAGCAAACAAGCTCAGCTATGGAAACTGGGCACACCTCCTCATTCTTTCCACCACCTTCATGGGTTCCTTTCCTAGCAACAGCTTGTACCTAGGAGCCAAGGGGAGATTAAATTGAGATCCAGGAGACGGCTCTCGGTGTCCACAGATTTCCCCTTCCTCGAGTTGAGACTATGGAATTCCTTCCTTTGTTTCTTTATTTTGCTATTTGGGGTTTATATACCAGAGGGTAACTTATTCTGTTATATTTGTTAATTTAACCTGCTCATTTGAAATAATAAAGGGAGTGACTGTCAACATTTAATCAGTGAGATCGATGGATCCCTGTGGGACTTGTGCTCCAAGGACGGATAGGCTCATTTTATTATGGAGCTGAGCTCATCATAAGCAAAAAGTAACCCTGTTGCCACCTTGACTTGTGATATCATCAAATGGCAAGGATGAGACTTCAATGACATCTTTGTCCATGAATCTAGGGAGCCTGAGCCCTGAAACTTCGCACTGCCACTGAGCCCTCGGGGGATTTCCTCACCTCTAGAGTCTCTCAAACAACAAGCATTCAGTTGCTCATCCCAACTTTTTTCTCGTTTTGAGTTTTCACTTTCCTAGATGCTTAATGGGACCTTGGGAGTGGGAGACCCAGAGGAGACTGCTACATAGGCCCTGCTGCCATGTAAGACAGTTGGTGCATTTTCTATCCCAGACTAAGGAGGTGCTACCAGGGACTTCCGCGGTGGTTTATGGCATATCACTTTGCATGATGTATTTGTTGGTTTCTAGAGGCAACTTAGACTTTTTTCAGCAATGTGCCACCAGCACTAGTCAGCTACCGATGGGAACTAACAATGTGAGATGGCTAGACCCTGTGGGCCCCCCAAAATAGACTGACAGGTGCTTGAGGACTTGTGGCAAGTCAGAAGCTGCAGTAGCTGGAGGCAAAGAGGCATCAGTGTGCTGGGGCAGGAGGTAGGGAATATAAAATCAACTAGGTCTTAATGGCTGTTCTTTCTGCCTTATGTATCCAAACTGCTTTTCTCTATCTAAGATAGAATATCCTTCTCTTCTCATAATGCCTTTCTGCCCACTGACCCCTGGGTACCCTTGCTTTTGTTTGTACTTTCCAGTTACAATGACCAAACGACAGACTTAGGGGAAAAACACCCCTTTCTAGGTTCTTTGAAATGTTATTATGTCTCAGTTCCATATTCTGTAGATTACAGGAACTAAAAATAATGATAAAATAAGAGGCCATTGGCAGTAAGTCTATGGAGAGGATAGAGACCCTCTGCCTCATAAAATAAAAACCACAATTGTAACTCCGGCATCGTAGTGTTTTTTCCTGGGTGTCCTTCGATTAATGTTGCTGTGTCTTATAACATCGGTTTGATGGTGTTTTCTGGTGTGTTGTTGCTTCTCTGTGTTTGCTGCTTATACGAATCCAACCAAAGCCATGGCTACAGTGGGCCATTCTCTGGATCGAACAAAGCACACCATGAATTTGACTGCCTTGTGTTTTCTGTAACATTTACCTGGGAACTTACATAGTTTACCAGTATAACATGGGTAATATTGCTTTACTATATTATTCCAGGTATGTCATTTCATTCATCTTTCTTTTATTAAGTTGGTCCTGCATAGTATTAGCCTCTAAGCCAAGCAGCTGCCATCTTTAAAAGGCCACCCATGTCTGTTCATAGAAGACCACAGCTGGGTTTGTTCATTGTTCCTCCGTAGGAACAGGTGGGAGGGTCTTGGGCTCTCACTGAGTAGGCAGCCACTCCTCCCAGCCAGTTGTATGCAATTTTTTCTCTAATTGCATGTGGTCTTGGGGTCTTGGGGAAGAGCTAGAATATATAAGTTGGGGAAGACGAACAAGAGAGGGTCTTATGTATGCAGCAATGGGAAAGCCATAGTGCCTACGGTGTGAGGACTTCCAGATGTGGCTACTTTGAGACCACCCACACTCATGTCACTGTCTGCTCACCCATGCTCTGTAAGTAACCCCCATAACCTCATGGGTTCCCACCAGGTGCACTTTGGTAAAATCAAACTTTGGTTTGCCTTTGGAACCTTACGAGAAGGGGATAGACATTGTTTAGCTCTCCTCCAGGGAGAAATTTCTCACACCAGATGGAGAACTTACTTGTTAATGTTTCTATGTCTCATGGTATTAAGAAAACCAGCAAGTAGAAGAAAATGTTAAGAGGATGTAAAAATGAGATATATTTATATGTAAAAGAAGGATTTACATATGAAGGTTACAGTGACTAGACATTTTTCTAGAATAGAAAAGAAAGCTGGAAAGCATAAAAAACTTACAAAGGTCTGAGAAATTGCATAATGAAATAAACTCGAGACTATGTACATAGAAGATGAAACTTTATACACATGATGTTAAATTTTCTAAGTTCAAAGTTCAATTCATTGATGCCAACTCCCTGCTTAAATCAATGACATTATTGATCTCTTTTTAATACACAACTACAAGAACTGGCTGCAAAGAACAAAAATGTATGTCTCATCAAAGTGTATATAAAAGTGTCTTTGCGCTGGGCGGTGGTGGCACATGCCTTTAATCCCAGCACTTGGGAGGCAGAGGCAGGCAGATTTCTGAGTTCGAGGCCAGCCTGGTCTATAGCGTGAGTTCCAGGACAGCCAGGGCTACACAGAGAAACCCTGTCTCGAAAAACCAAAAAAAAAAAAAAAAAAAAAAAAAAAAAGTGTCTTTGCTTTGGCTCAAGCTTTAGCTAGATGTGATACACGTGGTTAAAAGGAACAGGCTGGGATAACTGACCTTCTAGTGTTCAATAACTATATTTGAAGACCAGCATGCATGTGGTCAAGATTTTTGTTTGTTTGTTTGTTTGGTTGGTTTGGTTTTTTCGAGACAAGGTTTCTCTGTGTAGCCCTGGCTGTCCTGGAACTCACTCTGTAGACCAGAAATCACCTGCCTCTGCCTCCAAAGTGCTGGGATTAAAGGCGTGCGCCACCACTGCCCGGCTTGTTTGTTTGTTTTTAAGAAACAATATTTTACCCCTTTCCCTTCAAAGTTGACTAGGGTACTACGAGGCACCTCTCAAAATGTCCTGAAACTATGAAGCATCATCTGTTCTCTCTGAACAGGATGGTCCTGGAGATCCTACCTGGTGAATGCTAACCATTGCCAGTCTGCCAACAGGAGGCTAACCACAGTGGAAAATGTTTACTCAATGCTTCCAAGAAAAGCCGTAGTCATGCAGGACTTATGACTAATCCTCACACAGATGGAACAACTGGTTAAAGGAATGCCAGAGAACGGAAAGAAAAGGACTGACTTCAGTTACGTATGCTGTCTTGAATACCCAACAGGAAAGTATAATGAAAGACTAAAGTAATCTATCACATATCACACTCTACAGGTATTAAACTTAAGTCAACATAAGAAGTTATTTATGTTGGATTTCTGAGGCAGCATAAAGAGACAGAAGGCAGAAAGAGACCAGAGTCTGGCCACCCACAGAGAGGGGAGCCTGTCTCTTGTGGGAAATGGAGGAGTCTGCATGGGGAACAAGCTGGCTGTGACCCTTTATAGAAACGGGGTGAGGGAGCTTGGGAATGAGGAAATTGTTGCAGCCAAAGGATCTTGCATTGGGGAAACCTTTCCCCTCAGAACTGCAACACTTACTTACACTGGGGAAACCTTTCGCCTCAGAGCTGTAATTCTTACACTGGGGATACTTTTATTCTCGGAGCCATAACACTTACAGGACACATGAAAAGAAGTGGAGACCAGGCACGGACTCTTTTTAACTGCTTCCAGGTGAGGAGGGTTGTTGGGGGGGGGGGTAGTTGAAGAGGGGGCCCTCTGATCACTGAGGAGGAGATGTGTTTTTTACTTGATCAACTGCAATAGATCATGAAAGTGCCTTCATGCATTCCGGGAGAAAATTTTGAAGAATATACATTAGAGGGCTGTAAACAAGTGATTTGGTTACAAAGTAAAACTGAGAGATTACCCAAGGAGGTGGGGGAGGGGGGAGGAGTGGACATAGAGTTGCTTCCGAGTGGTGGTGATTAGTCCCATTTGCAAGTGTTACAAGCTCTGAGGGGAAAGGTATCCCCAGGACCACTGTTACAGCTCTTGAGGGTAAAGGCTTCCCCCATGCAAGAGTTACAGCTCTGAAGGAAAGGTACCCTGCGATGTGTTTATAAAAATATAATAAGATATATGTTATATGGGTTATGGGGAGGAAGGTGTGGGGGAAGGGTATGCCTCAGCAGTCCCAAGCCCAGGCATCCCTTCCCCCTGAGGGACCAGACACACGCGAAGGGCGAAGGTATAGTATAGAATAGAGTTTATTTAGGGCATGGGGAGGGGAGGTAAGAGGGTAGTAGAGGCAGAGAAAGGCAGAGAGAGGGGGAGAGTAGAGAAGTAGAGGAATGGAGGCAGGCCATGACCACGTGGAGAGAAGGAGGAAGGGAAAGAGATAAGAGAGAGAGGAGGGGCAAGCAGCCCCTTTTATAGTGGGCCAGGCCCACCTGGCTGTTGCCAGGCAACTGTGGGGTGGAGCATACCTGGCTGTTGCCAGGTAATTGTGGAGTGGGAGTTTAGACAGAATGCTAACACCCTGTCAGTCAGGAGTCAGGAAATACCACAAAGTCACACTGCACAACAAACCTCACACAAAAGATTTACTGGGAAAGACACAAGAGGATGTCTGCCTCTACTCAGGCTGCACAAGTGAGAAGTAGCAAGGAACTGAGCGGGAGGCAGACTTTCTTTAGGATTTCTCGGAGACAGAGTTTTCCAGGATGGAAATTTCCAGAGTAGGGATTTTAGGTTCAAGGATTGGTGGGTTTTTGAGCTCAGAGATTGAAGGTGTTTGTTGCCTTCACAACCCGGAAGTGGGTTAGAGCATTTACCCTACAGCACTTTCAGGAGTGCTGCACCAAAGTGAGCAATCCGAAGCAACCAGGGGCTACTGAGCACCAAACGAAGGAAACTGGATAAAATACAAGCCTAGTATAAAAAATGTATCTAGCCTGGGGTGAAAGGGATGAAGGTCCCTTGCAGCCAGAATTTCTCCACAGCAGCTAAAAGGTCTTTTTGCGAATATACCAGGAGCAAATGTAGCTGAGGTGGGGTGAGAGCTTTTGGGGGCTCTTACGTGGAACATTTTCTTTGGATATAGGGGGAAGCACAATAAGTAAAACACGTCAACAAAACAGGGTAAAAACATGAGTATGGAGATAATGAGCAGGAAAGAGTGACCAAGCCAGAGTGGGAGGAACCAGAAGCCCACACGTAGGAGGAGGCATGTGGTCGGCCCCACCTCAAACCAGTTAGGATTTGATGTGCAGAAGCAGCAGCATCGTTGGAGGAGAGCACAGATCTCATCCCTAGCAACAATCAGATCTAGTCTTGCAGTACTGCAGCAGCCAAAGAATTAAGCTGTTTCTGAAAGACATTGAGCTGATCTCAAATTTCTTTAAGGTTTTGGGAAAGCTGGTGAGATAGAGAAGATGACTGATACAAAGAAGGCTCCAGTCCAGACGTTTTGAGTTCTGAAAAAAAAAATGTCCACAGTGGCAAAAAGAGGCACGCGTGGAATGCCCACGGTCTATTAACCCCCCTCTCAGAGGTCATCAGACCTGATTTCAGGGGGTTGAGGACGATGATCTCTCCTAAGTGATTTGAGGTGACCAAAGAGGCAGTATAGAAAGGACAGGAGTTATAGTGCCTGAGAGAATGGTGATCTATGAGGTCACAATAAAACTTAAATGATAGAAAGATCCAGAACGTGAATTAGGAGGTAATAACTGTACAACATCGTGGGGAATATTAAGAGAGAAAGTTAATGAGAAAAAATTATATCAATTAGTGTAAGTTTTGTTTAGCAAGATTAAATGTAATTTTACAGCTGACTGCCTCATGTACCCTAGTTCTATAGAAGAATAAGTAACTATAATCAGTTGTTTGCTACATCAGACTCCTGTATAAGAAACAAACACCTGGAAACTTTGTTTTTTTTTTTTTTTAAAAAAAATCAGTTAAATTCAGCATCTAATTGACAACATAAAAAAGATACAGAATCTTACTGAGTTTTTTTTTATAGGATTGTCTAATAAAGTTTTCAAAGACACTACTTGAATATTCTGAATAAATTACCCCAAACTGTTAGTTTTATGACAGAATATCTGGCAGCCTCCTTTAATCAGGAAACATAGATTTTAGTGTATAGACCTTGGAATTAGCTTTTGCTAAGAGGAAGAATTAAAAGCCAGGGTGTCTTAGCCTGTGTTCTATAGCTATGAAGAGACATCATCACCAAGACAACTCTTGTAAAAGAAAGCATTTTGCTGGGGGGTTGCTTACAGTTTCAGAGAGTTAATCTACTGTCATCACGGCAGGGACTATGGTGGCATGCATGGTACTGGACCAGAAGCTGAGAGCTACATCCTGATCTATAGGTAGAGGTCAGAGGAGACAGAAACTGTCTTGGTGTGGTGTGGTATAGAGAGAATCTCTTGTGGACCATATGGAAGCATCATATTTCAATAAAAAGCTGATTGGTCAATGAGTTTATAAATAAGATTGAAGATACTAAGATGACAGAAATACAAGAAAAGGAAAAAGATGAAAAATAGAGACAAGTCTTGAAAGAGAAAAATTTTTTAAAATTATAAATAAAATCAAGAGAGATACTAAGATGGAAACAGAGGAAAGAAGGCCAGAACCTACAACACCACTTTGTAACAAGTCTGCAAAAAGGCACTCTATATGTGTTAATACATCTGAAATGATTTCCCTAGCCTTGTTAAGAGAATTAGAAGGAGATGAAAGATATCCACAGGGTTATCAGGAGTATGCATGGCAGCCAGGCAGTGGTGGCACACGCCTTTAATCCCAGCACTTGGGAGGCAGAGACAGGTGGATTTCTGAGTTCGAGCCTGGTCTACAGTGTGAGTTCCAGGACAGCCAGGGCTATACAGAGAAACCCTGTCTCAAAAAACCAAAAAAAAAAAAAAAAAACCAAAACAAAACAAAAACAAAAACAAAAACAAAAAAGAATATGCATGGCAACCCATAGAGACACAATATTTAAAACAATTTAAGGAAGCAATAATGACCTATAGCTTGCGTTCACCATATGTCAAACAGGTACCTAATAACTGGGCCACACAAAAATCATATAATTCTGAAAGACTGGAATGATTTGATGTCAGCCATCTTAGAGCCTGGCCTTCAGTAACAATGTCTAGCATGGTGGAAAGATGAGGCTTCAAGCATGAAGCAGTGAAATGGGACCTGAGGCATTGCTGTCTGGGTGAAGATCTGTTTCTGAATTGAGAGTACAGATTACCCTTGATGATGCCATCCTAGAACAATGTTGTACAATAGCCTTAAATGCTTGGAACAAAGTTGACTAACAGAGACAAGTTAAATCATTCACAAAGATAACCCAGTGTTCAGATGAGTCTTTCACTGACTTTTTACGAAGATCAACTACAGCTCTGAATAGAGTGCTATTAGATCCAACTGCTAGAGAAATTTTAATTGAACCTTTAGTCTTTGAAATTCTAATGCTGAATGCAGAAAAGCTACTGCACCTTTAAGGGCCAGATCTGTACTTTTTAATGAATGGATTAAAAGTACTGTGGATATAAAATCTAATGCTCACAATTCAGTTATGGTTAGACAAACAATTATGGGAGATATAATAGCATAAAATGCCCATTGTGGCTGTGAGAGATCAGGTCATTCCCTAAAGGATGGTAGACAAACAGTTTCTAAGAATAAATTCTATAATACTAATAATAATACATGGACAAATTTCCTGTGAAATGTAGAAGGAATGGACATAAGGTTTATGGATGTAGGTTATCCAAAGATACTTGAGGAAATTTCTTAATGACAGATTTGTTAAGCATCTCCTTTAAAGTGTGATTAGATTTCTCTACAAATGCTTGCCCTGTAGGATTGTGTGTGTTAGCATTTTGTCTAAGGTCTGCTCCACAGTTACTAGCCAGTTGTTCCTGACTCACTATAAAGCCCCCTCTGCTCTCTCTTGCTCTCTTGCCTTCTTGCTCCTGCTCTGTCCTCTCATCCCTTCCTCCCTCTCCCCATTCCTCCCCCCCCACATGCTCATGACTGGCCTCTACTTCTCTACTACTACTCCTTCTCTCTCTCTCTCTGTCTCTCTCTGTCTCTCTCTCTGTCTCTCTCTGTCTCTCTGTCTCTCTGTCTCTCTCTTCCTTTCTCTATCTCTTCTACCCTCTCAACCCCCCCCCCCCGCATGCCCTAAATAAACTCTATTCTGTACTATACCATTATGTGGCTGGTCCCTCAGGGGGAAGGGATACCTCAGCATGGGCCCACGGAGACACCCTCTTTCCCCACACCTGAATACACATCTATCAAACATATTCCCTCTCTCCTTTATCTTTTTTGTGGTAAACTTGTAATATGCTTTATATTATAATGTGCAAAAAAGTGTTTCATTGTACTACAGACGTATGCTGGAACATTGTCAGTCTTAATTTGTACAGGTATTTCCACAATGGCCATACTTCTAATAAATGTGTAGTTACAGAAACAATCTTTTCAGAACTTAAAGCAGTGGCCCATTGAAATCCTGAATATGATATATATATATATATATATATATATATATATATATATATATATATATATATATATATGCCACTAGGCTGACAGTGCTCCCCCAAGATCCATAGACTCTCCAGTACTAAGTATGAGAAAACATCCTTTGTGTTGTTGATCAGGCGAGTTCAAGAAAATCCAAGAATAACATAGGTTATTGCTGCTGTCCTTGGTTGAAATTTCCTAGAAGCTGAAGGGAAGTCCCTGTTGTTGAAGACACCATGTACTTCAGATACAGAACACATTTGACCTGAAAGCCTCCTCCCTGAGAATTAGCTTTCATGATACTGGAAGGTACTGTGCAAGCTGCCAAGGGAAGGAAACAATCAATAGTTCTTTCCAGCTGTGATGCCTAGGAACCCCAAAAGTGACAAGCATGATAAGATACCTCTAAAGGTGTAATAGTGGTCCTCATATCTCAACAGTGACCAACAACTGTCTAATTCAACTTTAGGTCCACTCAACAGAAGGGAAATCACCCCTGGTCCTGTAAAGTTATCCAACTAACTCTTGAGAAAGAGAAAATTAGTCTTCCTTAGGGATGAGCCCTGTAATTAGTTATTCCATACCAAGCCCTGAAATTATATACATACAAGTAACACTAATGGAATAAACAGGTTGTATTTATACACTGATGCACAAATATACAACAGTACAATTAATGACATTTTATAATTACTGTAATTACATATATATTATATGTTATGTGTTTTATGTATAGAATTATAATAAGTAAAAATAAAAAGTAACAAAAAATGAGAAAACTATGAATTTGCATGGGAGTGAAGGGAAGACATGCGTGGGAGTGGAGGGAGGAGGAGGAAGAGTGATGGAATTGCATTATAAGTTAAAAATTTGCACGAAATGAGATGTTAATGAGACATAGCCAGCACAACACTCTGTGAGGAGCTGTGTGAACAGTGGAGAATGAAGAACCCTCACTAATCAGTGATCCCCAAAGCCTGAGCTATAAGATCCTTAGTATAGGGGGATGTTTATACGATTGGACTTTCTTTATTTGATCTGTCCCACCTCCTCCCTTGGTAGTATAGCTTCTCAACTCTGCTCAGTTCTTTGTTTCTGGACACAAGAACTTGGAACCTTTTTGGAGATCCCCTCCTAACCCTGATATCAAGTGATTGTTAATCCTAAGATTTGAGAGACTAAAACTGTTCTACAATTCTGAGTCAAATTAGAAGCAAGCTTCTAATTTTTAAAAACTTATTTATTTTATATATATGAGTGCTCTATGGGCATGTACACCTCCATGCCAGAAATGAGCACCCGATCATATTATAGATGGTTGTGATTCACCACGTAGTTGTTGGGAATTGAACTCAGGACCTCTGGAAGAACAGCCAGTGCTCTTAACCTCTGAGCCATCTCTCCAGCCTGCAAGCTTAAATTAACTACTGGCCAAGTAAAAAGGAATCTGACAAGGTCCATCCCGGGGGTCCTAGGAGATGGCCCCTGAGTCATATTTTGCAAGGACTTAAAAAGGCAAACCACACCATTTGTTGCATTTTCCATCAGATCCAATTAGGTGCAAGTGTATGTCGTCATGTACCTCCTGCCCACATGTGATCAAGCACGTCCTATCCAGATGCATCAATCAAAATGTTTAGGGGAGTAAAAAGCCATGCAGCTTTTTATTTACTAAGAATTGTAATTCCCAGCATTCCAGGAAGTTACTTTGCCCTTCAGTAGGTGGGGCTTACTGGGTAGCTTTGACTCTTACATGATATTACAGGTGTGTGAAGGATTTCAAGTCTGGGATTCAAGAGAGACACTAAAATAGATTGTTCTTTGGGGTAAGAGACTGTATAAGAAAAGTTGTTATGCTGTAGATAGGCAGGCAGCAGCTGAGGGGGGCTCTGTGTGGCAGAGTGATGGTCTCCTCGTATGGTTTTCACAGAAAGGAGTGTGAGAAGATAAAAAAAAGTTTTCTTCTTTATTCTGAAGGTGGCTGTTGCTAGAAGTCTCTGGGGATGATGACTTAAGACATGTCGGGTGATGGATAACTGTCTCTCCTGGCTGGCTGTTCCTGGGGTTGGTAGAGCACTGATATGATAATCTAGAGAAATAAGTTACTTTAGTTTTAGAAAACATATTACTTTAGTTCCCAGAATCGTGACAATTCAACCAAAATTGAGATTTACAAATGGAGATTAACATCTGAGCCTTCTCTCCAGCCTGCAAGCTTAAATTAACTACTGGCCAAGTAAAAAGGAATCTGACAATGTCCCCTCCAGGGTTCCCAGGAGATGGCCCCTGAGTCATATTTTGCAGGGACTTAAAAAGGCAAACCACACCAAAATGGAAATTTACAAATGGTGTGGCCCTTGCTACCAGCATGAGGCTCAATTTTCTGTAGGTGCTTATGGTTTGAAATGTTCCCCCAAATTTTACAGGTTGGAGATATAATCCCCAAAGTCAAATGTTAATAGTGCCTGAAGGTGGAGGCTTCTGGAGGAGACTAAGATTAGAAAACCATGATGGTGGTTTTATAGGAAATGGAAGAGAGGCTTGCTCTGTCCCACCATGATAACCTCTTCTCATGAGATGATGCAGTGAGAAGACCCTTACCAGAACCAAGCAGATGTAGGAGCATGTTCTGAGCTTTCTCAACCTTTAGAATTGGGATTTAAATGACCTTACATTCTTTATTTGTTATATATTGCTCTGGCATGAATGGGAATGCCCCCCATAGCTTCATATATTTGAATGCTTGGTCCCAGGTTAGTGGAACTTTGGGGGAAGGATTAGGAGGTGTGGCCTTGTTGGAGCAGGTTTCTAGCTGGCATTTGGTACTTTGTGGGTACTTTTTTCTTCCACCCTTCTCCATCCTTTCAACTGCCTAACACTGGAGAGGAGAGAAAAAGAACAGACAGGAGAGAGGGCGACAGTATCGGTAGATTGCTTCCTGATTAGGGGCGTCAAGTTCCTTGGGGCAAGCTTGATCTTTCCTATCATGTTGTTTCTTCTTTGCACACAATTTCTTAACAAACTGCAACCAACTACCCAGCAACCACCAACCTCTCAGGGCCCCTAGCATTTATATACCCTCTGAAAGGTCCCTAAAATTCCAGTGTCACACACTCACAGAAACTATCTGCACCAGGAAGAGAGCTACTGTTGCAACAAGCCACTCTTTACTGGAATGTGGAAGACTATGGGACTTTGAACTAGAAGGAAAGTGGTTGGGTGCTTTAAGCAGAACTAAATGAGTCAACCTAGTAGGACCTTAGAAGACAGTGCTGAGAGCGATGTAGGTGGAGGCCCAGCTCAAGAGGTTTAGAGGGAAACAATACCAGCAACTGAGCTAGAGATCATTCTTATGATGTTTTGGCAAAGACTGTGTCTGCTTCTCACCTTGTTCTAAGGATCTTCCTGAGGGTAAAGTGAAGAGGTTTAGAAGAATTTCATTGGCTAAAGAGATATCAAGACAGTCTAGTTACGATTCTGTTGCTTGGTTATTAGCGATTCGCTTATAAAGGCCTACAGTACGAAAGAGCAAGAACAAAAAGAAATGCAAAGCGTTCAGTCTGAGGAGAAAAGGGACACCAGGAAGGAAATGCAATGTTCAAGCCAAGGCGTGTACTGAAAGTGGTTTGAAACTGAATAAGGAAGGTGCCCTCAAGGCAAGACCATGCCCAGCTAAGCTTCTTATTTGTGGAAGAGGAAAGGTCTGAGGAATTTTCTAGAAATGTTCCTAAAAAGCAACAAAGAAAGCTACTGAAAACATGATTCAAGGGGTCAGGCTTCAGCCAAGTGGACCGCTGAACTTACCAGGACTGTCCACATGGAACTGGCTTTAGAGTCTTAAAGGATGCATGAATAAGAGGACTGTGGACTCAACCGTGGGAGAGCCTCTGAGTCCAGGCAGTGTGCAACGGCAGGTCCTGTACGGAGGCCCAGGGAGGCCATCGTGTGAAGAAGCTGTGAAAGTGAAGCCTGGATTGATTTTGAGACCCCAAGATGTTAGAGGTGCCAGAACTGTGAGATATCTGCCGAGAATAGCTGTGCGCTGGGAATGGAACCAGCCAGAGAGACAGAAAGGCAGACAGACACAGAGACACAGATATTTCACAGGCAGCAAATTGGAAGGGCAGAGCATGTCTTAGAGTTTTATTGCTGTGAAGAAACACCATGAAAAAGGTTACTCTTAAAAAAGAAAAGATTTAATTGGGGCTGACTTTACAGGTTCAGAGATTCAGTCCATTATCATCATGGCAGGAAGCATGGTAGCAGCACACAGGCAAACATGGTGCTGGAAGAGCCAAGAGTTCTACATCTTGATCAAAAAGCAGCAGCTGGAGACTCTCAACTATAGGCAGCTAGGATGGAAACCCTTCTGCACTGGGCAGAGTTTGAGCATAGGACCTCAAAGCCCACCCCGAACAGTGACGTACTTCCTCCAGCAAGGCCACACCTACTCCAACAAGGCCACACCTCCTAATTGTAGCACTCTCCATGGGCCATGAATTTTCAAACCACTGCACCAACTAAGCCCTCTGATATCAGACATGGAGCTGCAGGATTTGGAGTTTGCCCTGCTTGTTTTGTTTTTGGTTTGACCATTATTTCCTGACTGTTCTCCCTTTCTTCCCTTTTGGAATGATACTGCATATTCTGCACCATTGAATGTTGGACATATATGATTTGTTTTTTTAATTTATAATTTAAATTTATTTAATTAAATTAATTAAATTACTAATTTAATTAATTTTAATTTAATTTATAGTTTCTTAATTTATACAATTAAGAAATTGCCTTTTTATGAGGTGGCATAGGTACGGGGTGATACCCTCCCCCTCCTGTCCTCTCCACCTGCAATCACCAGGAAAGATAAACCAGGGGTTGTGAGAGTGTGAAAGCTAGCCTTCCCTCCTTACTGACTGTAGCACCCAGGAGAGTGGGCACTGTACCTCATCTGGGCAATACTGTGGAGCTGGCCCTGATGGCAAAGGGTTGGGCGAGCCAGTTCTGAGGATGTGAAGGCAGGAGAGCTGTCCCAACCCCTCACAGGCACCTGGAGAGTAGACCCTATGCCTTGACTGGGTCGAACTGTAGAGATAGTTCTGGAGATGTGGGTACAGTCGAGCCTGACCTGAGGGCAGGAGAGCAGAAGCACTGACCCTGCCACCTGCTATGACAGCATGTGGTGGCCTTCCCAGAGCAGTGCTGGAGAACTTGCCTCGGTGGTGCAAATAAGAGAGAGCTGACAGGTTGACCAGCTCAGCTACTACACAGACCCAGATCCAGGGTTCTGAATTAGCCCACCCAAAAAATCTATATCATCTGAAAATGGTTGGGACACATGAAAAGGCCAGTCCTGCTGATCCAAAGCTGCAGACACAGGGCAACAACAGGATAACTGGAAGGAGTCCTGACGAGGATCCAATATGAATGATGTCACAGAAGCAAAAGATCTTGAACCAGACCAACGACTCATGGCAAGGAATATGTGCAAAGTGAAGCTGTGTGGACAGAGGGATATACCGTAGGGCACACTGTGACATTACAGCCTCCATGACGAGGAAAAGACAAGCAGTTTTCTTGAGTTTCAGAAGAGATGACTTTTAAACAGGGTTGAGAGACTGAAAGCTTATTGGAAAGTTTGAAGTTGGACTGAATGATTCGTATATTTATGATATGGCCACCAGCCTATGGAGACCAAGGACTGGAATATGGTGGTTTGAATGGAGAATTGTCCCCATAGGCTTATATGTTTGAATACTTGGTCGCTAGTTGATAGAACTGTTTGGGAAAGACTAGATGTGGTGTAGTTGGAGGTCAAAGCCCAAATGACTCTTGCCTTTCTTAGTCTGTCTGTCTGTCTGTCTGTCTCTCTCTCTGTACCAGAAGTCAACTCCTGGACTATGGCTTTGTGCTACCACATTCAGTTCTACGTGAGCTGGAGATGGAACCCAGGGCTTTACACAGACTAGGTCGGTAAGCACTTACCAACTGAGCTACATCCCAATCCCTACTTTTAAGAAAATGAACCTTGAGTGTATAAAACTACATCGTTTATGACATTATTTTGTAATATATTCTCATCACTCATCCTGAATTTCTACTATTTTGTATTCATACAGATATGTGTATGTGCTTTCAGGAACTAAGCCACTATCTACAACAGCTTTCTTCTGTCTTCCTATCAGATTCAATTCTGCAATTCTGCTGCTCCCACCTTGGCTTCGTCTTTCTGGATTTTGTGATTTTCTTGGCTTGCTAAGGAAAAAACAAAAAGCTATATTCTAAACTTTGGAAATAGCCAACCCTACTTTTCAAGGGGAACAAAAGGAAACAGAAGCTTTCCCACCAGACAACCAGTGGGATAGAGCAGAAAACATCTGCTGTTTGCTCAGTCCAGCCTCAATTTCTCACACTTATTCCAGTGACTTCTTGAGCTCCAGAATTGCCCAGCAATCAAATGACAGGGCTCAGATTTCCTTCAGAGAGACCTGGAAGTGAAGCCTGACACAGAGAAAGAAAGGCAGGCTTTCTAGTTTGCTCTAACTGCCTCGATGAGAGCAGGACCAAATGTAACTCGGGAGGACATGACATCATGTAGGGAACATAAGGAACAAGACAGTGAGCAGTGTTCCTTAATGGACTCTGCTCCAGCCTTGAGCTCTTGCTCTGGCTTCCCTGGGGTGGGCTGTAACCTACCAGATGAAAGATACTCCTTCCTCCCTGTGCTGGCTGACTTTAGTCAACCTGACACAAACTAGGATCATCTGAGGAGAAGGTGTCTTAACTGCCACAGGATTGCCCTATGGGCAGATCTGCAAGGCATTTTTGAATGATGGTTGATATGGGAAGGCCCAGCTCACTGTGGGTGGTGCCACCCCTGGGGGGGGGGGTGCTCCTGAGTGTGTCAGAAAGCAGGCTGAGTACCACAAGCAGGCCACTAAGGGGCACTCTTCCACAGCCTCTGTATCAGCTCCTGCCTCCAGGTTGCTGCTCAGCCTGAGTTCCTTCCTGCCCAGACTGTCTTTGAGGATGGCTCGTGTTGTGGAAGCCTAAGAAAGAAACCCTTTCCTCCTCAAGTTCTTTATGGTCTTGATATTTTATCAAAGCAATAGAAACCCAATCTAAGACACTTCCCAAGTGGTTTGTGGTCATAATCTTTCTTACAGCAGTAGAAAGCACAGATTGATACCAGGTTCATGGGATATTTCTGTGACAGATCTGACTACGTCATTTTGGTGGAGTATTTTGGAAGGAGTTTGGAACTTTGAGCTAGACAATCCATTCATTGCTTAGAGCTCAGTGAGCTATTGTGGGAACTTGGAAGATACTCCCAAGACCAGTGCAGAGGATGGAGTCCCAGCCTGTGAAATATCAGAAGGACATCTGAGTGTCTTAAAGACTGGGGGTGGGGTTGGAGAGATGGCTCAGTGGTTAAGTGCACTGGCTGCTCTTCCAGAGGATCTGAATGCAGCTCCCAGCAACCATATGGCAGCTCACAACCATCCATTTCCAGAGAGTCTGATGCGTTTGCTGGACTGCAATAGACACCAGGCACTCACTTGGTGTGCAGGCATTCATGTAGTCAAAATACCCATATACATAAAACAAAATGATGTTTTAAAAGACTATTAGGTCCATTTATTTTGGTAGTTTTAATTAAGAGTGTGTGTTTCTTGTCAGCTGGGCTGAACAATTAGCTGTAATTAGAAAGAGAGCAATATTATTGAGTTAATCTTTTGGGAATGTTCCCTCAGAGTCAAACCACAGAAGCTGTTGTCCAGAGGGGTCCAGGACTGCGCCCCTGTCTAGCAGTTGAATTTGGCAAGGTGTGAGTCATCTGGGTTGTACTGGTTTTCACGGCATTAAGGGGTCATGGAGTGCAGCTGAGGCTTGGCACTGTGAGAGGAGAGGAGAAGGCCTTGGTAAAGGCACAGCCTCTGTTCAGTGGAGACCCCAGCACATTGGAGACACCAGTACAAGAGGACAACTTCCAAGACAGCAGCAGGCATGGGCCAGAGCCACCTAAATCTGTGAGAGCAACTGTATGTGCTGTGGAAGAGAGAGCCAAAGAAATGGGGCTGTTCATGCCCTAAGATTCCAAAGGATCATGGGTCTCAGGCATTAGACATTGAGCTATTTACACTTCTGAGAGGAGTTGGGCTTGATTTGATGTGACTTTGAATATGCCCTGGTTGTTTTCTCTTGGGGCAAGAGAGTATTTCTATTATTTTTATAATAATAATAATAATAATAATAATAATAATAATAATAATAATTAATTTTTAAAAAGCCCACAGTTGGGATATTTTAAAGAAAGTTGAGTTTTAAAGTGTTTACATTTTAAAATCTTATGAGAGTTTTAAGGTTATAGTATGTTTTATATTGTGATATTAATTGAATATCTTTGGAATAAACAAGAAAGCAAAGGTTATAGTTGAATAGTGTTGTGTTTTATGTCAAGTTGACAATGTATCAGTTGTGCTGGCTAGATTTTGTCAACTTGACACAAGCTAGGGTCATCTGGGGAAGAGAAAAATGCCTCTGTCAAGCCGACCTATGGATAAATGTGTTGGGCATTTTCTTAGTTAATAATTAACATGGGTGGGCCCACCCCACTGTGAGTGGTGCCACCCTGGGCAGGTGCTCCTTGGCTGTACAAAAAACCAGATGTAGTAATCCATGGGGATCAAGGCCAGCCTTCCTCCACTGTTTCTGCTTTGAGCTCCTGCTCTCATTTTCCTTCATGGTAGATTACAAATGTACCCTGAAACAAACTCTTAAACATAAAAACCTGTCATTATACTGGCACTGCAAAGACCAAAAATACCAGTCTAACCAATTACATTCATAGCCAACTTTCCCAGTTACACCTTAATGGCCCGCAGTTCTTGTCAATCTAAACTTAATGAAACCTGTCTGCTCAAAATCTTTTAAGAATTCAATTAAATTAACCAACACACGTTGTTACAATTTTAGTTGTGCTTTTAAACAGTGATAGAAATGCTTACTAGGTGTCAAGGCATTATTTGAAGCACAGGATAGTAGCCAGATTTGAGACTATTCTCTATTCATTGTAAGGATTGTCCAACCCCTGGCGTCCTCCAGTGCAGGAACATTTCAGTATCTGGTTCACCCCCCAGAAGTTTTGCACAGAGTCCTGGGGGTTAGGGGTGGGGCACCCACTTAGGCAATATTTTGGAGTCCTTGCCCTAGAAAGAGCGCAGTCCAGGTTTGGGACAGTTGTAAGTCAATGGGAAGGCATCTGGCAGGATTTCATGAACACTGCATGGAGAGGGCGTGCTGAATCACTCCATGCTCTCTGCATACAGCTGTGATGAACGATCCAGAGGGCACGCTTGGGGCGCAGAATCATCTGGGACCTGGGAAAGCCATCTAGTTTAGATACTGATAATTTTGAGGCCTGTGGGGACGTAGGGGCACCTGTGGAGTGACAGCAGTTGTAAGGGTTGCTAAGAATTGCCTACATACTCCCCAAAGGTCCTTTGGTAAATCTGCATTCACAGGAGGATGCTATCGGGAGGTGGTGGCAGATTTTTGGAAATAAAGCTTTGTTGGAGATCCTTAGGTCGTTACAAGCATGCCCCAGAGAGGCTTATGGGACCTTGGCCGTTGCTCTTCGCTGTCACATTCCTGTCACATGTGACACTCTTAGCTTTCCTCCAAAATACCCAGTGGTGTCTGCTTTGTTAGCAGAGGCCCAGATTTCTCAAGAAAGAATGCACAGAACAATCACTTAGCTCATAAAGGTGGCTCCTGGGAACAAAGAGGGAACAGAACAAAAAGAAATGTAGGGGAGCGGAGAGGCAGCTCAGCAGTGAGAGAACTTGCTGTTCCTGTAGAGGTCCTGGCTTCAATTGAGCACTGACATGCCCCAACTGGAAGTTCCAGGGGCTCCATTATACTCTTCTAGATTCCTTGGGCACTAGGCACATATGCTGTATATACAGGTAGGTAGGCACTTGCTGAGGTTTGGTCTTTTGCTGTCTATTGTAATGCTAAGTGAGGCTCCCAAGATCTGGAGTCTGCACATAGCCCCTGCGACCCTGCCCCAAGTTATTTCTGATTGGTAAATAAAGATGCCAACAGCCAATATCTGGGCGGAAGAGACATAGGTGGGGTCTAGGTTTCCTGGGCTTGGAATCAGAGAGAAACCACAAGGAAGAAAGTGCAGGAGGAAGAGAAGGAGAAGCAGCTGTGGGTTAGGAGTAAAGAAAATGTAGCTCTGAGGGCTGCCCAATTGGAGTTAAAGGCAGCCCAAATGAAACATAGTAAGTAATAACTCCGGGTTATCAATAGTAAGTAGATCCAGTATACAGAGTAATTCTTATGCTGTTTAAGGCTTATTGGAAATATAAAGATTCAGTGTGTCTTTTATTCATGATTTAAAGGAACAAAGGCAGGGTAGAAATCCTGGACTGGGATTAATATTTCTACAAAGGCAGTCATACACACACACACACACACACACACACACACACACACACACACACACACGTGTGCGCGTTTGTTTTGTGTGTGTCTACTTGACACAAGTTAGAGTTTTCTGGGGAAAGGAATCTCAACTGAGAAAATGCCTCCATCAGATAGCCCATAGGCAAGTCTGTAGGGCATTTTCTTGATTAATGTTTGATGTCACACTTGAGGCTTTGATCCTGTTCTGTATAGCAAAGCAGGCTGAGGAAGCCATGAGGAGCAAGGCAATAAGCCACACCTCTCCATGGCTTCTGTGTCAGTTTTTGCCTCTAGGTTCCTGTCTTAAGTGTCTGCCTTGCTCTCCTCCCACCCCCCAACCCCACCCCCCATTTCTGAGGATGGACTGTAACCTGTAACCCTTTCCTCCCTGGGATGCTTTTGGTGATGGTGTTTATCCCAGCAACAGAAATCCTGGACAAGACAGAAATAAATAAACAGTGATGGGAGACCAGCTGAGACTCTTAGTCCATGTTTTCTAATTCACAGGGAATGTGTTCTCTTATGCCCTTACAATTCTCTTGTAGGGAACCTCAGAGCCACGGGAAGCTGCTCCCCACAGCCAGAGCTACAGCCCTCAGCTCTTCTTGGAGAAAGAACAGCTGCCCAGCTTCTAGATGTGAGGTGAACTTACAGCCTGTGTGGTGGTCAAGGTTAGCTTTGTCTTTAGAGCTAGGCTGTCCTCTTTGGGGATGGCCCCAGCCAACGACTGGATGCAACAATGGTCCTGCTCTTTCTGAGCAATAATCCTTGTTTAACAGGAAACTGTGGACATCTCTGTTCCAGAGCTCCCAAGGGACAAGCAGAAACTTTGTCAGGTCAGGTCTCACGCTTCCGTCTCACATTCATGGCCCCCTGTAAATCTTTACCTTTTATTCTTCCAATGGCTTTCATGTACTCCCAACTCTGCCAGCTTCTGCTTCTCAGAGAACTTGAAGTACTATTGGCAAGGCACCCAGACTCCTGATCTCTCACCTGCTCGTACCTGTCTCCACAGCAAGGCTTCCTCTGTGTCTATGGCCTGCCTGCTGCCCGCTGAGAACCCAGGTGTCTGTGAGCTCTCTCAAGTACATAGCTCCTAGGTCACTGGGTAGAAAAACATTTGACTGGAGAAACCCAGACCCCAGCACCTGAGTTTGTGAGTTTGCAATTCTGAAGCACAAGTTTAGGGCTGAGGGCTTGGCCAGGCAAAAAAAAGACAGATTTCTAGATTAGCTTATAGGTGCAAGGATGGTAAGAAACCACAGGGCCTTTGAATACCCAAAGCTAGGAGAGTTCTAGAGAACGGGAGCCTTAGGAAAGTAGGGGTGATTGGTCCTGTCCAGAGTGGGACAGAATGGTCCTCCCTGGATTTGAGGACAGCTACAGCTGTGGAAGATGTTACGGAATGGGCCACTTTAGTACAAAACTACATAAGACCAAGCTCCAGAAGAACAGCACCAGCGAGGAGCTAAGCAACCTCCCCCAGGAATCCTCAACGGAGCACAGACCCACCATTTTCACAGAAATGGACTAGGTTCATTGCCACCCTCCAGAACCCTAATTTCTTCTACTTAGGTTGTGTGTGTGTGTGTGTGTGTGTGTGTGAGAGAGAGAGAGAGAGAGAGAGAGAGAGAGAGAGAGAGAGAGAGAGAGAGTGTGTGTGTGTGTGTGTGTGTGTTTCGAAACAAGATTTACATGTGTAGCCTTGCCTGTCCTAGAACTCACTCTGTAGACCAGGCTGGCTTTGAACTCACAGAGATCTGCCTGCCCTTGCCTCCTGAGTGCTGGGGTTAAAGGTTTGCACCAACACTGCCTGGCTTGCACCCTATTTTAGTTTACTTTTGGTTTTGTTTTGTATTTTTTGTCATTTGTTCCATTGGAATTATAGGAATTTTCCATTTTTTACCAAGCTGAAAAAAATGTTAAACACTCTTTTTCATTCAGCTTAATCATTTAATTATCTTAACCTGTTTTCTCTGGTTCCCATAACAGAAAACCAATTCCTGTTATATAATTACTGTATAATTTGTAAGGAAAAACATTTACTTGGGCTCAAAGTTCTGAAAACTGGAAAGTCCAAGGTTGGTGGCCACATCTGATGAATGTGACAGCTTGAAGCAACTTTACAGCCAGCTCTTGGACCCAACGATGAGGCATGTCATCTCTAGGCGACCGCACCACTCCTGCATCCGTCACCGTGGCACCCGCTGCATGCAAGTCTCTTGGCACATGAGTCTCCCAGAGGCTGCCTCTGTCCCTTTCCAATAAACCTCCCAAGTGGGACCTACCCCATGGTGTGATTTATTCGGGACCGCGCCTCCTATTTCTAACAGTGAGGACCTTGTAAGGTGTGCCTTCATAATGTGGCAGAAGTGGCCAGAGAGAGCATTTGAGGAGAGAACTCGGGAGGGGTGGAAACCTCACCAATTTCAGCTCAATCCCATGGGGAAGAGATTAATCCCTTCACCTCCCTAAGTGCCCCACTGAGAAAAGAAGGTTGCAGCATGTGAGATGCCACACCCTGTACCCGCCCCGAGACTTTGTTTAGCAATGGCAAAAGCTGGTCCTGATTGTTCCCTATTTATTACACTGGAAGAGAACTTACGAATCTCGGGAGAGAACAGCTTCATGCTCCATTACTGGACCACGCTGGCTGCTTGGAACGTTGATGCGGTTCAGTACTGTGAACCTCTGCAGGGTTGATGTCGGGCCACGCTGGCTGCTTGGAACGCTGTTGTGGTTCAGTACTGTGAACCTCTGCAGCTCAGAATCCCTCAATGCCTTTCTGAGCCGTCTCAGACCCACCTCTCCATTCACAGATCAACTTCCATTCAGCTTAAGACTTACAGGAAGATTCTCCAGACTTCTGCAGTGCCTGTTCTGTGTAGCTCCTGTTCTGTGCGGCTCTCTCCTTGTCAGGATTCTGCCCCATAAATTTCAGCCATCTCAGCAACTCTAAAAGTCTAACCTCAGGCTGTGAAGATGGCTCAGTGGGTAAAGGGACTTTAGTCTTGTGGGAAAGACTAATGACCCAAGTTACTCTTCCAGCTCCAAGTGATGAGAGAAGAGAACTGATTCCTATGGGTTGTCATTTGATTTACACACACACACACACACACACACACACACACACACGCACGCACGCACGCACGCACACGCGCACGCGCACGCGCACACGCACACACTAAAATAACTGTGAAAAAATTAAACAGGATACAAATTTAAAAGGATACAAAATTAAACAAGATACAAAAACCCCCACTGTTAACAATTCATGAAGAGATTAATTTTAAAACTATTTCCTGGCATACAAATGAACTTAACATTTATTAAAGACAAAAGCAAATGAACGTGTTGAATTAAATCTTTCAATATTTTTCAGAGTTGATTGAAAATTTTGATTTTACAGCTTTTGATTGAAAAAATAAAATTAAAAAAGGAGGATGTGACTGCTCCCAGGTGTGGTGGAGGAGAAGGCTTACTGCAGATAAAAGGGAGAACATAGCCAGAGGCAGAGACATCTGGGAGAGTCCAGAGTGAACATGACCCTGAGCCACGTGAGGAGAAGGGGTGGGGAGAGGAGAGAACCAGGAGAATAAAGGGAAGACAAAAGGGCCAGGTAACCAAGATGGCTGGATTATATGGGGAAGGGCGGCTGGGAGAAGGGCAGCCCCGCCCCCAATCCGAAACTGAATTCGATCTTAGTAACTTTAAAAATAATGCTCGAATTTGATTTAAAAATAAAACACAAGAGAGAGGAAGGGGAAGCTACTTAAGGGAGAGACAGACAGTACAGGAGGAAGAGAGTACAGAACAGGAATGCAGGAGAATTCGTGGAGAGCAGTACGGTAGAGTTGAGAGGGAGAGTAGAGCAGCACAGAGAGGGAGAAAGAGGCAGGTTTACTGGGAGAGTTTTACAGAGACAGACTGAAGAGAGAACAAGCTAGACACAGGTGAAGACAAAATGAGCAAGCAAATGAGGAGCCATAACATACAACATAACAACAGTGCTAGCGTCAGTTTGAGACCAAGCGGAACAATTCAGAGACCTAGAGAAACGCCAGATTGAATGAGTCAGCTTGGGGAGGAGTTTGAGCCGGAACAGCTGAGTTGAACCAGCCAGCCAGAGTTCAGAGAGAACAAGAAAGAGTGAGCTTATTCAGCAGGAAGTCTCAGAAGCTGAAAACATTCTAGGCCTAGGTCAGATTGTACAGAGGCAAGAAGCTTCCAGGACTAGGCCCAGGTTTGCAGACTGATGCAGTAAGCCTCTGAGGTGACAATTGGAAAAGGAGAATAAAAGCTATTATTACATCTGACCTTGCAGTTTTAAGAGCAATAAGAGCCAGTGAGAGGACTAAGTGGGCATGGAAGCCAGATGTCCTGAGTTGCCTTCACTTAGGGCACAACTGGGACAACTGTGAAGAAAGAACCAACAGATACACATACGGAAGAGCTGGGATTGGGTGGACTGTGACTCTGATGGAGACACACCAGCAGCATCATAGAAATAGTATTTATTTCATACAACTGGTTGAGGAGGCAGGTTTACTGTACACAGCTGAACAAGAATGCAGGTCTCAAGTAGAGGGTCTCTAGAGGGGAGCCATCTCAGGCTGTAAATGTCCAGGAGGAGGAAGCTGAGGGGGACATTTTCTGCACACACTGTCAAAATCTACAAGGACCAGAGGAATGGCTTTGTGATTCCTGTAGGTCTTGGGCATTGAGGTCCTTGACACAGCTGGGCTCCTATCAAACAACACAAGCTCATTCAGGACTGCATCTGCTTTCCACACTGAGTTCAATCCCTAGTATTTGTAGGAGACTGTGCCACCACAGATTATACTTCTTTCCTTCCGTAAAAATTATTTTTTTAATTATATGTATGTGCGGGCATGTGCAGTGCCAATTTTGACCAGATGAGTTAGATCATCCTGGAACTGGAATTAGAGATAGATGTAAACTGCTTTAGTGGGCAATAAGTGTTCTTAACCACTGAGCCATCTCTCCAGACCACAGACCATCTTTCTATGCTTCTAGTTTCAGCCACCTGTGTCCTTATATTTATTGTGAGTTTCCTGGACGCAATATTTTAAAAGCCCTAGTTGACATAGTAGTCTCTTTCCTTTTTTCTGGTGGGTATGTGTTCATGTGTGTGTATGAACGTGTGTGTGTACGTGTGTGTGTGTATGTGTGTGTGTGTGTGTGTGTGTGTATGTGTGTGTGTGTGTGTGTGGTGAATAAGTGAGAGGTTCAATGTTGGATTTTTTTCCTGATTCATTAGCAACTTTATTTTTGGGGATGATCTCTGACTGAACCTGGAGCTCTCTTCTACTTGCAGTGTTTCCAGTTGTATAGCCCAGCTCTGCAACCCTTTCAAAAACAAGAGAACAAAGTGACCCCTTTGGATTTCCTATTTCATCCATTTTTTGTTTCTCAGATTTCTTCATTTCCTCCTGCAACTTTTCAAACTGCTCTCCCAACCTATTTTTTTTTTTTAATTTAGAAAATATATGGTTTGACTGCATGTATGTCTGTGTGAGGGTGTTGTCAGATACCCTGGAACAGGAGTTACAGACAGTTGTGAGCTGCCATGTAGGGGAATTGAACCTGTGTCTTCTGGAAGAGCAGCTAGTGCTCTTAACCACTGTGCAATCTCTCCAGTCCTTCCCCTACTTTTTTTGAGACATAATACCAGAAGAAGAAAAAAAAAGGAGGAGGGAAGAAGGAGAAGAAAAAAGAAAGAAAGAAAGAAAGAAAGAAAGAAAGAAAGAAAGAAAGAAAGAAAGAAAGAAAGAATAAAATCACAGTGGGAGCGAAGCAGGGGTGGGGTGCATGGCAAGGGCCTCGTGGGGCAGCCAAAATAAAGGTTTCGTTGATGTTCTGACTCAGAATATTCATTCCTTTCCCCCCTGCCACTTCCTCTAGGGAATGAGAAACCAAGTTTCCTATTCTACCTAGCCACATGTCTAGGCGCCATTTGTAACCACACTTTTGGCTACTTTATTGGGTTCTACCATCCTTCTCCACTCCAATTTCTTCCAGTCTCCAAACACTAGGTAGGTGAGAAAGAAGGTTAGAGGGTAAGGGGGCGCTGATCTCTTTAGACAACTTCCTACTGATTAGAGGCATCAAGTTTCTGGGGGCAAATCCAATCATCATAGGAGATCTCCATCCAGCAATCCAGCAAACAGAAGATATCAGAAACCAGGTTTTTTGCAAAAGCAGCAGTAGAGAGCAGCAGGAAGAGGAGGCAGCAGCAGACACCAAAGCTTCTCGGGTCTCTAGTATTTTTATACCTTCTCAAGAGTCCCCAGAATTCCAAGCATAAACTATCTTTAGCTGGCAGAATCACACCACTGCCAGAGCATGAAACAAATCATAGTCAGCTGCTGTGAACAATCTGAAGCAGCCCCATATTCCATACCTGGGATTAAAACAAAAGCATATTCATATAACATAACTGGGTTTTAAAGAAACCAAAATTTGGTCTGGAGAGATGGCTCAGCTCAGTGGTTAAGAGCACTGACAGCTCTGCCAGAGGTCCTGAGTTCAATTCTCAGCAACCACATGGTGGCTCACAACCATCTGTAATGGGCATCCAATGCCCTCTTCTGATGTGTCTGAAGACAGTGACAGTGTACTCACATACATGAAATAAAGAAATAAATCTTTAAGAAAGGAAGGAAGAAAGAAAGAAAGAAAGAAAGAAAGAAAGAAAGAAAGGAAGGAAGGAAGGAAGGAAGGAAGGAAGGAAGGAAGGAAGGAAGAAGGAAGGAAGGAAGGAAGGAGGAAGGAAGGAAGGAAGGAAGGAAGGAAGGAAGGAAGGAAGGAAGGAAAGAGGAAGGAAGGAAGGAAGGAAAGAGGAAGGAAGGAAGGAGGAAGGAGGAAGGGAGGGAGGGAGGAAGGGAGGAAGGAAGGAAGAAAGGAAGAAAGAAAGAAAGAAAGAACCCAAAATTCCCACTGCACCCACTGATTTGATTAGCTCTAGGAATCTGCCTCCTGCCAATGCTAGGGTCTCAAGTGTCCACTGCCATACCTGGTATTAAAAAAAAAAAAAAAATCCTAACAACCATTATATTTTATTTTATGTGTATAGGTGTTTTGCCTGTATATATCCTTAGTCACCACTTGCAGGCCTGTTGGAACCCTTGAAGGCAGAAAAGGGCATCAGATCCCCTTGGAACTGAAGTTACAAATGATTGTTAGCTGCTATATGGATGCTGGGAATTGAAGCTGGGTCCCCAGGAAGAGCAGATACTCTGCTCTTTACCACCTGGTCCATCTCTTCAGCATCTTAAGCCTTGCTTTTTATGTGCTGAGAATCCCATGAGGACTTAGGTCTTCATGCTTGAACAGAAAACACTTTACCAACTGTACCATCTCAGCCTGACAGGTTTAATTTCTCTGTCCGCTTTTGTATTCTTTCTTTAAGAATTCAATGCAAAAAAAAAAAAAAAAAAAAAAAAAAAAGACCAACAGTGGTGGCACACGCCTTTAATCCCAGCACTTGGGAGGCAGAGGCAGGAGGATTTCTGAGGTTGAGACCAGCCTGGTCTACAGAGTGAGTTCCAGAACAGCTAGGGGTACACAGAGAAACCCTATTTTGAAAAAAAAAAAAAGAATTCAATGCAATATATATTTAAATGTATCTTTCCTGTCCCCCAGCTATTGTGGTAATTTCTTACCTCAATAAGCTCATATAAAAAACACACAACCAGTTATTATATTTATAAGCTATATGCCTAGATCGTGCAGATCTATCACTATGCTAATTTATTCCATAGCTATGAGACCCCTTATTACTTGTAGCGTCTCCAGGCCATCTTGTTCTGCTCCATCTTCCTTCCACCTCCTCTTCTTCTCTTAGACATCCAGTCCCACCTTTCCCTTCCACTGCCCAATCAATATAGCCTTTATTTGACCAGTTAGAATGAGGGGAAGGTTCAGTGAGATCACCTGAGTATGTGGTCTACTTTTTGTCAGGGCAGCCCCTCTTGAGGAAGAAGAATTAACATCAAAATATAAACATCACCAGGGCAACCCACAACATTTTCCCCTTCTGTCCAATTAAAAGGCTCTTTTCTCTCAGATATAAATTGAGCACAATCCTCACAATTATGCAAATGTAAAATATAATATACACTTAACTCCCAGTCTATCATATTTGCCAATTTAGATAAAGTGCTCTACCATCTATCCTAACTTAAAGAGTTTACAATTCTATATCTGAATTATGTTCTGAGCTTAGCTTGCATTACCATCTGAAAACCATCCTTTTAAGTCTATATCATATCTCTCAATGCTAAACAACTTAAATTTATGAGACTATAACTAATCTTCAACCCCATCAGAAATCTGAGAACTAATTAAATATTACCCAAGTATATAAGAAGCACAAAACATAGCTTCTAAAACTCAAACAGTTTGTAGAGACAGCTGACTACCTGGGCAGTCCCTAATTTCTTATAATATTGTAGCATCTGTCTTCAACCTTCTGGCCCAGAACCATCTGACAGACCTTGAAGTGAAGCAGGAACGATGAAGGGCTAGATTACCCTGTTTTGGCAGAGTTTAGCAGCCAACTATCCCACATCTGTTTGTCCTTTTTGGACAGTATTTTGTCTGTAGATGAGATAGACAATTTCTGCTCAGTGGCTACCTTGCCACAATAAGTAACCTTGCCTGGAGGTAAAGATGCTCAATTCTTCAAAGGGGAAGTTGTCAGGAGCACGTATGCCTCATGTCAAAAAATCCTTAATAATGAAATAACATTAAATGTCACATTCTGTGAATTACTGATGCTTTTGAAGACTATCTATGTAAATTATATCTGAACTGTTAAACCTTAACTACTCCAGCCATTTCTATTTGAGTAAATTGAAAACACTTTATTATAATTGAATCAGAATCTAATATTACCATGAATTTACTATCTGACCCTTAAACTTGCATTACTTAATCATTCTAAACAGTTTATAATAGCAGCTATTAGAAGGACTGGATCAAAGCTATATATTCTTAAATGAGTTGTATAGGCACAATGTCAATCTAAGAGTAACAATATTAATTTTAAATTTTGTATCAATATACAGATTTATACCAATGAAAACCTTAATACTATATCAATATGCAAATTCTGTACCATTGTAAGAAATTATAACTTTAATTTTGTATCTGTCTTAGTCAGGGTTTCTATTCCTGCACAAACATCATGACCAAGAAGCAAATTGGGGAGGAAAGGGTTTATTCCGCTTACTCTTCCACACTGCTGGTCATCACTAAAGGAAGTCAAGATTGGAACTCAAGCAGGTCATGAAGCAGGAGCTGTAGAGACCATGGAGGGATGTTTCTTACTGGCTTGCTTCCGATGGCTTGCTCAGCTTGCTTTCTTATAGAACCCAAGACTACCAGCCCAGGGATGGTACCACCCACAAGGGCCCCCCCCCCCAATCACTAATTGAGAAAATGCCTTACTGCTGGATCTCATGGAGGCATTTTCTCAACTGGAGCTCCTTTCTCTGTGGTAACTTCAGCTTGTGTCAAGTTGACACAAAACCAGCCAGTATAGTATCAATTATAAAGATTTTTATTAGTGTAAGATTATGGCTATACAATGTTTTGTTTAAGAGTAAATTGATAACCTATCCCTATTTGTCTATTCCTCTAATTTCTCCCTTCCTCCCTCCCTACCTTCATATTCATTCTCTCTCTTAAAAACAAAGGGGAAAAAAGCCACTAAAAATCATGTAATGCAATTTGTGTTGACCAACTGCTTATGAGCATGGGGCCTGCCCTGCAGTGTGGTTGCTATACCCAGTGTCATTCCGTTGATGAAAGTTGATTTCTCTTTTCTTAGAAGAAGTCAATATCAAATAGCTTCTCATTTGGAGATGACTTTGTGCCCACATCCCATCTTCCATGCTGGGACTTTATCTGGCTTGAGCTTGTGCATGCCTTGAGCATGCTGTCACAATCTCTTTGAGTTCATATGTTCACCTGCCCTGTTGTATACGAAAAATGCTGTTTCCTTAAAATTGCCCACATCCTCTGGTTCTTATTACCTTTGTGCCCTCTCTTCTGCATGGATTCCTGAACCTTGAGGAGAAGGGTTTGATAAAGACATCCAGTCAGGGCTGCCAAAGTCTCCCACTTTCTACACATTGTCTACTTGTGGGTCTCTGTATTAATTATGGCCTGGTTCAAATGTTATCTTTGGCTTCCAGTCTGCACAGCTTAGCCAGGCTTCCCCTACTGCGGCCAGTGAATTGACAATTAACTGAGAAGAAATGATGGAAATCTTAGGTTGCTGCTCATCCTTCCCACCACAGTTATGGTCCCTACTGCCTCCTGTTGTTCACTTTTTGGCTCCCACAACTTCTGTGAATTCCTTCCCTAAGGACAAATGTGCCAAAGACACGTCACTCTGAGGCTACCTCTCCCTTCCTCTGGATGATTGGTTCTCCAGTGTTGAATCCATTGGAGAATCTCTGTATTGATGGATGAAGCACCTGCTCATCATGGTTCTTCTCCAGCACTGGTGTGGATTTGGTGAAGCTGTCTGGGAGAGGATGCGCAGGGAGGTATTGACATTCTGCAACACTTTGCTACTTGTCTGTTACATAGTCCAGAGAGGAAGTCAAGCATAGTGGTTTCTGTACCTAAAGGATGAGATGAGTCCCTTCCTCAATATTCATGGAATCAAAGATAACAGCTCTGTGCCCAGCATCCTCTTTACCTAAGGTAGGACTCATTGCACCCCCTGCAATGGCTAAAGTAAGGCTTTCCAGTGTGCTCAAATGCTTTGGCAGCCATATTTCCTTTTGTTGGATCCATTTACACCTGCTCCCAGGTGGGGAGGTATGATTTGTGCTGTCTGGCACCTTCATGTTTCTTGTGTCTCTTTTGCAAATTGTGTCTCTGCTGGTGTGGGTCTCCCTTTTAGATTTTTTTTTTTTTTTGGAGGTGTGTCTTCTTGAGCCATCTTCTCTGGAAAGCTTGATGCCCAGTACCACCCAATTTGGATGAAATGAACAGCTGTAGAAGCAGCATCAATTCACATGTGACAGAAACTTAAAATCAAGGACAACTCACAAATACTAATTGGCCCATCTTAGTCAGTGTTCTATTGCTGTTCTATTCACCATGTCCCAGCAACTCTTACAAAGTAAAGCATTTAATTGAGAGTGACTTACAATTTCAGAGAGTTAGTTCATTATCTTCATGGCAGGGAGCATGCAAGCATGCAGGAAGACATGGTAGCTAGGAATTCTGTATCTGGATCCAAAGGCAGAAAGCAGAGTGAGACATTGGGTCTGGCCTGAGAATTTGCAACTGCAAGGCCTATCCTCAGTGACACACTTCCTCCGACAAGGCCATACCTCCTAAGCCCTGTCAAGTAGTGCACAACCTAATGACCAAACATTCAAATATATGAGCCTATGGGAGCCATTCCTATTCAAACTACTAGAATCACTGAGTGACCATTAGGAGTCCTGTTGAAGGAATGAATAATCTGCAAAGCTTCAGGTTGAATGGCAGGAGATAGACATGGAAGAAAATAATCCCTCCATGACACATTACTGTTAATACAGAGACAATGCTGGCCTTAAGCTCAGAGATTCGCCTGCCTCTGCCTTCTGAATGCTGATATTAAAGTTAAATGCTACTACACCTGGCAGCTTTTGTTATTTTTAAAGAATTTCCCCAAATCAAATTTCTTTTTTTTCCTCATGACCTTGACTTTAATTAACTTTTCAACTTTCCAGAGAGTCCTTTGGAACACCTTAATGGCTGTTTCCTGTATTTGTTGATTTTCAGTTCTTCTGATAGGCAAAGCAACTCATGGAAGAAAGAGCTTATTTGGAGCTTATAGTTTTATAGACCATGATTGTGGAGTGCAGATGACAGGAAGCTGGGGCACCAGCTGAGAGCTCACATCCTTAATCACAAGCAGGAGGTGGAGAGACACTGGGGGTGGCAAGAGTCTTTTGAAACCTTATAGTCCACCCCCAGTGACACACCTTCTTCTACAAAGACACCCCTCCTAATCCTTCCCAAACAGATCCACTAACTGGGGATCAGGTATTGAACTTATAAGCCTATGGGGTCATTCTTATTCTGTTAGTCTCACTGGGAGAGAGTAACACCACTACCACAATTTTGAGCCAAATTTGAAGCAAACTAAAGATTGTTTATTAGATTAAATAAATTAAATACTGGCCAGGATGATGATCTCTGACCAGGACCATTCTGGCTACGAGCTACACTGGCCAGATGCTTACAAAGGCAAATCCACAAGGCTACATACTTCCCACCTTTGTCCAATCGTGGCAAGCATATATCATGACATACTTCCTGCCTATATACCTCTAGCATACCTGTGACCAAGCACATCTAGTGCAGTTGGGTCAACCAAACTTGTTTAGGGACGTGAAAACATGTGGCTTGCTATCTTATATGAATAACAGCCTCCAGCATCTCAGGAAGTCTGTCCTCAATGAGGGGCTTACAGGTTAGAGGCATTTTCACTTTACAGATCTCTTAGGCACAGTAACTAAAACTTAAAATGTAACCTTGTCTCTCACAATTCAAACTGTTAGGGTAATACCCTAAACTCAAATAGTATGCAAAAGCAAAGAGTGTTTATTCAGCTGAATTTCTTGCATGCAGGGGTCTCCCCCTTTGGGAATGGAGATACCTGGTGGACTTGGAGGCCCAGCTTTTATCGTCAGTTAGGGGAATTCCAGGGAGATGTATGTACCATTTTGCCTTGATTGGTTAGCTCTATCTGTAGGGGTCTGACTGATTCTATAATTGGTTAGGCTCTGGAGACTTTCCAGGGTAGTTGCTTACTCATTCTAACTACGTATTCTTGTTTAGGCCAGATGACATGGTATCCTCAGACTGGCTGCCTGAGGTTGCGGTTGACTGACCACAGGTTCCTGGATCCAGGTTCTCATTTCTGGTAAATAGTAACTTAGGCTTAATCTCCCAAATTGTCAGTTTGCAGCCTGTAATGTAATTACCCTGGCTCTGGCTAACTCAGTCCTCTCAAAGCCATTACATTCTACTCCTGTCCCCCATAGACTCATAGCCATATCTTAACTCGGAATGCATTTAGTACAACTTCAAAAGTTCACATAATCTTTCAGATTCAACACTGTTTAAAAATTCAAAGGTTGAAATGTCTTCTGAGACTCAAGTCAAACTCTTAATTGTTAGGCTCTGAAAATTCAAGAAGCAAATACATACGTCTAATACACAATGGCACAGAATATACATTATCACTCCAAAAGGGAGGAATGGGGCACAGTGATGAGATACTGGACCAAAGCAATACTGAAAACCAGTAGGGCAAACTCCAAATCCTATAGCTCCATGCTTGATATCTTGGGCTTAGCTGGCCCTGCCTTTCCAGCTCTGCTGCCTGTGAGATCTCTCTCTCTCTCTCTCTCTCTCTCTCTCTCTCTCTCTCTCTCTCTCTCTCTCTCTCTTTCTCAGGCTGGTTTCACTCTTTTTGGCAGACATCTAACAGCTTTGACACCTTTAATATCTTGGGGTCTTCATGAAATCCAGGCTTCATTTTTACAGATTTATGCAATGTCCTCTCAGGGACACCCCTGTCACATATTGTCTGGCCTTGGTGGCTCACCTTAAGCATGAAGAAAAATTGTAGAATCACTTAATTCCTATATTTGTCATGACTCCAAAGCCAGGAGAATGTGGCTGATACTGCCAAAGTCTGATGCCTGCTTTTGATAGAGCCTGCTGCCTTGTGTGAGTTTCTGCAACTTTCCTTTGTCATGGCTTTTTAGGTGCAGAAAATCCCCTAGGTGTTTTCCTTTCACAAATTAGAAGTTTAGCCCCAAGGGCATGCTAAGCCCACCAGGGCAGAATAAGACCACTGCCACAATTTTGAGCTAAATTTGAAGCAAGCTTGGTTTTTCTTGGGGTGCACCCAAGAGCTGGCCAGCTACTGCTTCTTAAGTCTGGTTAAAGAGGGCAGCCCCGAGTTCATTTCTTGGTCCCCTTTTAAAGAGTAAAATCACAAATGGTTGCAAAGCAGGTTTACAGAAAAGAGACAATGTAGCAATATGGAAGTACAGAAATCTAAAACAAAGCAAGACCACCATGTGGTCACCATTTGATTGGGGTTGGGTGGGTAGGAAGGGTTAGGAAGGGGGGAAGGTGTCTCAAAGACAAGTCAAGGTCATGGGTTGTAAAAGTGGCAACTCAGCTCTAAACAGTAAATGGAAACTTATTTTTAACAGTACAACATAATGTCTCCTGCCTTCAAAATGGAGTCAGGCATGTTTCTCAAGCACCTTTCCCATGATCCTAATAAAGATCAAACCTCCTTTGTGGATCTCTTTATCTCTCTTAACACAAATCACGTCTGTGGTACCTTTTCACTTCAAACTGTACATTTTGTAGGTTTGTTATTGTTGTTGTTTCACTTGCTCTTTTTCATCGTAAGCCAGCATAAAAGATTACTAATAACTACACGACAGAGGCAATATTAGATTCTCTTGAAATCTCCTTCACAAAATGAATTAATTCATTATTTTAAAATTAAGCCTTAGACAAATTTTTTAGAGCAAGGATAGGAGCACCCACATTCTTTGCTAACATATTATAAGAATGGTCTCTAACTTGGTGGCTAATATTGTTCTCCACTGAAACCTCTTGAGCCGAGTTTTACAATCTGCATAATCAACCCCAAGAGCTCTCTCATATCCTACTGAGATGTTAACAGTAAGTGACATAGGGACTTTTTCTGTTAGCTTACAGTACTGAAGAACATCTGATTAGTAGATTCTGATTATGTGTCAACTTCAGACTTTCTTTGTCATAAGATGGATTCCTTGTTCTGAGATGGTCATGTGCTGTGTTAACACAGACACAGCAGCTCTCATCTTAAAGCAGTGCCTTTCAACCTTCCTAGTGTCTCAGCCCATTAATACAGTTCCTCAGGTTATCCTGACCCCCAATGATAAAATTATTTCATTGCTACTTCAAAACTGGAATTACGCTACTGTTATGAATCACAGTGTAAATATCTGATATGCAACCCCTATAAAAGGGTTGTCTGACCCTCCAATGTGGTTGTGACCCACAGCTCAAGAACTGCTGTCTTAAAAAGAATAATATGTAGTTTATTTTGGAGCCATTTCCATGGCCCAGGAACACAGATTTCAGTTACCCCAAATGCCATGTTCCAACATGTTTTATATTTTTATTAAACAAAGAATGTCATAAATGAAGGCAAGTTTAGAATAACCTAGTGGGTGCATCAGAGAGGCTGGTACAGACAGACAGAGGACTGTTGAGGTCTGCGGCCCCCCTCCCCGCCCCCAGCATAACTGCAGCCATTTTGTTCCATGCCTGCCAGTTATTTCATATTGTTGCTGTAATATACCTGCTATTACATAAAAAAAATAACTTGAACCAGAGCAGGGTCATGCTGACCACATACCCTGTTATGTTCTGTACGTTATGAGATTTGTTAATCTTAAGAAATTGCACAACTATAAGCTTCACGTAGGGCCTATCAAATTAAAGGTCAATTTTAATTGTTATGTCTAAACTGGCTTTAGTAAGGGCCTACCATCAAGCAGATCTTCCAACACCTATGTATGGACTCATTGTGGTTTTTGCAGATTTAGCCTTTATAAGCTGGCTTTGAGAAATGTCAAGTGTGCAGCTTTCATCTCTTGAGCCTGAGCTGTTGCCCTGGTTGTGTTCTTTGGGAATGTGTTTAATAAACTATCCATGTTTAACTGAGATCAGTGTTTGTGTGAGGGGGGACTCCTAGACCCCAACAAGGACAATTATTTTAGGGCCAAGATGCTCTTTGGTGGCATTCTTAGGTTTTGGATTGGGGGAAGATAGTAGTCTGCTTCTAAAAGGTTTTTAATCTATTAATCACAGGATGTCAGTTCTGACACAGAGGTGAGAAAAGAATCGCTATGTATTTGGAGTGGGATGGGGTGGAAGAGAACTAGCCCAGGATAAGGTAACCATTCCATGATAAGTTAATCATCTCAGGATAAGTTAACCATCCTAGGATAAGGTAACCAGCTCAAGATAAAGTAACTAGCTCAAGAAAAGTTAAGTAGGCCAAGATAATGAGACTAGCCTAAGGTAAGGTAATTAACCCAAGATAAGGTAACTAACCCAAGATAATATTATCAGACTAAGATAAAATAATTAGCTCAAGATAAGATAACTATCCCAAAATAAGGTAACTAGCTCAAGAAAAGGTAACCTACTCAAGATAAGATGACCAGCCTAAAGTAAGGAAAGTATCTCAAGATAAGGTAAGTAGCTCAAGAATAATATTAGGTCAGGATAAGGTACCTATCTCAAAGTAAGGTAACTAACCCAATATAAGGTAACTAACCAAATATAAGGAGACTAGCTTAAGATAAGGTAACTAATCCATGATAAGGTAAGCAGTCCAAGATAAGATAACTAGCTCAAGTAACTAGCTATAGATAAGGTAACTAACTCAAGAAAAAGTAAGTAGGTGAATATGATAAATAGGTCAAAATAAAGTAACTAACCCAAACTAAGGTAACTTGTAAAAGTTAGTCCCGTTTCCTCCTCCCAGTCCCATGCTTTCAGAAATAAGACTCAGACTCAAAATATTTTTACAAATACCTTGGCCATATAGCTAGGCTCTACACTGACTAGACCATAACTAAAATAAACCAATTATTTTAACCTATATTCTGCTATATGTGGCTGAATCAGGTACCAGGTGTCTGTTTCCTCACAGTTTCCCAAATGGATCTCTCACTTAGCTCTCAGAATCTTTTCTGCTTCCTGAATGTCCCATCTTCTATTCTACCCTTTCCTATAGGCCATAGGTTTTTTTAATTGACAGGTGATGCATCCATACAGACATAAGATATTCTCTCTACAATTCCCCTTTTTAGTCCAATAAAAGGCTCTTTTTCTTTTGAATATAAATTGAATATAATTATAACAATCATGAAACAATTATGAAAGCTATAAGGTTATATACATACATACACACACACACACACACACACACACACACACACACACACACATATCCAGTCCATAGTATTTAGCAATTAAGAAAAAAAATTCTATTATTTATCCTATTTTGGGTATTCAAAGTTTTGTACCTAACTTGGTTTCTATCCTAATTTATATTACCATCCTAAAAACACTTTCTTAGACATAGCACATCCCCTTAAGTCCTAAACAACTTAAGTTTATAATAAGATTATGACTATCTAGTCTTCAACTCCATCAGAGATCTGAGAAGGAATAAATACTACCTGAGTGTGCAGGAAGCTCAGGAACACAGCTTCTAAAAATTCAGCCTTCTGGCCCAAAATATCTGACAAACATTTTGTGAAGCAGGAATTATGAAGGACTTGCTTACCCTACTTGGCAGAGCTTGGCAGTCGACTTCCCTGCATTTATTTGTCCTTTCTGGACAGATTCATTGTAGCTGGATCATGGGCATTTCTTTGCCCAGTGGCCAGCCTGCCACAATTGACGCAACCCCATATGAGGTTATAGATGCTCATCATCTTCTTTGAAGTGGAATGGGGTGCTGCCAGGAGCTGACATGTCTCAATGTCCAAAAAGCCTTAAATTAATAATTAAAAAAAATCTTTAAATCCCATATTCTGTGAGTCTCTGAGGTTCTCAAAGACTATTTATCTATAATGTATCTGAATTGTGAAATATTAAGCTATTTACTATCTGAATAACCTTGACAATATTTTATTGTCATTAACTAAACTAGTATCTAATATGTCCATGAGTTTGACTATTAATTTGTATTTCTTTACCATCCCAAATATTTCATAACTTGTATTTTTTATCACCCCAACAGTTTGTAATAGCAGCTTTCAAAAGGGTAGAGTTTTATATTACATCTTTAAGAATTATAGAAGTACAATGCCTCAAAATAAATGTTAAAACATATATAAACCTTATTTCTGTATCAATATACAAAATTCTCAATGTTGTATTAAAATATAAAGATCTCTACCAATGTAAGATTATGGCTATAAAATGTTTTTTCATTTAAGAGTTAAATAATCTACCCCTATTGGTCTAATTTCTTATAGTATATTATATTCCCCCTTTCTTTTCAACTGCCTTTCACTTACCAGAGAGAGAGAGAGAGAGAGAGAGAGAGAGAGAGAGAGAAAAGAAATTCCTGAATATAACCTCCCTATTTTGTCTCCTCCTTGTCCAAGACTTATATTATTTGTAATTGTCCCCTAAAATGACAACATATAACTCATAAAATGACTAAAGCCATCCATACCAACTTAAGGGAGTGGGATGATGATCTTATAATTGCTTCCTGCTGAACTGGGGTAAAGAATTCATTTTTGTAGGTCCTAGAAAATTAGAATAATCGTTAGTCTTAAGAAAGCTTACTCTAGCATTTTTATCCAGTCTCTGTGTGTTGAGAAAGTTCAGGACTTAATTAAAGTCCTGATTGGAACAGTCTGAAAGACTGGATGATCCAAGATCATCTGGGATTAGCAGCCCTTTCTAAAGTTGTTCTCGATGCAAGTCTCTGGAAACAGCATCAGTTGAGACAGGATCAGGTATCCCAGCATCTTCAAGAGTGGTTCTTGCCAGGGCTGTTTTCTTGGCTTTCCATTCTACAATATATAAATCTTTCAAGCAACACATAGTTCTATAAAGACATTTGTACAGAATGTGCAGGGTACACAAATCAATTAAGGATGATTACCTGCTTTTTGTTTGAGCAGCTGAAAAACAACTGTCTTTCTTCAGAAGTTAGTTTGATCATATAATTAAATTGCAATATAATTATTGCATTCCTGCCATATGAAAGGATGTTATGTAATTATGTTATGAGAATTCTGTAGCCAACAAGATTTACTGGCCATGTAAGCTGAAGTTCTGGCTGGAGACATGTATGTCCCAGTCAGTTTCAGAGTTGTTTCAAGAGAGGGTTTAGCATTATACATTACCAGTGCATTTGGTCCTGTTGATTTTCTCCTGGATGCAGTCAAGATCTTCAGGGGGTCTTCCTCTATCAAATCTTATCCTTAATTACTTTAAAAAGAGTCCAATGCCTTTTCTTCTTTCCTATTAACACAAACCTAGAGCTTCTCTCTCAACATAGCATGCCTTTGGTCCAGCAGATTGAATTCATTAAAAGTACAGACTGATTCAATCCAGCAGCCCCATTTCTATTTAGGTCTGCTCTATTTTGAACTCTCTTAAAGAGGATGTACCATATCACCATAACCATTGAATTTACAATCATCTTCATTTTGATAATTTAAAACAATGTAAAACTATTATTCATAGTAGTAGTCGTCGTCATTATCTTTGTCATTATTATTGTTGTTGTCATCGTCATCATCATCATCAATCATCATCGTTGTATTTATTGAGACAGGTTTCTCTGTGTAGCCCAGGCTGACTTGGATTTGCTCTGTAGATTAGACTGGCCTTAAACTCACAAGGAACCTGTCCCTGCCTTTGACTCCCAAGTTTTGAAATCAAATGACTGGATTTATTTATTTTACCTATGTACCCTTGAAAACATTTGCATCAATTCCCATTTCTTTCTCTCTTTTTTTGGAGATTAATGTCTATGTATATAAATATACCTATATTCCCCTTTCTCTTTATATAAATTAAGTATCCTTCTCTGTATTCAAGTTTATTTAATTTTCCTTCCATTTAGTGTATAAGCATATTCCTAAGCTACCATGTATCTGATCAGAGTTTTTGCCATGCACCAAGCAGTCACTAGTTTTCCTGGTGGAAGCTCACATTCAAGGAGACCAGCTGCTCAGAGTAGCATGACACCCTATTTCAAGTGAGCTCTCATCAGCATAGCTTTTCTTTTTTTATTGGATAAAAGAAAAACAACTCTGACCCAACCCCAACTCTGGGTCCTTTCACTAACTAGCCAAATGTATCCTTCCTAGGGCAAAATGCTTTTGGCAATAGAAAAAGCATTATCTTTCACTTTTAAATGATAAACATGCCTTATGTGAATAATTATACCTATATTCCCCTTCCTCTTTATATAAATTTAAAATTGACATGTATTTATTTTTTAATTACCAAGGACACTTTCTATTTATTATTAAGGAAAAATATACATAGTATCTTTAAGGGAAAATGTATCATTTTGAATTTTAGACTGTCCTTTGCAAGTGGCTGTATCTATCAGCAGGGGCTCACCCTGACTTTATTGTGTAGATCAGGCTGTTTTAGAATTCAAAAAGATCTGCCTGTCTCTGTCTTCTTCTTCTTCTTCTTTTTTTTTTTTTTTTTCCGAGACAGGGTTTCTCTGTGTAGCCCTGGCTGTCCTGGAACTCACTCTGTAGACCAGGCTGGCCTCAAACTCAGAAATCCGCCTGCCTCTGCCTCCCAAGTGCTGGGATTAAAGGCATGTGCCACCACTGCCCAGCTATGTCTTCTGTGTCTGCTGTGCTTTAACTCAGAGACTGTGCTGCACCAGACCATGTTCCCATCCCTTTGTTAACAGGGAGAGGCCTTTGGGCCTTCCTCCTGACTGTTTCCCTAATTGGTTCTTGATTTGGTCAATAAAGAAGGTGAGAGCCAATTGCTGGGTGAAGGGTAAAGGTGGGACTTCCGGGTCCCAGGAGGAACTGAGGAGATACAGGAAAAGAGGGCTTTTTGGTCAGGCTTTGGAACAAGAAGCATGAACAACCATGTATGATTTTGGGATAGCTAGGACTAGCAGGCTGGCGGATATAGACCAGCTGATATAAGTTAGCTGATAAGTTTAGGGCAGGATATCTGTACCCAGCAATTGTGATATCTGGCTAGTTTTAAAATAATAAAGCTGTTTAGTGTTTTTCTTCCAAGGAGCTAAGGTGGGCAGGAGAAAGAGAGAAGCCTGGGTGGTTGATGGTGGCTTGATGAAGCTAGCCAGGAGGAAGAGGTAGCCAGTGGAACATGGACAGCAGCTCCCAGCTTTCCCTGGTTGGCAGTTGGTTGTGTTCTATCCTGAACTAAGCCAGATAGAGCAAAGTGAACCAGGAGAGATTGGAGCTCGGGCCAAATTCCCAGGAAGGCAGAAGTGTGTTTTTTAAAATTACACACAACAGAGAGGCTATAACTATCTAGTCTTCAACCCCATCAGAGACCTGAGAAGAAATATTACCTGAGTGTGCAGAAAGTACAGGCAAGTGTAAGATCTGGCCCTTTTATGAGGAAGGCAATGACATTCTTTCTCCTAAGAAACGTGTGACTTTGACCTGGCCCAGGGCCAAGAGTAGAAACTACATGCCCAGGCAAAAATCCCACCCAGCTACATTCCTACGGGTGACTTTGACCTGGCCTCAGGACCAGAGGCAAAACATTTCAGGAACCAGAAACGTTTGTGTAACCAACCTGTGAATAGCTTAGAACAAACCTCACTTCCCCATAATGCAAATTCTTTCATTCCCCACCCCTTGCTTTGTGAATTCTGTTTTATGAGCCTTTTCCTGAGTTGTATTTCCTTCATTGCCTTGGGGATGTTTCTTCTTTTAAATACCCCCAACTTCAGCTGCTAGGGGTTGAACCCCTCTGCCTCTGCATAGGTTACGTGTTCGACCCCAGTGCACTGGCCTTTCCGCGGTCCTTCTGCCGCCGCTCCTGAATTAAACCTCGTGTGATTGCAGCAAGGACGGTCTTTCGTGAGTTCTTGGGGGGTCGCGCCATCCCGAGACTTGAGTGAGGGTCTCCCCGATTTGGGGGTTCTTTCATTTGGGGGCCCGTCCGGGATTTTGCGACCACCCTCGTCTCCGAAAACCTACTTGAAGGTGAGATTCTGTTTGTGTTCTTGTTCGTCTGTGCCGGCTGAAGTCTGAATCTGTATT
>CM052713.1:13577529-13587926 GCA_028551405.1 Uromys caudimaculatus
GCCCTCTTGTGTGTTGGGAAGGGAGTGTGTATACACGTTTGTGTGGCTGTGTACTTGTGGGTCTATGTGCATGTATGTACATATGCTTATGAAGGCTAGAGGCTAACTTTGTGTCTTCTTGTTCTTCTCCACCTTAGCTTTTGAGATGGGTCTCTCACTTAACCTGGAACATGCTAATTCACTAGTTCCCCTGGCCAGTGAGCTCCAGGGATCCACTTGTCTTAGCCCCTACAGTTTTGAGATTACAGCTATGTGCTGCCATCCAAGTTTCTCTGTGGATGACGGGTCTCTAACTCAGACTCTCACGCTTGCATGGTAGGCACATTACTGACTGAGCCCAGGTTATTTCTGTATGCCATTTCCTATTCTCTGGCTATAGATATAACCTATAATGGGAGGGAGACATTCATAGACCAAAAGGTATGCTTCCTGGCTCTAAAATCTTTTTTGTTTAATATTCTAGCCTTTCCAAGCTCCTGGGAGGGTAGCTTTCTCCCGGCGCTAATTGGCTATGGAGCCCTGTGGCCCAAGCTGAGGTCCCCAGCCGCTGATGGAGACCGGAAGTTCCTGTCCCTCAGTCTCTGTGGCCAGAGGTTTCCGGGCAGACTCCTGGCTTTTCCAAGCTCCTGGGAGGGTAGCTTTCCCCTGGTGCTAATTGGCTATGGAGCCCTGTGGCCCAAGCTGCAGAGAGTTTTAAGTAAACATAAAAGAGCATGTTTCTGTATGGCATTTCCAAGCACCATTATTTCTCCCTCCCCTTCCTTCTCCATTTTCCCCTCCATAGCACCTGTGTCCTTCTATGCCCTTTTCTAGCTGTGTGTCTGGGTGTAACAATAATAATTTTAGAAGGAATAGGAAGAGGACACATGGTCAGGAGAAACAGCAAGTACTTGGGGTACACCACTGGGGAGATAGCCAGGCTAGGAGTTAGAAAAGTAGATTAGGGTTACCCCCAGTAATTGACAAAGCCAAGTAACATAATCATAGTCTGAATCTCATTTCTTTGTAAGCTAGTTAGGGATAAGCTTAAATTGGTTATACTATATATTAGCAAACCAGCATATATATACACCAGTCCTGACACACAGTGTGTCCCCAAAGCTACAAATTGCCCAACTCTACCCACGGACCACCTGGAACACCTATGAAAGACCAGTATGGCCTTGGGAACCTTGTTAGAATCATTGAGGTTTTATATTTGGAGGATACAGGATACAGGATAATATATATAATAGCTTATCAATGTAATGTTTGGGAGAGATCAGAATAAGACAGACTTGGAGAAAGAAGAGAGTGAAAAATTAGATGGTAGATTTGAGGCCATAAAACAGAAAGAATCTTTAAACCAAAATAAGAAACCCTCAGAGGAATCCAATCTGGAACTTACAATAACATCAAAAAACGTATGTCTAGCCAGGGAGGTTCCACAGGGTCTTGAGAAATTAGAATGGGTGGCCATAGAGATACAATATACTGAAGTAAGGATTCAGATTCTGCTTATTTATGCTAACTTAAAGTAATGCCATACAATAAGTTTTGTGTTGCACTTTGTAGTTTGCAGAATTGAGATAGGTACATATGTTGATACATCATGCAATCGATACATGTTCAGAATTCCAATGGACTTCTGCCTTGAGTTCTGAGGGGAATGACTCTGAGATTGCACATTTATTAAAGATGATGGCTATCTTGAAGAAGACTTTACAGATTAAAACTGATGATGTTCAGATGTATATGTCCATTAAAATGCAACGATTTTATAGAGATTATGGCATGAAGCCTATTCCAGATATAGCTTACAGTCCTGTAGGTCAAACCATTATCAAAAGACCTAACAGGACTTTAAAGAAAATGCTCATAGAACAGAAGGGGGGATATGATATCTCCTAAAGATGGCTTAAAATGTGCTTTGTTGACTTTAAATTTTTTAAGTCAATGAGACAAGTAGCACAACTGCTAAGATTCACTGGATTTTAGAAAGGGCTGCTGAATTAGATCAGCCTGTAGAAGTTCTAATTCCAAAATGGAAGAAAGGAATTATGTTGGGGAAGAGATTTTACATTTATTTAAACTGGAATAGAAAAGCTTTATCTTCCATCCAAATTACTGAAAATAAGATTTTACCTGGATAGATCCCCTGAGATCTTGGCCACAGACAAAAAGAGGGAAATTGGCAATATCAACAAGACAGGTAATGTATGCGCTGATCCTGTACTTGAGGACAGCTCTGACACTGGCTGAGACATGTAAAATGTCTCTGCATGGCCAATAAATCTTGTTTGCTACGAAATTCTCATACTTATTATTACAGACCATTCTTTCATATGGCACGAATGGAGATTATATTGTAGTTTGATTATATGACCAAACTAACTTCTGAAGAAAGACAGTTGTCTTTCACCCGCTCAAACAAAGAGCAGGAAATCATCTTTAATTGATCTGTACACATTGCACATTCCACACAAATGTCTTTATAGAACTATGCATTGCTCGTAAATGGTAGAATGGAAGGCCACAAGGCAGCCCTGACAGGAGTCACTCTCAGGGATGCTGAGGTGATGAGGCTCACTGTACCAACTCCTTACCTGATTCTACCTCAACTGCATCCAACCTGAAGACTTGCTTCCAGGACACTGTTAGAACAGCTAGCACACTTGGTCCAGCCTGTCAGACTGTTCCAGTCAGGACTTAAGCCTGTTCTTTCTCAATATATAGAAACTGGACAACAAACATTACAGCTAGCTTTTTAAAGACTAACCATTTTTCTAATTTTCTTGGCCCCCCAAAAGGAATTCTTTGCCTTAGTGCAGTGAGAAGCAATCATAAGAAGACTGTCATCCCATTCCCTTAAGTTGGGGTGGATGGGTTTGGTTCTTTATGAGTTATAGATATGAGTCAGAGGTCAGATTCAGGGATTTCTTCTCTGTTCATTTAATCTGTCTTACTTTCTTCCTTAGGTTAGAGAAGGAGGGTTGAAAAGAAAAGGGGGTGGATATAGAAATATTATAAGAAATTAGACAAACAGGGGTAGATTATTGAATCTACTTTTAAACAACCACAACAAAAACATTTTATAGCCATCATCTTACAATGGTAGACACCATTATATTTAGATGCAAAATTGAGGGTATATTTTGTTACATTGATACAGAATTTTGTATATTGATACAGGTTTAAAATTCTCATTGGCATAAGTCTTTGTATATTGATACACATTTTAAGATTAATTTTGTTACAACATAATGGTTGTATGTTTCAACTCTTGTATAGGTATTATGCCTGTGCAACTCATTTAAAATATAAGATTTAGCCCAGTTCTTTTTTTTTCTTTTTCTTTTTTTTCGAGACAGGGTTTCTCTGCATAGCCCTGACTGTCCTGGAACTCATTCTGTAGACCAGGCTGGCCTCAAACTCAGAAATCCACCTGCCTCTGCCTCCCGAGTGCTGGGATTAAAGGCGTGTGCCACCACTGCCCGGCAGCCCAGTTCTTTTTAATAGCTGCTGTTATGCCCTATTTAGGATAATTAAGTAGTGCAAATCCATAGTCAGATAGTCAAACTCACGGTCATATTAGATACTAGTTTAGTTAACTATAATAAGATGTATTCAAGGTTATTCAGATAGTAAATAGCTAAAAATTAACAATGTTTGACAATTCAGATATAATATATAATTGGTCTTTTAAAAACCTCAGAGATTCACAGAATATGGGATTTAAAATTATTTCATCCTTAAAAGTTCTTTTGATTATGAAACAGGTTTGCTCCTGACAATAACCCTGTTCCACTTCAAAGATGATAAGCGTCAATAACCATATGGGGTTGCTTCAATTGTGGCAGGCTGGCCACTGGGCAAAGAAATGCCCTTGCTTCAACTACAGACAAATCTGTCCAGAAAGGACAAATGGACACAGGGAAGTTGATTGCCAAGCTCTGCCAAGACAGAGTAAGCAAGTTCTTCATAATTCCTGCTTCACAGAAGGTCTGTCAGATTTACGGGGTCAGAGGCTGGAGATGGATGCTTCAGTGCTGTAGAGATGATACTGGGGACTGTCCAGATAGTCAGCTGTTTCTGTGATTTTTATAATTTTTGGAAGCTGTGTCCTTGCACTTCATGCTATTTATTCCTGGGGTTGAAGACTAGGTAATTAGAGTCTCACAATGAAGCTAAAGGTGCTTAACATTTAGGAAGATATTTTATGTCTAGGAAGATATATTTAAGTTAATGCAAGTTAGGACAGAAGTTGATTTAGATACAGAACTCTGACCTTTCCAGGATAGGATAGATAATAGAATACTTTCTTCTGAGTTCCCAAATACAAGCAGACTGGCTTTTTGAATGTAGCTCTTACCCAATAATTTTCATAATTATTTCATAATTTTTCCTACTGTATGTTGTTTATTATTATAAAAGAAAGACTTTCTATTTAGACAAAAATGGGGACATTGCTGAGGTTTGGACTTTTGCTATGTATTTTAATGCTAAGTACAAAGTCTGGTTGCCCCCAGGGACAAGGAGATCATCACACACCAAGTGATGCTATGTGACCTTGCTCCTTAATTTAAAATGATTGGTCAAATAAAGATGCTGACAGCCTACAGCTGGGCAGAAGAAAGGTGGGAGTTTGGTTCCTGGGCTTGGGCATCTGAGGCAGGACCACATGAGAGGAAGAGGGGAGAGAGAGAGGAAGAGGGGGAGAGAGAAGACACCATGAGGTAAGGAATTGTGAGAACGGTCCATGAGGGCTGGCTAGTCAGGGTAAGAGCAGCTCAGGCAGAACATGGCATGTCATATCTCAGGGTTATTGGCAGGAAAATAGACAAAATAGTCATAGAGGGTTGATATCTGCCCAGCTCTAGTGCTGATTAAGATTAAATATAATAAAGATTTTGTCTTTTATCTGAATGGTTAAAGGTGGGGTAGAAATGACTGATTGAGATAAAATATTTACTACAACAGATCCCCTAGAGCGGAAGTTACAGAGAGTAGTGAACTGCCCCAGGTGGGTGCTGGGGACCAAACTGAGGTCCTCTGTAAGAGCTGAAAAAGCTCTTGACACTGAGCCATTTCTACATTTCCCCTGTTGAGGGATTTAAATGAGAGAAATATTTAATATTTAATATGTAGTGAGATTTAATTTTATTTAAATTTTAATTAGATTTAAACATTAATAATTAATATTTAAACGAGAGAAATATCCCATGCCTCGCACCAGTAGTCAGTAATAGCTCACAGTTCATCTGCCAAAGCATTTTGATTCTCCTTCCCCTTCTCTGGAGGGGCAAACCCAATCTGTAGTCCATGTCACATGGTATAGAAGCTGAAATCTCGGTCCCAGTAAGCCTCAGAAAGGAACACCCTGAGATAAATGAAAACCACATTGCTTAGAGGTCCCACCCTGGGAGTGTCTCAGATTTTCTTTCTTACAAGTGGGTGGCAGCGCCCGGTTGTTGCTGCAGGCTCCAAGAATCTCTTGTGAGGCTTCTGAGGACAGCCACTGAAGGTGTATCTCATCTGCTGGCTCTGCTCCTCTCCGACTCAGCACACAGAAGAGCCATGGGAACCCTTGAAGGACACCTGCTGCCAGGACTAGGCTTCCTCTTATACGCGATCTATTGTTCGCTGCTAACATCCTTGGCCCTGCTCCGAAAAGAGACAGTGCTCAAGCACCCCTTGCTCCCAAGGAAGCTGCTGGGACACAGGCTGCCTTGGCAGGTATCCTATGAAGCAGGGACGAAGGTGCTTGTCCCCACTTTAGGCGTGATTGGTGAATTCTTCTACCCCCTAGGGGTCAACCGTCTGAAGATGATAGACTGGAAGGACCCTCGGCGGCTGTTTGTTTTCAAGGACAACTGGCAGCATGTAACCATGTTTGGGTTCTTTATTCTCAGTGGTGTAGTAGACATTGTGAGCCAGGCACAACAGGCACGTTGGAGTGTGAAGATGGAGCGCGCAGCCGAAGCCCTGGCTTTCTACGTGCTGGCACTGCTGATGATAACCCATATTGAGAACAAAAGCGCCTTGGAGATCCGAGTGCATCTTCTGTTAGTATTGCCTGTCTTCTTGTTTGCTCTGATGCTCACTGTGGAGATCTGGGTCCCTGACAATGCCTCACTCTGGGTCCTCAAGAGTTGGATGATGCTGGTGTTAAGCACGTGGATGCTGCAGATCTGTGAGATGTACATACCGTTCACCGGGCAGCCCTGGAGGGCAGACAACCCTATAGATCTGGCATTTTTAACCATCTTCTTCTGCTGGCACCTGGCCTTAGGGGCTGCCTTGCTGATTGCCATCTATGGCCTCTGCAGTCTCTGGCACCATCACCATCCTTCTTGGACAAAGACTCTTGGGGCTAGGTACCAGCGGTGCCCTATGGAATCCAGTGGTGAAGAACTAGAAAAGTTCAGAAAAGCAGAAGCTGTGCCACAGGATGGAGGTGTGTAGGCGCAGAAGCTGTCTGGAGTGTGCATGCGCAGCCTGGAGGCCACAGCATGGCTTTCTACTCCAGGATCTAGCTTCCTTGTCCCCAAATAAACCTTGTAGCTCCAAGGATAACTCCTCAGTTATCACTTTGTTCCATCCAGGTCAGTCTCTCCTGCCTGTTTACTTATCTATATGGTTTCTGGTCATTCATATGGAAAGAACAAAATGGTGCTTTTCTGTAATAGCTTTTGGTAAATTTTCTTATTAAAAAAATTTTAAAAAAAGAAAGAAAGAAAGTTAAACTGAGTAAGTCTACTTCTGACTACTGAGATTGTAGGGAAGGAGGAAGAGGAGGTGGTTTACCAAGGGTTCGAGTCAGGAGAGCAATGATCCTGGGTGGAATTCTTGAAGGTGGTTGTAATGAGATGATTGAAATGTAATTTTAGGGCTGTTGAGATGCTCAGTGTGTAGAGGCACCTGTCGCAAGCCTGGGGACACGAGGTCCATCCCTGGGACCCACAGTGTTAAAGGAAAGACTTGACTTTGAATGCCGTCCTCTGACAATTCTGTGGCACACATACACTAAAAATAACAAGATGTCAATAAAATGTTTAAGCAAATTTAAGGTCTGTGGGTATATTCCACAGGTAGAGTGGGTGCCTAGTGCGCCTGGGAACCTGGGTTCACTAGCCCTGTAAGATAAAAAAAAAAAAAAAAGCAAGCAAATATTTTGGACTGCTTTGGTCTTTGCTGTGATACAAAACAACTTGTTCCAGCTCTTTCAGAAGAGAAACCAAAGAAAAGTTTGCATCTTACTTGAGATGGATCCCCATGAAGTGGGGAGAGGTATCAGTGATTATGGATGTCTTCAAATAAGACGCAGACACCAAACATCTGGAAGTTCACCGACGTGGCAGGATGGGAGGAGGTGGAGGTCAGGCATGTAGAGGGAGAAGGGGACACATGAAGCCACTGCACTTACCTTCCCATACAGCCAGGAATGCGCTCCTCCCATCAGGGAAAGCTTCTAGAAGCACAGAGGTTTGCAGGTGGCAGACAAGGCAGCCATTTTAAAATGCCATGGGCATCCAAAAAGAAGCAGTGATAGGCAGATCGTGGACCATGGTCTCTGGAGACCATTCGTGAGGGGAGCCGGGCCTCTGGCAGTCCACACTGGCCAGGTGTGAATCTTACAGAGGGGTACATCCTCCTGAAACAAGATCCAGGCCTCTGGCCCCACACCCCAAGCCTTCTCCTCCCAGCAGGGCAGGAACCAATCCAAGTGGAAGCTATTTTCTACCGAAAAATCCCAAAGCCAGAACCTGCTTCTCCCTATGACTAAGAAAACTTAAGCTTTGAGTCTCCTAGTGTTATACTATGACCCTGGGGACAGTGTTCATATTATCATTGATAATTTATATGTCACAGAATATTCACAAAAGTGAGGTTTTAAATTTGTTTCTCTAAAAACTGTTCTCCAAGTTGCATTAGCTTTGTAGTCGAAAGAACCTGGCTCTGCCTCACCCACAGGCTTAGCACAGCCATGCTGTCAGGCTCAGACAAATCCATCTCTCTTAGGTTGACAGCACATTCTCTGTAAGAGGGCAGTGTTAAAACATGTCCTTATTCCACCCGAGAGCCAAAGCATAGGATGTAAACTGTGTCTCACACAAGTTGAGAGGCACTTGCTAAATTCAGTTCCTTGGTCAAGAAGTATAAATGTGGGACTTTGGTGGTAGCTAAGGGGTGATGTGCGCTTGCATAGCATGTCAGGAGGCCTTGGCTCCATTCCTAGCACCACGCAAACAAACAAATGTGTCAGCAGATCCTAAGCATGGTTAGAAAAGGGAGTTAGAGTTAACAGAAGATGAGTCTAGAGCAGGAATCAGGCATATGCTACCTAGGCTGACAGCTTATCTCCCTGTACTTAGTGTGGGGTTTGTCTACACATCTGGACCCCGAGGAGTGCATTGGTTACTGTTCTCTGAAAAAAAAACCAGGATATTGAGATGGATAGACAGACGACAGACAGACAGATGAGATAGAAAAGCATAGCAAGTCCAAAACCTGCAGGACGGGACAGTAGGCTGGAAACCAGGAGCAGGTTGAGGCTGTGTTTCTGAGTTCCTAAATTTTGTACAAATAGAGATCTCTAGGTGGTGATGACTGGTGTAGCTAGTCTTTCCTAGGACCTTCAATGGCTGCATGAGACCCACGCTCACTGAAAAGGCCAATCTTCTCATTCCAATGCTGGGTTTTTGTTTCTGTTTTTGTTTTGTTTTGTGGTTATTGTTTAGTTTTTTTGTTTTTGAGACTGGGCTTCTCTGTGTAGTCATGGCTGCCCTGAACCTCACTCTGTCCACCAAGCTGGCCTCGAACTCAGACCCAAACTGGCTAATCCATCCAAGCCCAGTTGACATAAAATTGACTGTCATACCCAGTATATCAGAACGTGGGCACTTAGGCATGTTTTCTATCAGCTTGTCATTTTTGGAAAATTTCCAAAATAATAATAATAATAATAATAATTTAATTTTAGAGAAAATACTATCATTAAGACTTTGATTACTGTATTAATATACATTTAATCTGAGTTGAACTTTGTTCCCAAGCTTTATCTAGTGGGGGAAGGATTTATAAATAGGTGATAGTTACCTTTAAAAATTAAGCATTAACTTTCAAGAAAATTTTAATTAAATTATAATTAATTAATAATGGATGAATTTAAATAATTTCCCATTTAATTATTAAATTAATGGTTAATAGCTCAGTTATTACATCAAATATTCTGTAATTTAATTATTAGATTAATTAATATATTTAAATAGTTAAGAAAATTATTACTATGCATTTTACATTTTACACATCTTAGAAAATGTTGAAAAATATTTTGAAACTTATGCAACACCAAAATCCTAGACCAATTAATGCCAAGAGGTTAGATGGATGGAATTATACAGCTTTCTTGTGACAACTCAGACCATGCTTGGTGACTAAAACAAAATAAGTCAAGAGGCTTAGACCGATCCTAAAGATGTAGAAACCAAGAGTGGGAATCTAGTGTTGTGGGAAAGAAGTGAGAGAGGTCCATAAGACCAGAAGTACAGCCCTAGGCTGGGGGGGGGAGGGGACCCCTGAGTCTCAGAGGTCACCTTTTGATATCAAGGAGGACGAGAAGGGAGCCACTATGTAGTTTGACCTTCACCGGAGGAAATTATCAGGGCTCAGCGAGGAGAATAACAGGAAAGACAGGCGTGCTGATTCACACCTAAAGTCCCAGCAGCTGGCGGAGTCAGCCTTTGCTGTCACTGGACTCCCTGAGCTCCTGATTCAAAAACAGCAAATAAAAGGAACCAGGGAAATGATGGCTCCTTGAGCTTGCCAGCATGAGTCTGAGCCCTCAGCACACATGTGAAAAGGTAGACACAGCTGTGTGGCCTGTAACCCCAGCATTTGGGGGCAGAGACAGGCAGACCTCACTGCCCAGGCAGCCTAGCACAAATGCTAAGCTTCTGGTTCCGTGAGAGACCCTGTTTCAGAACAATGAGGTGGAGATGGATAGAGGAAGACGCCCAATGTTCTGCTCTGCATGGGCACACATGGGCACACATACACGCAAACACACACACATATGCACGTACTATGCACAGCGCACACACACACACACACTCACATGCATGCACTGTACACACACACGTACACACGCAAATAAAAACTGACACCAGTTAAGTTTAACAAAGAATACTAAACAAAAAAGATTTTAGAGCCAGGAAGGATACCCTTTGGTCTATGAATGTCTCCCTCCCATTATAGGTTATATCTATAGCCAGAGAATAGGAAATGGCATACAGAAGTAACCTGGGCTCAGTCAGTAATGTGCCTACCATGCAAGCGTGAGAGTCTGAGTCAGAGACCCGTCATCCACAGAGAAACTTGGATGGCAGCACATAGCTGTAATCTCAAAACTGTAGGGG
>CM052713.1:13588026-13603388 GCA_028551405.1 Uromys caudimaculatus
ACACTCATGCACACGCACATGCACTCTGCCATGTGCACATAGATGACAGAGGACAGCTTTGAGGGGTTGGTTCCTGGGAATCAGTTCTCTCTTTTGTGTGGGTTCCAGGACTGAACTCAGGTCATCAGGTTTGGTAGCAGACACCTTTATCTACTAAGTCATGTCATAGGCTCCGTGTATAGGCATATTTGGACAGCTTTTAGCCTTTTAGTTGGAAGTTCAGCTGCTAGGATTGGCTAAGACTAAGTGGCTTCGTTACATATTTATAGTCAGGTTATATTACAGTTTGTTTACAGATCAAGTTGGGTTGGTTTTTAGTATATAGGGAGTCTGTTCTTTTTTATATTTTTAAATTTTAATTTAATTTTTTACTTATTCACTTTACATCCTGCTCACTGCCCCCATCCTGGTCACCCCTTCCCACAATCCTTCCCCTACCCCTCCTCCCTGTCTCCTCTGAGTAGGTGGAGGACCCCTGGGTATCCCTCCACACTGGCACTTCAACTCTCTGTGAGGTTAGGCACATTCTCTCCCATTGAGGCCAAACAAGGCAGGCCAGCTAGAAGCGCATATCCCATGTACAGGCAACAGCTTTTGGGATAGCCACTGCTCCAGTTGTTTGGGACCCACATGAAGACCAAGCTGCACATCTGCTACATATGTGAGGGGGGACTTAAGTCCAGCTGGTGTGTGTTCTTTGATGGTTCAGTCTCTGAGAGCCCCAAGGTTCCAGGTTAGTTGATTCTGTTGGTCTTCCTGTGGAGTTCTTGTCCACTTTGGGGTCCTCAGTCCTTCCCCAAATCTTACATAGGAGTCCCCAAGCTCCGTCCACTGTTTGGCTGTGGGTGTCTGCATCTGTCTGAGTCGGTTGCTGGGTGGAGCATCTCAGAGGCCAGTCATGACAAGCTCCGATCTGCAAGCGTAACCAGGTATCATAATGTCAGGGATTGGTGCTTGCTCGTGGGATGCATCTCAGGTTGGGCCAGTTATTCGTTGGTCATTTCTTCAGTCTCTGCTCTATCTCCTATGCTTGCATTTCTTGTAGACAGGATAACTTTTGGTTTGAAAGTTTTGTGGACTGGGGGATCCTGTCTGGCTACAGGAGGTAACCTCTTCAGGTTCCATATCTCCAGGGCTGTGAATTACAGCTGAGGTCACTCCCATTCTTGGGTACCTTAGGGAGTCTATTTTAGTCAGACTTATTGCTGAAGTTTAAAGGCCTAATTTATTTGAGTTTATCATTGTGTATCTGTGACAGTTGAATTTTTACTTGATTGGATTTGGAATTCCTAGGGGACATACTTCTAGGTATGTTCAAGGGGGTATCTCTCTCTAGAGATTTAACTGAAGATGAAGACCTACCCCAAATGTGAGCAGCAGCAGCATCCAGAATAAACATTTCCTCTTCATCAGGTGCTTTGTCACAACAGTGAAAAAGTAACTGATACATTGCCTCACAGATGTATCATGGGAAATAAAGGATGCACTTCATTTGCACATTTCTGTTTAGAAATCATGACACACAACTGGCTCAGAACTATGGTTTGAAATGTGTGGGAAGCAACCTAGTAAGTCAACCTGCTACCCACCAGAGCTAGCCCCACGAGATAACCCGCAACCCACAGTAGTCAGCTGCTGCATGGAGGATCTCATGTAGCCAGAATAACTTCATGTTGGCTTATTCGATGATGAAGAGATCAAAACCAGGGTTTGAGGCATGCTAAGAAAACACTCTACCAACTGAGCCACAGCTCTATTCTTTCAAAAAAGAAAGATGAGAACAGAGTATTAAGTTTGGCCAGGCGAAGTGACGTGCTTTTGTAATCCTAGCACTTAAGATGAGGCATAAGGATAGAAAGCTCAAGGTTAGCCCAAGAAGAAAAATTCTGCCAAGGACTTGGAGCTAGCCTTTGAGTAATTCAAGAACTCAGTTTAGTCAGACTCTCCTTGGCTTTGTACCCATACTCCAGGATCACCCTCTTGTTAGAGAAGGCATCCAGCCTGAGAATGAATGGTTCTAGCCCAGGCCTTCCACAGTGAGCAGTCTCTCAGCTCACCTCTGCTCAGAGGACTGGCTAAAGGTTGAGGTCATGCTCAGCCCTTAAAATGTGAGATGCTACCCAGGAGAGGAGTGCATTCCACACCTGCCTTAGGATGGACCACACCTGTTGATAAGTTTGGGAACTTAAGATAGGATAGCAGCTTCATTGTATAATGTGAACCTGGTCTCTCATCCTGGAGTGGCTCCAAGGACCTGCTCCCCACCTGGGAAGGATGCTGTGTGGAAATGTTGCATGTTCTGCTTGGGGGCCCAAGGAGACAAGTCCTTCCTCATGTACCTTTGTGAACAAAGGTTCACACACCCAACCTGGGAGGAAGAAGGAAGACAAATTGGTGGTTTATCTGATCGCTTCAGTGATTCGGACATGCAATAGTTGCCTATGTCTAAGCTCTTGGGAGATATCAAAGAAGAAACCAAGGTCCCTGCCCTTGAGGAGTCAGAGCAAGAGAATGGTTCAGTGGTGATAGATGAACTTACTAAATCACGTAGGCACACAGCCCTGTGTGTAAACCACCTCTTCCCACACAGTGTTCACAGCTGAAATTCTATGACAAACTCACTAAGGAACCGCGGGTTGCATGGGAATACAAGATGATTGCAAGCAGGGAGGTCACATGGTCAGAAAATGAAGCCTCCATTAGGAGCCATATCTTTTTTCATTTCCATATAGCATTTTTTCTTAATCCCTGATGCTGGTACTCTGTGAATTCGTTTATGTACGTGCAACAGGAAGCACACAGCCTCACGATTGCCCGGCCAACATTCACACATCAGGGGCTCTCCTTACCCACAGCCCACCTGTAATAAAAGAAGAAACAGAGTGATTATGGATAGAACAATGTGAATTTTCCATACCGATGATCCACCCTGCAGGACCAGGACAACGTAACAGTGGCAACACAGTTGCTGGAGTCAGTCTGGACTTAAAGGAATCATCTTGGACTGGTTACCTTACTAAGATAGGAAGATTGAGAGGTAGAGGTTCTGGGTTTAGGAATTAAAGTTAATTTAAAGGTATTTAATGACGCACTAGGCTCATTAGCATATGACAAGACAAAGGAAGAATGATCATGAGGGAAACAGATAACATGCCAAGCAAATTACAGGCTACCAAAAAAGGAAACTGAAACCGGTGTGTTTCGAACAGCATGGGCCTTATTGCTAAGGCTGTGTTGATATCTCTGTATATGACAAAGAAGAAGTAATGATTAAATCCCTTGGAAGTCATATGCAGTGACAGGTCTAGTTTTCAGTGTCTTTAAGTCTCAGAAGCATGCTATGCTATCACCTTTAGACATATGTTTCTTTGACACTGTTCACTTGGTTTTGGTGTAGTCACTGGTCAGAGTAGGCCTGTGGAAACGGTTCCTCAGTGGTCAGAATCCATGGTCAGGTTTCTGAAGTCCACTGGATATTGTGGTCCCTGTTGTCTAATTGATAATTCAAATAAAGATGAAATCAGCATATAAAGATGGAGCCAGAGAGCTACTGCATAGATAATGGCTGCAGTGCAGGTAGATTTGCTGACCAGACAATTCCAACAGGACTATCAGTGGTATGAAAATGGTGAACCCTGAGAAAGATTCAGGTCACCCAATGCAATCTTCTCTTGATGTAGATCACTGATTCTTCCTTAGGCAAACTGGTTCTTGAAGATGGAGAGATGAGCTGCCATATTATGAGCACAGGCTGCTCTTTCAAAAGACCCTCGTTCAATTCTCAGCACCCACATGGTGAATCATAAGCATTTGTAACTCCAGATCCAGGGGCTCTGACTCCCTCTTCTGCCCTCTGGGGGCAACAGGCACACATGTGGTGCACATACATACATGCAGACAGAACACTTGTATACAGTTAAACCTGAAAATCACAAGGAAAAAGACCAAATCCGTGATTGTCTAATTAAAGCAAGCTTTATTTAATATTGGCCAAGATGATGGACACTGGCCAGGATGTTGGACAGTGGCCAAGTCTATACCCAGGATCTCCAGAGAATGGTAGCGAATTAGCTTAGTCAAGTGCTCATAGAAACAAAACTATATACTTTCCACCTTGTTATAATGGGGGCAAGTGTACTTCTTACCTACACTCCTCTTGCCTACATGTGATCAACACCTCCTGTATGGTTGGGACAACCAACCTTGTTTATTGAAGTGAAAACACATGGCTTGTTATCTTACATGAACAACAGCTCCCAGCATTCCAAAAAGTTATCTGTCCTGTGAAAAGTGAGGCTTACTAGTTAGAGGTGTTTTTCTTTTATAGATTCTCTCTCTCTCTCTCTCTCTCTCTCTCTCTCTCTCTCTCTCTCTCTCTCTCTGTGTGTGTGTGTGTGTGTGTGTGTTTTCAGAACAGGGTTTCTCTGTATAGCCTTGCTCTGTAGACCAGGCTGGCCTTAGAATCAGAGATCTGCCTGCCTCTGCCTGCCACCTGGGAGTAAAAGTTTGCCCCACCGTCATCTGACCTCTTAAGCACAGTAATTTAAACTTAAAATATAACTTTAGCCTTCACAGTATGCTGCTCCTGTTTTTTGTTTCACAACACATACAAACAAAGAAATCTAAAAAAAAAAAAAAAAAAAAAAATTAATTTACTTCTTACCAAACCTTGACAACAAATAAGCTCATTTGTAAATGATATTAGTTTTAGGTTCAAATAATCATTTTTTAAAAACAGGATCTCACTAAGTAGCCAAATTCATATCCCTCCTGCCTGAGCCTCAGCTGAGATTAGAGGGATTTGCAGCAAACTGCAGCACACACCTAATTTTTCCTAGGAATTCTAGGTTCAATTATACTTGAGAATCAGATTTGCACAAACACGTTTTTTTAAACTGTGTTTGAAAGTCTTGAACATAGCTAGGAGTGGTGCCATATGCCTATAAACCTAGCACCCAGACACGAGAATCTCAACTTCTGATGCTAACATGGGCACAACAGAGAGTCTTTAAAACCCAAGTAAACAAAATTGAATTTTGAAAGACATCAGAGAAGTTTTTGCCGTTTAGATCTGGCCCTGCAAAAAATGCAAAGTACCCTGTTCACTATGAGTTAAGTCAAAAAGTCAGCCCCAAAATGCTGCAGAGAGCCAGCCAGTATGTGATAGTACACTCACACATCTCAGGCTTGTAATCCTAGTTTCACCTGATTTACTTAAAAACAGATTCACACAAACATGGCAGGGCTATTTTAAGGTCTCAATGAGACAGACTTAAGCACTCTTGGTTGGAGAGGCTTTATTTTGGGAAGCATATACAGCATGTCCTCATCCTACAGAAAATATAATATAATAATGGCCAGACTTGTTACATACAATATATGGAGATGTAAGCATGACGGGCTTTAACAGGAAAGAGAGGATTCCTTCATAGCCCAAAGAGGAGCTTCATTAAGAGTGAGTGTGTGTGTGTGTGTGTGTGTGTGTGTGTGTGAGAGAGAGAGAGAGAGAGAGAGAGAGAGAGAGAGAGAGAGAGAGAGAGAGAGAACAGACAAGAGTAGCACCATGAGAGAGCTGGCTTTATATAATTTGTTAGGTGAGGGAGGAGGTGGCAATCCTGATTTGGTTCAGCATAGCACACGTGACAAAGAGCACAGAGGAATTGGTTACCACAAATTAAGAACTGTGGAGTCACAACACAGACCACATATCAACTCTGTCCCAGAGAGAACTGCAGGGAGGTATTACGTGATTAGGGATATGGGATCTGACCTAAAGGTGCAGGCCTCTGTTCAGACACAGAGAGGAAGAGTGCCCAAAATCACAAAGTAGTGAGTCAAAATACAAATATTAACAATAATTCAGATACCACTTGTGAGTCAGTTGAGCTGCACACGACTTTTTATCTCTCCTTTGTAAATTCCAGTTGCGTTTCTCTTCAGTATTTTGAACCAATCATCTAACTTAGGATCTCTAACACTTCTTTAAACTAAGGGTATGGAGCTGCAATCCCTGTATTGACAAGGCTGAGGCAGGAGGATAGTCCAAGGACAGCCTAGGCTTATGGGGAGATCTTGTCCCCCACACAATCTCTGAGCACCAAGCCTGTACCACCTGCTACCTACAATACCACCAGCACCCACAGTATTCTCCACATGCCCACCGTGCTCCATGTAAATTTCATCTCAGTTTATGGGCCAGAAAACTGGTGTAGATCATTATGTACATGACTTGTCTACTGTTCAGGGTGTGGGAAAGAGAGAAACGTAATCCTTCTGTTTATGAGTGCAAGGACTCTTCCTCTGTCCTGCCTCTAATGGGCTTGGTTCTGCCATTTGGGTCTTCTTGTCTCTCCCCCTAACATTCTCCTCCCAGTGATGGGAGCTCAGCAGGCTTCCACTTGCCCTGCCACCAGTTCCCCTGAGCAGGAGGCTGGCAGAGACTGATTCATCTCTGGAGTGGTTCAGCCTGTTCCAGAAGTGGCTTAAGTCTTTATACCCTTGGGAAGCACAGGCAATTTCAGAGTCACGCTGGCTCAGGATCTCTGGACAGGTCCTTTGTCTAGGCTCTGAATTATGCATCACTTCTCCCAAGGTTATTTATCTCTGACAATCCGGGGCCATGATTGGACCAAGTTGCCTCTAAGCCCAATTGCTGGACCCCAGAGGTCCTGGGGGATAAAAGGGGAAAGTTACTACCTGTTTTTCTCACGTGAGATCTTTTTACCTGGGCCTCAGAGAATAGGGGTGGGCAGGCACATTTTATTGGACATGTGAAATAGAAAAGTAAAACCAACACACACACACACACACACACACACACACACACACACACACACTCACAGGGAGAGGGGGGTATTAATATAAAATACAAGAGAAAAATACTTGCCTTTCTGGTCCCCAAACTCTTAAGTTCTACACAGTCTGCAGGTATCCTTGTACCACAAAGCTTCCCCAATACCTGCTAAGCCCCTGGGCAGGGGCCATGGAAGTTTACCATCTCATCTGTCCCAGCTGCCCCTGCCCACCCCACTGGCACTGAAGTGAGCTGCCTGAGGGTCTTGTCACATGGCCATTTTACAAATCCCTGGCCCCTAGAGGCTTACCTGGGTGTCACTTGCTTCTAAAACAGAAAGCTTTGAGGTATGCAACGGCCTCATGGCCCCTCCAGTCTGGCCCAAGGTCCTCCCCAGTCTCTGTAATACCAGCCTACTGTGGACCAGCACCCTGCACTCCAGCTATGCCCTGTTTGTTTAGCTCTGGGCCCCCTTTTTATATTCATTCTGCCATCTTCACATTCAGAAGTCACACAAACATTTCAAGGTCTGCCCTGTCCCACCTACCAATGGCTCAGAGGTTTCTCTGCTTCTCCATTTATGTAGAATGTGGGCCTACACAATAAAAAAAAAACCATATACCAGGAATGTGACACTAGTCTCAAAGTATATTCATGGGCTTATATCATGGATAATAGGTAATGTAGATGACATAACTGCATAGAAAACAATTGAGCAAGTATCACTCCTCTCCCTCCCTCCCCCTCTCTCTTCCTCCCTCCCTCCGTGTGTGTGTGTGTGTGTGTGTGTGTGTGTGTGTGTGTGTGTGTGTGTGTGTTTTCTTAAATACGGTTGTTCTGGTCCTATTCCTTCTATGAATAAATTTCACATCCATAATGAAGAATAAAAGAAAGCAGACACCAAGAGTAGGCCCTTTAGAAATCCCTACACATGAAACCCCAAATAGGGAAACTATGATTCTGGGATTCAGAATGCTAGCAGGCTGTACTGCTGGGGAAAGTTGGGGGGAACCTTTGGGGTATCTCTAAAGTGCTGTTTTGAGCTAGGGTCTGGTTATGCGAGTAGACACCCATGCAAAAATGTTTCAAGCTGTGCCAATAATATTTGTGAACGCTATTGCCTATTAAATTATACATCAATCAAAGAGAACAACAAAATCTGTTAGGAATGGTATCCCAAATACTTGTAATCTTCACTTTTGAAGGAATGGACAGGAAGGTAAAAAGTTCAAGGCTAGTCTGAGCACTTGTCTCAAACACACAAAACAAAATGCAACAAAACAGTAAGTTTATAGGGCTCCCTCCTTTCCTGCTGTACTCCCTAGAGGCCATATTTTTTTCCAGTAGTGGCCTGGAGTCTCATAAATTACTACCGGCCTGCCAGGCCTGGAGTGGGTTGAAGGGAGACACAGCGTTGGACATAGAGGTAGCCATTAAGACTGATGGTCTCTGGCCTTCTAGCTCTCAGACTACACTGAATGTTGCCCCTGCTGGTTCCTAAAAAAAAAAAAAATCCTCATAAGTTTCTTGCTTATACTGAGATTAAAAACCACAGGCTTGGGTCAACAGTGGGGGATTAGCTAAAGGATTAATTGCTAGGGCTTTTTTCTCTCTTGTCCAGAAATCTCACCTCTCACTTGTCAGGTGGGAGGGAGGTTTGGAGCAATAAACTCTTATTGAACCAGGAGGAGAAAGTTATTTGCAGAAGGAACAACTTTTATACAAGCAAATATGCATAAACTCACATGCATTCATATACAAATTCAAGCACACAGAATTATACACCTTCATGCATTCCAGTTGGGTTCAGCTGCTTGCTTATCTCATAACTACATACTTAGACACAACCATACTTACATATGCATATGAAGCAAAAGTCCAAGTGCCAGTGCAGAAAGAACTCACTCATTCTGGATGAAAAATGAGCTACAATCTTTATTGCAAAGAGAAAGAAAAAGCTTCTCTCCTCTTATCGCTAAATGAATTAAACCAAAGAATATGATAAAGAAGCTTTGTCCTCTTTAATAAGACTAAGCCACCTTGCTGTTAAGAAAAACCTGCTCCATCCTATGATAAAGAGAAGCCTGCCTGCTCCTTCTGCTCTCTCTGCAGCTCCTTCTTTGTCCCTCTTTCTCTCTGCATTTTGCCTATTGCTCTCTTCTTCTGCTCCTGCCTAATGTCCTCTTTATTTCTCAGGGAAAGTAAAAGGGGGAAAATCTATCAGACTATATGCTCTAAATTTCGTTGTGATCTTAATTCCTAAGCTACTCTACTCTGCTATCCTTCTCCTTCCTCCTCTAGTCTCACTCACTCCTAGCTCCTTGTCTGACTCCTTCTGCTGTAATGCCATGTAATGTAATCATTCCTAGGGTTTTTTTTGTGCCTTTTCTAGGGGAATAGACCACGTGATTTTTCCAACTATTCCCTGCCTCCCCCCCCCCTTTTTTTTTTTTACAAAAGTTCACTAAAAGTTCAAACTGAAATTCAAATCATAAATTGAATAAGAAGTTTACAGCAGAGATGTTTACTCCTATATCCATGAAGAGTAAATATCTGGATAAACATTAATTTTCTCTCACTGGTGCCACAGGTTCATGGAGAGTTAAAGGTCATAATTTTTGTGACTATGTTATCATTGAAATTCTGTATAGATAAACCCAGTCAATATTTTATCAACTGTCCTTGAACCTATAATAAATTGTTGGTTTCCTTTTATAAACATTGGCTAATTATTTTACCACCTCTTGGAATGTGTTGAAAGTTATAAATGCCTGTTTCCTATCTCAGAAGCAATTAACTCATGGCACTTGAAGACTGGCAGAACTCTCATTGCAGTTTTAATATCAAAGAGGGCTTAAATAGCAGTTCTATTACAAAAGGGCTTAATAATTACTAGTATAATTTTAGGAATTCTTATAGGATCATCATTCAGAATTAAGAAATCATCTATTTGTCTATATAGCATCACTACAAGACAGTACATCTTTGTTGACCTGCAGAATCTGACCAATGGGGTGGGCTAATACCTAACGATTGTCATATATATTTAATAATAACAAGAAAGGCATATCAGATGCAAGAAGCAATCCTGAGATGAAGTCTCTTTGGGACCTTGCCTCATAGAGCTCATCCATTGCAGACCATGCAAAAGTGATGGGCCAGTTCCAGGAAGGTCGCCTTAGCCGGTCTGTCTTGCTCTCAAGCACATTTGGTTTCTGCAGTCATGAGCAACTAATAGCAGGTGACCCTTCTCCATCAGCACCTATTTCCAGTTTATACAGCTGCTTCTCAGTGAGGATGGCTGACCTTCCCACAGTCCTCCATTGCTCATTGAGCACATACCTGTGGAAGGTTTCAGGGCTCCAACTCAGAGGAGGTTGTTTGTTTGTTTTGTGTATTAATGGAGATTTAGGATTATATTTTGTTACAACATGCTAAGATATTGTGGAAACTTAAGGGTTCTTTGGAAAGTCAGTTGTGTTGGATGGCATTTTGCTGGGGCAAACATATGAATGAGTGTTTTCCTGAAGTGGACACAGGTAAAAAGCTAAGGCAGACTCATGAAGGAACATTTCACTGAAGCAGACACAGGAGAAAAGATACATGCTAAAGCAAGCACATATGAAAGGATACATGATGAAGGATTCTTTGCCAACAACACACATGTATTGGTTTGCCATTGTGTAGTTGAGCTCATTTTGTCGGGACGCCATAGAGAGAAATACACCAAAAAACTTCTGGTGGTGTACTGCAGTTTCTTGCAGCTTCTACAGACTTATGCTATTTGGCAGAGTGATGTCAGCTGAGACAGATGCATGGACTGAGGCAAGATCAGTGGAGGACACATGATGTTTTCAGGGACAAAGACTGAGCTAGGCTTGTTTATAGAGCTAGCTGTGCAATGCTTGTTGGTCTCAAATCTTCACTGATCTTTGCTTCCCTGAGAGAGGCACAGCCAAGAACTTTTCCTGGTATCCCTCTGGGTCCCTCCTGCTGACTTGTGCTGAGGCTGAGGTCTGCTATCTCTGCTAGATAGTGTCACTGCTGCTGATTTGTGCTTGTAATCCTAACTCTATCAAACTGGACTGCTGCTGTATCCATAAAGTGTTTGTGAATGGATTGAGCTGCTGCTGCTGACTCCTATGAACTGAACTGCTGATTTCCTGACAATGCAGATGGGAGTTGCTCCAAAGAACCTTTCTAAACAGGTCCACTCCCCCTATATCCTTTCTTTTCCACTACCTCTGGTGGGTGGTGGGCTACAAGGGATGTTAAAGAATTCAAGAACCATCATTAAGAGCGGAGTGGGAGGCCGGACCGGGGAAGCCGAGCGACGGCGGTGGCGGTGGGGTTGGCCATGGTGGAGCTGGTGCAGGGGCAGAGCGCTCCGGTGGCCATGAAGGCTGAGGGCTTCGTGGACGCCCTGCACCGGGTCCGGCAGATTGCTGCTAAAATCGATTCAATTCCTCACTTGAATAATTCCACACCCCTGGTGGACCCCTTAGTGTACGGCTATGGAGTACAGAAGCGGCCCCTGGATGATGGAGTAGGTAACCAGTTAGGGGCCTTGGTACATCAAAGGGCAGTAATAACAGAAGAATTCAAAGTGCCTGATAAAATGGTTGGATTTATTATTGACAGGGGAGGTGAGCAGATTTCACGGATTCAAGCAGAATCTGGGTGCAAAATTCAGATTGCCTCAGAGAGTTCTGGGATTCCAGAGAGGCCCTGTGTACTTACCAGAACCCCAGAAAGTATTGAACAAGCCAAACGGCTCCTGGGGCAGATTGTGGACCGATGTCGAAATGGGCCTGGCTTTCACAACGATATAGATGGCAACAGCACAATCCAGGAGCTTCTTATCCCTGCGTCTAAAGTGGGGCTGGTCATCGGCAAAGGAGGGGAAATGATCAAGTAGTTGCAGGAGCGGACAGGTGTGAAAATGGTCAAGGTCCAGGATGGCCCACTGCCTACAGGAGCAGACAAGCCTCTCCGCATCACTGGAGATCCATTTAAAGTACAGCAAGCAAGGGAAATGGTCCTAGACATCATCCGAGAGAAAGACCAGGCTGACTTCCGAGGTGTGCGCGGCGATTTCGCCTCCCGAGTGGGGGGAGGTAGTATAGAGGTGTCTGTGCCTAGATTCGTTGTTGGGATTGTCATAGGAAGAAACGGAGAAATGATTAAGAAGATCCAGAATGACGCCGTCGTGAGGATCCAGTTCAAACCAGACGATGGGATTAGTCCAGAAAGAGCAGCGCAGGTCATGGGCCCTCCAGATCGGTGTCAGCATGCAGCACGACTCATCAATGAGCTCATCCTCACGGCACAGGAAAGAGAGATCCTTGGAGGCCTTACGGTAGCAAGAGGAAGAGGCCGAGGCCGTGGCGAATGGAGTGTGGGCACTCCTGGTGGCGTCCAGGAAATTACATACACGGTGCCAGCTGATAAATGTGGCCTTGTGATAGGCAAAGGGGGCGAGAACATCAAAAGCATCAACCAGCAATCGGGTGCCCACGTGGAGCTTCAGCGGAACCCGCCCCCTAACACCGACTCTAACCTGCGGATATTTACCATCAGGGGTGCGCCTCAGCAGATCGAGGTGGCCAGGCATCTCATAGATGAGAAAGTTGGCGGTGCCAGCCTCGGAGCCCCTGCAGCCTTCGGACAGAGCCCCTTCAGCCAGCCACCAGCTGCACCACATCAAAACGCCTTTCCTCCCAGGGGCTTCGCTGCTAAAGTTAACGGGAACCCCCACAGCACCCCTGTGAGTGGCCCTCCAGCTTTTCTGACCCAAGGCTGGGGCAGCACTTACCAGGCTTGGCAGCAGCCTACACAACAAATCCCAAGTCATACCACCAGTGCTGCCCCACAGGCCAGCTCCCCCCCAGACTACACGATGGCCTGGGCAGAGTACTACAGGCAGCAGGCCGCCTTCTATGGGCAGACTTTAGGGCAGGCTCAGGCCCACAGCCAGGAGCAGTAGATGGGCATCTGCCTCGGCTCTTCCCCGAAATCAGTGTGAAAGAGACCTGTTTGTTACAGAGATTTTTAGATTTGCAAACCTTTCAATGAAGACCTTTGTTTTGTTCTGTGAAACACTATATTTAGATTAACAGAAATTTTCTAAAAATCGGGAAAATTACTTACTAAACATTGCTGGTAATTTTTGTGCCATGATTTCTTTGTAAATGTGTAAGCTCTGGAGCTCTTTTGGAGCAGAACCTGCAAGCTCAGGTGCCCGAACTCTCCTCAGAGCCTTGACATTGCATCAGATGATGGTTTGTCTTGTGTCTTTTTAGTTACAGTTTGGGGTGGGTTGTTTTTGTTGGATGGTAGTGGGGTTTTTTGGTATTTGTTTTTTTTTTTTTTTTATTTGCTTTTTTTTTTCATTGTTTTTGGGTTTTTTTGGTTTTGTTTTTGTTTTTCTGTTACAACAGAAAAAATGGCTTGGAAGTCTTAGGTGGCAATGTAACAAATTCTTTAAAAAATGTTTAAGCAGTATTTAAGTATTCATAATGTAAATTCATTAAGTGTTTCACCTCTAATTTCTTGTATCTTGGCTGTCTGGTTTTATTATATTTTTTAAAAACTGAACTATTATGTATTGTAATTAATGATGTGAACTTCGAGCTGAGACGGGTCCTTGGGTTGCAGGAGGGTCATTTGTAGGTTGTGTCATTTCTAGCGTTTTGATGGTGATGCAGAGACGCAGTCCACCTTCGTGTAATCTGCCCATCTCCATTTTCCAGGGCAGTTGTGTGGCTAAGACCTCCAAGCTGGTTTTAAAAACAAAAAGCCTTTCTCTATTCTCAGAAATATAAATACTGTTATTTTTAACATTAAAAAGAAATTCAATATAACTTTTAACAAACACTGTGGACATTAAACCATATAAAAAATGTAGCAACTAATTTTTAATTCCAGGGTGTTTTTTGCTTTTTTCCTTAAATATTTTCTTAATATTTGTCAAATTAACTAGATAAATAAATCAAGTATTAACCACAGTATGAGTTAAATAATTTTGATTTAATAAAAGGGATAATATGATTTCAATGTTTACTGTAGTGTATGTTGTACAGATAACATGTATTTTTAAAGAAAAAACGGAATCGAAGCTATTTTTTCTTGCATTTTGAATTGACCTGAGGAACATTCCGTTTGAAATGCGCTCGTTACAGTTTGCCGTTCTTGTTTTCCTTACAATGCTTGAAATGTCTAACTATTGAAACGGCATTGAAAATGTTATGCATGTTGTTGTTTTTTAAAGGTGTTCTTTTTATTTGACTGACAATTCATTTTACACTCTATATAATAAAATTTCCACAAGATAAAAAAAAAAAGAACCATCATTAAAAATAGGATTGGAAAAAAAATTAAAGTTACAGTATTGTACTTGTGCAACTCATTTGAAAGTGTAATGTAAAGTTCTAGTCCTTGAAAGCTGCTATTAAAAACTATTTAAAATAATTAAAAATACAACTTTATGGTCAATTAATGTGTGGTCTTGTAGGTACTCATTTTGTTATTTACTAAGATAAGCTTTATTTACTCTCCTGTAGAAGTTTTCAAGGTTAATCAGATAGTAAATAGTTAGAAATAAACAATTCAGATATATTATAGATAGATAGATAGTCTTCAAAACCACATAGATTCACAGAATATGGCATTTAAAGATGTAATTTTAGTAATTTAAGCCTTTTTGGAAATTCCTGGAAGCACCCCCATTCTACTTCAAAGAAGATGATGAGCATTGAAGAACCTCCATGTGTAATTGTTGACTTGTGGCAAGCTAGTAACTGGGCAAATATGCTCTTGCTTCGAATACCAAGCCAGCTCAGTCAGTCAACATGGTCTCAAGAGAGGGAGTGAGGACTGAAAGGAAAAAGACAATTAGACAACACTATAACATGACTCCAGCCAGTGCTGAGGCTGAAACAGATTTATTTTTCTCCAGTCTGCTTTTATACTATTCTAAGTACATGCAAAAAATAAGGTCAGTTCTAGGTCAAGGAACAAACACAATAAACAAAAATAGTCAATAAAAAAAGTCCGGTGGTATTCAGGAACTTATCAAGATGATCAAGATCTTGAGCCTACTCCCTTGTCCTAGCCCAAAGTCAAATTCTTGCTTGGGTCTGTCCCGCGCACCTCTCGCCAGCAAGAAGACACGCAACACGCAGGCCTCGTCTGCAGTTCAGCTTTATTCAGCCGTTGATGGAGGAGGAACCCCGGGGCCCCAAAATGGCGCTGTTATATAGCCCTGAGGCAGCGTGTCCTCCACTGATTGGCGCGCCCCGGGAGTGGGCGGTGATTAGTCATGTACACCCATAATGCGCTTCGGGGGTTTTCCCGCGCTATCCATAAGTTTCCTTAGAGCGACAGTGGAGGTCAGCGCCATCTTGTAATGGCGAATACTCTAACCGCTCCTTACATCTCCCCCTATTCTTTCAAGTAAGAAGGAGAGGGGGGTCAGCTGGGTTAATAGGGCCACACCTCCCTACAGTGGTATCAAAACACAGAACCAGGCTCGATCAAGCGAATTCTGTCATGAGTGAATAGGCGATCA
>CM052713.1:13603888-13775541 GCA_028551405.1 Uromys caudimaculatus
CCCTTCAAGATCCAGGAACAAAAGACAAAGCGAAGAGCAGCAAAAAGAATAGGAGGAAAATCACGATCTTAAGTTCCCAGCACTGCAAAGTAAACCAAAGCCCATCAGATTACACTTACTAGAGATGAATTAAATTCCCTAATTAAAAAAGAGAAGGCTGGAGCTTCCGTGATGGGTCAGCTGTCAAGAACATGGTCTGCTCTTAGGGAATCAGAGCGGGTCTAAAGGGCTGAGCCATCTCTCCAGCTCCAACCATTCACTTTCAGTGCCAATGAGTTCTTTAAGCCACATCGTGGTACAGTCCTGGCTGGGCCATAGCCTTAGCTGTTTAGCTGGTCTTCCATAGCTGTGTTTCCTTCCTCCCTGTCAAGCTGACAAAAGAGTAGTTCTTGGCAGGGTGCTAGTGGCACATGCCTTTAATCCCAGCAATGGGGAGACAGAGGCAGGGGGATTTCTGTGAGATCCACACTAGCCTCATTTACAAAATGAGTTCCAGGGCAGCTACACAGAGAAACTCTGTCTGGAAAATCAAACAAACAAAAATGTGTAGTTCTTAAAGCATGCCTCAAAACTGGAGGTTTAGCTTAAAGATAAATGTGTCCTTAGCATGTACAAAGCTCTGAGTTCCATGCCTGGCCCCCTCCTCTCTCTCACTCCCTCTCCTTCTTCCCCTCCCTCCCCCTCCCAAACCATAAATCAGATTTTAAAGGTATACATGTGCTTGAAAGCCTTCAGTGGTTTCTTGTTCTTGGAGTAGAATTCAACCTTCATTCTCTGTCCTGTTCCCCATCTAACAGCTGCCACAATAGCTTTCTTGCACACACACACATACACACACATGCATACACACACTTGCACACACACACACATGCATACACACATGGATACACACACATGCAGACACACACACATGCAGACACAAACACACACATGCATACACACACTCGCGCACACACACATGCATACACACACACATGCATACACACACATGCATACACACACATGCATTCACACACATGCATACACACACATGCATTCACACACACATGCATACACACACATGCATTCACACACACACATGCATACACACACATACATGCACACACACATGCACATACACACATGCATACACACATGCATTTACATACTTGCACACACACATGCATACACGCATACACACACACACATGCATACGCACACGCATGCATACACACACATGCATACGCACACTCGCACACACACACACACACCCTGCCCCCTCTGGATGGCCATTGCCCTGCTGCAGGCCTTAGCTTGGGTTTTCTCCTCCAGGAGGCTCGCCTTGCTGGCCCAGCCCAGCTAGACTCAGGCCTTTGCCTGCTTCTCCTAATTACCGTTTGTTATTTCCAGCCTAATGTTTAAATATCTTTAAATATCTTGCATATTTATTTAATTTTATTTCTGTCTCAGTAGATGATTTTTTTATTATTCTTATTTTATTTGAGATGGTCTGTCGCTCTGTAATTTATCTGATCTTAAACTCTTGATCCTCCTGCCTCAGCTTCCTGAGTGGTGGGAACACAGGTGTGACCACCACATGCAGAACTTTTTGCCTTCCGATTCTTGTCAGTGTGTAAACCCATCCCTCACATCCCTTGTCTCAGTGCAACTGAGCCTTTAAATGATGTTGAATAAGATGACTGCGGCAAGCATTCCATCCTGGTAACCGATTTCCTGGAAAGACTCTGAGAGCTTCGTGGCTTTAACAAGAGCTGCTGTTAACTTCTGGTGAGCATTCTCTGTCACATCTCAGATTCCTTCCCTTGCAGAACACAGTGGTGCACAATTTAATTCCAGTACTGGGGAGGTGGAGGTGATAGATCAGGAGTTCAAGGCTAGCCTCAGCTGCATAGAGAGTTTGAGGCCAGCCTGGGCTACATGTCTTCTAGATTACTTTTACTTTTCCAGTTTCTGCTATTCCAACCAGCCTATTTAAATTCTCTATTTTATTGTGGTTAGTTGTATTTTTTAGGGATAATTTTCTCTAGATGTTCAAGTAGGCTGCCAGGGAGTCCTATGTAATAATGTCTTATAATTATTTTTCTTTCTTTTGAATCTGTTATTATATTGCTTTTCTAATTTCTAATATTATCTGTATCTTATATCTTTCATTGTTTTCTAATGGGCTACCTATTTATATTATTAAAAATAAGCTGCTGGGCAGTGGCACATACCTTTAATCCCAGCACTTAGAAGGCAGAGGCAGATGGATCTCTGTGAGTTCAAGGCCAGCCTCGTCTACAGAGTGAGTTCCAGGACAGTCAGAAACCCTGTTTCCAAAATTTAAAACCAAAACCAAACTAAAAAAAAAAAAAAGCTTTGGGCTGGGCCTGCTGGTGCCAGTCTGTTACCCCGGCTACTTGAGAGGCTAAGAAGAAGTCCAGTAGGTGACACCCTGTCTGCTCTAGAAAGCAAACTCAAGGCCAGCCTGATGTGAGCCTTAATGAAGCCTCACTTCAAAAAAAGAAAAAAAAAAAAAAAAACCAAAAAACAACAACAATAAAAAACAACAAAAAACTAACAGTAATAAATAAAAGCTAAAAGAGGGCTGGGATATAGAGTTCCTGCCTGTGTGTGCAAGCCTTTGGTTTCAAGATCCACCACTGAAAGAAAACTAACACACAAGGAACCACCCACTGCACACTTTAGGGAATGCCCAAAAGCTATGAGCTCAGACTCAAGGAGCTCTCTGTATACCAGTGTTCATGGCACCAACCGTGGTGTTCAGTAAACTCCTTTAAGCACACTTGTGGGCAACAGTATCACACTGTAAAACACTGTGAGTGTGTAGCTCACTAACGGTAGTGTATATGGCACAGAGTGGGCCCCACACTGCTATGGGGTGGCTATGCACTGCTGCTGCTAAGGTGGGCTCATGAACACACTGCTGCAACAAACTCCAAGTTTGATGATGCAAAGACAACTCGGAGAGTTTGTGTATCATCACTGACACCTGGCTCTTCAGAGCTCCTTCCTATAAAAACTAATATGGAAATGGGGCCATAAGGATTGTCTCATGAGTTCCAGGTAAGTGCTTCACTACTAAGCTACATCTGAGGGAGGCAAGCATAGGGAATGGCCTAGTAATTCTGACTCTGCACACCAAATACACTTGCTTGCCTATGTCCCCTACCTGCACACACCCCTCTCTGAACAATACACCTAACCACATGCTGGCACCCCAGAACACCACCTGCAAGCTGTTCACACATCTCTCTGAACAAAGGAAAATGTTTCTTCTCCCCTTGACCACAGCAACTTAAGCAGATTCTATCCAGATTGTACCCTCCTTATGCCTAGTAAGAGGCCAGAAAGTCCCTGTCCTGAACTGCTTTGGGGTACATGCACAATCAGGCAAAACTGTATCTCCAAGTGAACTTTTAGGGGAGCCCCTATTGATCTATGTATATGCCTCTGTATAATTGGATGTGCACATGATTAAAAGTAGATGCTCTACGCTGGTGGTGGTGGAACACATCTTTAATCCCAGCACTCAGTAGGCAGAGGCAGGTGTGTTTCTGTGAGTTTGAGGCCATCCTGGTCTACAGAGAGGTCCTGAACAGCCAGGGCTGCACAGAGAAACCTTATTTCAACACACACACACACACACACACACACACACACACACACTGTTCATCTGTGTTTAGTTGATTTCATGCTTACATAACTTTTTGAAGGCAAATCTATGTCAGTATATATCAAATTTTAATCATTCCTTGGGGTATGGGCCAAGTGTTTCCATGTTCTTGAATAAACAAAATAAAGTCACACACAGATTGAGAAGTAGCAAAAACACTTTATTCAAAGTAAAGAAATAGTATAGAATAGAAAGGAATATGTTTGCCAGGGTTGCCAGCCAGCCATAAGAGCACAGATGCCCAAGGGCCCCAGCCATTGCCTGGCCTCCCTTCTTATGGGTCTAAAGGGAGGGAGCTGGTTACTGATGGCTGTAGCTTGAGTGGTTCTCTACTTTGATTGACAGATGATGCCATATAATCATTTTTTTACTGTTTGTGTTTCTTCCCATAAAGCATCTATCTATCTATCTATCTATCTATCTATCTATCTATCTATCTATCTATCCATCCACCCACCTATCTATCATTTTTCAAGACAGGGTTTTTCTGTGCAGCCCTGGCTGTCCAGGACCTCTCTGTAGACCAGGAAGGCCTCAAACTCACAGAAACACACCTGCCTCTGCCTACTGAGTGCTGGGATTAAAGATGTGTTCCACCACCACCAGCGTAGAGCATCTACTTTTAATCATGTGCACACCCAATTATACAGAGGCATATACATAGACCAATAGGGGCTCCCCTAAAAGTTCACTTGGAGACACAGTTTTGCCTGATTGTGCATGCACCCCAAAGCAGTTTAGGACAGACCGGACTTTCTGGTCTCTTACTGGGCATAAGGAGAGTACAATTAACATTTTCCTTTGTTCATAGAGATGTGTGAACAGCTTGCAGGTGGTGTTCTGGGGTGCCAGCATGTGGTTAGGTGTATTGTTCAGAGAGGGGTGTGTGCAGGTAGGGGACATAGCCAAGCAAGTACATGATGCGAATTAACTTAAAATTTTAAGTTATAAAGTAAGCCACAAGTCGGCGTGGTAGGGCATGGTGTGAGTACACTTGGAAAGATGAGACAAGAGGGCCACGAGAAGGAAAGGGTTCAAGACCAACCTGGGTAACATAGCAGACCTTAAAAAAAAAAAAAAGAAAAGAAAATATGATGATTTCTTAACTATCAGTAGGAAAACTGCAACAGTGAACAGAAAAACAGCTGGGAAAGGCAAGAGAAACAAAATGCAAATGAACAAATGCATACCCTCTAAACCGTAGTCCACAGAGAAATGAAGACTGATGTCATAGAGAAGCAACCGTCCACATCACTGAACTGGAGGAAGTCAATTGTGCCAAAAGCTGCCGATGCAGTTTATTGCTTTAGAAAAAGTCTGGGCATTGGGGCCAGAGAGAGGGCTTAGAGGTCAAGAGCACTGACTGCTCTTCCAGAGGTCCTGAGTTCAATTCCCAGCAACCACATGGTGGCTCACAACCATCTGTAACGGGATTTGGCGCCCTCTTCCTGTGTGTCTGAAGACAGCAACAGTGTATGCATAGACATAAAATAAATAAATCTTTTTTTAAAAAAAAAATGTCTGGGCATCAATTTGAAACACAGAAGCCAAGTTTGCCTTGAAATTTTGTAGCACAACCCTGCTGTGCATCCCTGTACAAACGACAGGCACACAAGGTGACGCCACCCAGAGTGTCCCCGGGGACCTGTTCCCTAACAAGGGCAAATGCAAACGCGCTAAGTTCCGTCCGTCCATCCGTAGGAGGATGCAGAGCTGCAGCTCTCTGCTCTTGTTTGTGTTTTTTGTGAGGAGAGCTCACTGTGTGGCTGAGGCTGGCCTCAAATTCTTCATCCTCCTGAGGGATGGGATCTCAGGCACATGCCGCCATGCCTGACATGTTAAATATAGTCAACTGACAATGATCTACTACTCCACAACAAAAATAAATTTTGCTTATTGTAATCAGCATTAAGCAGGATTGGCAGGGCAGCTCAGAAGGTGGAGGCATTTGCTCCCAAGTCTGGTGCCTTCATGGTGGAGGGAGAGCCAGCTTTCTCTGGCCGCCACACTCATGCTTTGGCATGCTCATGCACCTTCCACAGAAAATAAATAAATTTAGGAAAAAAAATAAAGAATGAGTTGCATGGTGTCCCAGCTAGGCTTCCTTATGAATATTAATTCATTTACTGAATGAACAGAGCTAGATTTAACAATAGGAATAAACTCCCAAAGCATCATGTTGGCCAAACAACGAGCCTAGAAATGTTACCCATAAATTAACCATGCATGTGAAGCAAGGCCATACTGATTCTAGCCCAGAGGCTGATACTCCAAAATCCCAGCAGAAGCAGGAGGATCGCTGTGAGTTCCAGACCAGTCAGGGATATATGGTGAGGATTTGTCCAAAAAAGAAGCAAACAAGAAATAAAACTGTATTCTAACTGGGTGTGGTGATGGGAGTCTATAATCTCAACACTGGGGAGGTTGAGGCAGGAGGAGCAGGAATTTAAGTCATCATTAGCTACATAGCAAGTTCAAGGTCAGAAGGAACTTGAGATTTTTTTATCTCAAAACCAAAAAACAATAACCCAATACATACCAAATAATACCCATTCTATAGTGTTTAGAAATCCTCACTATGGGGCGAAGAGAAGGTCGGGGGAGGAGGGTCCCCAGAGCCTTAGCAGCAAGGAAGCTGCAGTTCAGTGCTGACTGGTGAGCGGATTATTCCACAGGCCTTAATATATCTCTGAATTATCTCATAACACTTTCTTTTTTCTAAAGAAAAGCCTCCCACTCTGAGTTTCCTTCCTTCCAGGCTTCTATTCTTATTTTACATGCCTGTGATCATTCTGTGTATACATATTTATATTCTATTTCTCTCACCCTTAAGTTCACACGTATAATTTAAGAGTCTTCAGAACGTTCATAACAGCACATGCTGTCCCAGCCAAGATGGCCTGTAGTACTCATCCACGTTGACTCTAATTTTTAAGTCTGCCATTTTCTCGCTCTTTACCATGAAGGATAGCTGTCTGTATGAAAAGCTTTGGGCCAATATTTAGCTTCGTATTGATACAATTCCAGGAGTAGAATTATAGAATCGGGACGTATAAACAGTCACACTCAGCCTCTGGAGCATTACGTTTTGTTAAGAGCTGTTCTAATCTTATATCTTCTGCAGATGTGTACCTCCCTCCACAACCCAGCCAGGTCGACTGGAAAGCCACTATAAAACTCTTAACTGCCTTCATCTTCAGAAATGGAGGGTTATTGAAGGTATGTCTTCACATGCATATCAGTTCTCTGTATAGGAGAACCCCGTCAGTGTTATAGGGAGGGGACCCACTGTCTGGTCCCACAGGAGCCCCTGCAGGCTCACAGACCTAGTAGTGCCTACCCCTTTCCTCATAAGCTGCCACCAAGAGATCACAGGGTCAGATTTGTCAGGTTGGGTTGGGATAGGTGTTGAGGCTCTAGTTTCTCAGAATGTCAGAGCAAGCCTTGCTGCCTAGTGATACTCAGGCCTTTGGTTTCTCCTAGCTGCACACATAGCCCTTTCACCTTCCTTCCCAGGCCCTCCCTGGAACACACACACACACACACATACACACACACACACACACACACACACACACACACACACACACCACATACAGCTAGGAGGACCCACAGCATCCTTTCCCACAGAGAGACTGTAATTTGGGGGTAAGTGTGAATTGAGGAAGTTAGGAAGGGAGGGGCAAAGTGGGTGGGAGGTGGGATTGGGAGGAAGGTGGATGAAAAAAGAGGGGGAACACAGGCCTGGAGGAGGCAGAGGCTGAGGGAAGGGGGTGCGTGGGAATGTTCACCAGAACCAGGCTGTGGAAGTGGAGGCACTGAGGAGGAACAGGATGCTGCAGACTTGAGTGAGGGTTGAGTGAAGGTAAGAGGAGCTCCCCAAGGCAGGGGCTCTGCCAGGAAGGAAGTGCCCTACTGCAGTGCTGGGAAATACATTAGGAAGTGCAGTAGAAAGTGCATTGGGTAGTGCATACAGTAGTGCATTGGGAAATGCATCAGGAAGTGCATTGAGAAGTACATTGGGAAGTGCATCGAGAAGTGCATTGAAAAGTGCATTGAGAAGTACATTGGGGAGTGCATTGGGAAGTGCACTAGGAAGTGCATTGGGAAGTGCAATAGGAAGTGCATTGGGAAGTACATGGTGTTCCTGCAGAAGAAGATATCAAGGGGAGGACCTCAAGGGCAGCACCAGACAGGTGATAGGGTTGGAGACACTGAAGAATTACCAGGTAGATCCTCCAGGGACACCCTCCCACACCTTGAGAGATAAAATAGTTAAATGATGACCTAATTGCAAGTTGTCTGAAACTATGCAGCCCTAAAGACAATGCTGCCTCCTTGGTATTGGATAACCAACGGTGGGGCTCTTCCTGTGGGAAGAGCATTTCTTCCAGTGTCAGCATTCCCTAGCTACGTATAGCTCTTTGTCTAGGGTTGAGGCCCAAGGAGCTTTCCCAGTTCCCTGTTATCTTGCCCATTGGTGTTCCCATTCAGGTCTTCTTTAGGCATCCATGTTGAAAGTGTTCGGCCCTGAGACCGTATGCATATATGTAACATTATATGAACAAAGCAGGTTGTATTTACGTATTTAGTAATCTACAAAAACAAATAGCCACCCACATGTCACACCAATTAAATAAAATTTAACTTTTATTTAATAATAAAATAGCCTTTTAATAAAAAGCTATGAATTTGAGAGAGAGCATGGGACAGGTTGGAGGGAGAAAATGGGAGAGGGAAAATGATATAATTATATTATAATATCAAAATTAAAATTTATTATAAATAAAAATAATAAAACTAAGTACACACCATCATGAGACATACAGAGCCTCTTGTAGGCTTAGATTTTTTCAAAACTACTTATTTAAAACCTTTACTAAGAGTTCCATTAATAAGGTACCATCAACCAGGCAGCATACACTAGCTGGCCTGAGGCACCCACACACCCACACACCACACACACAGCAGAGGACTGCCTGGTCTGGCCTCATCAGAGAAGATGCACCTAACCTTTGAGAGAGTTGAGGCCCCAGGGAGTGAGGAGGCCTGGGGGGGTGAGGGGGTGAGGGGGACACCCTCTTGGAGGTAGGGGGGAGGGAGAGGAATGGGAAAAGGAACTGTTGGGGATAACGACTAGACTATAAAAAGATAAAAAAAAAAAAATTTAAAAAGAAAAGTAGTTCTTTGGGGTGGTTCTAATCTTTGTAGTCAGAATATCAAGAGTCCAGTCCAAAACATCAAACACAGATCAGTAGTGGCCGTCCAGTCCAAAACATCAAACACAGATCAGTAGCGGCCGTCCAGTCCAAAACATCAAACACAGATCAGTAGCGGCCATCCAGTCCAAAACATCAAACACAGATCAGTAGCGGCCGTCCAATCCAAAACATCAAACACAGATCAGTAGCGGCCGTCCAGTCCAAAACATCAAACACAGATCAGTAGCGGCTGTCCAGTCCAAAACATCAAACACAGATCAGTAGCGGCCGTCCAGTCCAAAACATCAAACACAGATCAGTAGCGGCCGTCCAGTCCAAAACAACAAACACAGATGAGTAGCAGTAGTCCAGTCCAAAACAACAAACACAGATGAGTAGCAGTAGTCCAGTCCGAATGGCAAACACCAAACATGCATCAGTAGCAGCAGGCTTGATCCAGAAGAAAGGGCAAGGCCCTGCGGAAGCAGCACGTGGAGTGCTATAAGTTCTTTAGAGCTTTTCTATCTAGGAAGTCATGACAAGCGAAAATCAGTGAAGACCAGCAAAGCGTTGCAAGGTGCACCAATGCCAGAGAGTCCTCTCACCGTCTGTGCCGTTTTGTTCATATTCCTTCTGAGCACCACATGCTCTCTCAAGCGTCCACTCCAGCAAAACATCATATGCCTTCTCACAAGACAGCTTCCAGAAAAACAGCACGTGTCCGTTCTCAGCAAAACATCCTCTCATAAAACAGCTTCTAGAAAGTGTGTGTCTCATGTTGTTCCCAAGCTTGGGAGGCCAAACCTGGCTCGAGGAGATCCAGGTGTCCCTATCCCCATCTCCCCAGTGTGGTCACACTGAATAAATCTCTTTTCTCTATTAATTTAGCTTTTTAAAATTGACTTTCTGGGGAGGGTAGAAGAAGGCATCATATGCCCTGGAACTGAAATTAGGGATGTGTTAACTTGTCATGTAGGTAGTGGGAACCAACCCCTGGCTCAAGACAACAAGTGTTCTTAGCAGCTCTGCCATCCCTCCAGCCTCACATGATATTTCTGGAGTTAAAAGCCCATGGACCAAGCCAGGCAGTGGTGGCCCACGCCTTTAATCCCAGCACTTGGGAGGCAGAGGCAGGTGGATTTCTGAGTTCGAGGACAGCCTGGTCTACAGAGTGAGTTCCAGGACAGCCAGGGCTACACAGAGAAACCTTGTCTTGAAAAACCAAATAAAAAAATTTTTTTAAAAAAGCCCATGGACCTGCCTTTGCCTGGCAAGCGATGATATATGTTATCTTATGGCTTATACTTTCTCTTTTTTTTGTTTTAAACATTTTTTATGTGCATTGGTGTTTTGCCTGCATGTATGTCTGTATGAGGATGTCAGATCCCTTGGAACTAAAATTACAGACAGTTGTAAGTTGCCATGTGGGTACTGGGAATTGAGTGCTTCCAACTGCTGATCCATCTCTCCAGTTCCATAAAAACAAATTAATTTCAAGCCTAGATCTCACTATGTAGTCTAGGTTAGCTCAAACTCTGAACCCTACTGTGTCAGCATCCTTGGTGCTGGGACTCTCAGATATGTAATCCAATGCTCTGCTTATGATCCTTTATTTTGCTTTATCTCACAAGGATGCTGGTCTCAGCATCAGCTGCCCACCAACCAGGTTGCGGGCTGCTTCAGCTTTCAGGGTCAGCCTGGGCTGATTAAAGGTTCTCTGGTTCAGTGCAGACACCATGGAGGCTGTGGCCTCACTTAGAGCAAGTGGAGTATGTGGAAGAAGGGGTAGCAATGATAGGACAGTGGAAAGAGATGGTGTCTTACATTTGTTGGGAAGAAGGCTTGACAATATGACTAAGAAATCCAGAGTGTGGTGAGGGCTGGGGAGATGGCTCATTGGGTAAAGCTCAAGCATGGGGACCTGACCTGTGTCTCCAGAACCTGTGGGAAAGCCAGATGGTGGTCACTTGTAATCCCAGTGCTGGGGAGGCAGAGGCACACAGATCTCAGGAGCTCCCTGACCTAGAGAGTGATGATCTAAAGTGCTTAAGGCCCCAAATTCAATTCCCAGCACAGAAGTGAAGAAAAGTAGATGGTTTCTGAGGAGCACGGATACTCAAGGTTGTCCTCTGGCCACCTCACATGTGCACACACACATACACGTGCACATACATGAATATGCACACGTGCATATGCACACGCATACACGTGCATACATACATGCACACGCACACACATGCATGTGTACACATACATACACACACGTGCACACACATGCACACACACACAAACGTGCATGCACACACATACACTAAAATCAATCTAGAGACTGATTGCTAGAATTAACTGTGTGTTTGGGAGATGGTCTTTTTTTTCTTCTTGGTGTTTTCCTTTATAAAACAAGTGACATGAGATTTTCTTCTGTCTTTGAAAAGATTGAGCTTATCAAATAAATTCTGTTTATTAACTAATAACTGACTTTGTTATTACTTCTATTAATCAGAGTCATTTATAAATAACAGAATGCCTAATCAACCTGAAATATATATACATATACACACTTACACACACATATACATACATACACACACATATGTAGCCACACTACTAAGTGGCACTTCTATACAAAAGAGAAATTTGGTTTTAAAATTTTGTCTCCCTCTTTATAAGAGGTAAATATTTAATTGTAGTTAATGTTTTTGAATGGTGAAGAAACCATTGGACCCCTAAGAATCCATTCTAAAGAGAGAGCATTTCAATTGCAGATGAAAAATACACCCACAAAGCTGTATGTTGCATTGCTTACAATGACTTACACAGGAGAAACATCCTAAATAGTTATCTATAAATTAGTTTGGGCACGTTTGCGTATTTACAAAATGGCATATTTTGCAGCCGTTAGAAATTATGCTCAGCCTTAGTTAGTTAGGGTAAGGAAAGATTTCCTACGCAGGGCACCAAACCCAGAAGTCATTAAGGAAAAGCTGACAGGCTTGACACCGTAAATATTAAAGACCCTCGTTCCTGGAGGACGCCATAAAGAAAGGGAAACACGAGTGACAAACCGAGACAAATATACAAGAGGGACAATATTAAACTGTGTATTTTTATTTTCTCTGTAAATCACACTCTTTCAACTTCTGTCTTCCAAGGATGAGTTTCGTAACCAAGACAAGTTCTTTGGGGTGATTCCAATCTTTTTGTCAGCAGTCCAGTCTACTAGCAAAATGCCAGACATGAATCAGCAGCAGTGGCTCGATCCAGAAGAAACCACAAGACTCTACCAATTGCTCAAGCGGCAAGAAGCAGCCAGAACACTGTCAGAAGTTCTTTGGTGCATTTCTTTCCATGAAGGTCTCTTAGTTAGGGTTTTACTGCTGTGAATAGACACCATGACCAAGGGAACTCTTTTTTTTTTTTTTTTTTTAAAGATTTATTTATTTATTATATGTAAGAATGCTGCAGCTGTCTTCAGACACCTTTTCTTCTCCCTCTGGCCCTGCTTGCTGTAGCTGTTTTCAGACACCCCAGAAGGGGGCATTGGATCTCATTATGGATGGTTGTGAGCCACCATGTGGTTGCTGGGAATTGAACTCAGGACCTCTGGAAGAGCAGCCAGCGCTCTTAACTACTGAGCCATCTCTCCAGCCCCTCAAGGGAACTCTTATAAGGACAACATTTAATTGAGGCTGGCTTACAGGTTCAGAGGTTAGTCCATTATCATCAAAGTGGGAGCATGGAAGCATCCAGGCAGGCATGGTGCAGGAGGAGCTGAGAGTTCTACAGCTTCATCTGAAGGCTGCTAGCAGAATACTGGCTCCCATGTGGTTAGGAGGAAGGTCTTAAAGCCACACCCACAGTGACACACTTTCTCCAACAAGGCCACACCTCCAAATAGTGCCACTTCCTGGGTCAAGCATATTCAAACTACCACGGAAGTCATGATGGGTGATCAGTGATGAAAGCAAGGAGAACCAATGCCAGAGCATTGTCCACTGTCTGTTGGGTTATACTTATACTTTTTCCAAACATCACGTGTTGTTTCAAGGTCCACTCCAGCAGCATCACATGCCCTTTCACTAGACAGCTTCCAGAAAAACACCATGTGTCTGTTCTCAGAAAAACATCTTCCTATAAGACAGCTTCCAGAAAAACCATCTCATGATACAATGGAGTCTCCAACGAAACCAGAAATTCCCACTTCAGGAGAGGCCTGAGAAATATTCTGTTCTTAAAAGCCACAAAAGAAAGCTTCTAAGATGTGGCTCATAAAGGATATGTGAGTGAAGGGGCTTATGGAATCTTCTTCCACGATTAAGGAGCGTTGCTGAGGCCAACTGTGCAACAAGGGAATCCCTGAGAGGTAACCATGTGAAGCTGTGAAGGAGAAACCTGGTTTGCATCAGAGATCCCAAGATTTTAAACTCACCAGAGCCACAGCAAGCTGCCAAGGAGAGCTTCATAGAGGAAGTAGAGCCAGCTTAAGAGAGAGCAGTGCATTGCAGGTGCCAGAGCTGGAAAGTCAGAGCTATCTAAGCCCTCTGACATCACACACAGAGCCACAGGATTGGATTACAGGCATTGTCTCACAAGATGTTGGTCTAGTTTTGGTCAAGTATTTTCTCATTTAGCCTTCTTTCCTCATTTTTGGAATGGTGATGTATGTTCTGCACCATTGCATGTTGGAAATATATAATTTGTTTTTGTTTTGCTTTGTTTTGTTTGTTTTGTTTTGTTTTTTTGCTTTTGATTTTACAGGGGTTACAGTTAAGAGATTGTCTTGAGTCTCCGAAGAGACTTTGGGCTTTTAAACTGTGTTGAGATTTTGAAGTCATTTCAAGTTGGACTAAATGCATTTTGAATCGTGTTATGGCCATGTACCTATGGGAACTGGAGATACAATGTGTTAATTTGAATGAGAATGGTCCCTATATGTTCTTATGTTTGAATACTTCATCTTCTATTAATGGAACTGTTCGAGAAGGATTGGGAGGTGTGGCCTTGATGAAGGAAGTATGTCCCTAAGAGTGGCCTTTGAGGTTTCAAAAGATTCTAACCATTTCCATTTAGCTCTCTCTGCTTTTTGTTTTTATCTCAAGATGTGAGCTCTCAGCTACTGCTTTAGGGTCATGCAATGTTCCACACCATGATGGTTATGGACTGTAACCCTCTGAAACTGTAAGTCCCAAATAAACTCTTTCATAAGTTACTGTGATCAGTACCTTAACACAGCAATACAAAAGTAACTAAGGCGCACCATAACAATGAGGTAGCTAGAAAATCTGATATATCTGGAAATAAATGAGCTATTTCTAAGTAAATTATGGGTCAAAAAGAAATTACCAGAGACAATAATTAAAAACTGAATGGTAGTGAAAATATAAAACAACAAAACATATGAGCTGTTCCTGGATAGCACTTCACAGAAAGTAGAAATCATCAGAAAGAAAGGGCTTTAAGGAGGTGATGTAAGATTACATGTTAGAGAACAAGAATGGGGTATGGGATAGGGCTGAAGATCGTTTTCAGTTGGTAGAGTGCTTGGCTAGCACGTGCAAAGCGTTGGGTTTGATCCTCAGCACTGCACAAACTTAGTATGCTCGGCAATACCTGTATCTAAGCTCTCCAGAGACGGAATACAGAAAATCAAGGTCATTCTTAGCTACATAGCAAGTTTGAGGCCAGCCTGAGCTACAAGAGACTGGGGGGGAGGGGGGGAGAAGGAAGGAAGGAGGTTACAACTCAGTACACAGTTGCTTGTTTTCTAGAATTCTGAAGGCCCTGGAATTGTATGGTAGAAGAAAAGCTAGAAGCTACAGTTTAACTTACAGCTTGACTGGAGGTTAAAGTGCAGCTGTGTTAACTAGCCGGCTACAGAAGGATCTGGGTCCTACCACAGTGCAGTTGTCTTTCAGCAGTTACAGGGGACCAGTTCCAGGATCCCCGCTGCCAACAGACAGCAGATTTAAATGCAAATTCCCTTTTATAAAATGATGTACAGCATTTGCATACAACCTACACACATCCTCCCACAAACAGTAAGGTTCTTTCTCTCTTCCTGAGCTCTCCTCCAACCTCTTCCATATGTTTTAGACCAAACCCAATTCCCTGTAATGCCTAATACCAATGCTATCTCAAAAATGGTTGCATTGTACTGTTTGACAAGAAAAACAGTATGTGTCTGTTCAGTATTGACATGATTTTTATTTCCACAAGAAGTTTTTAAAGATTTATCTTTGTTTTACATGTATGAGTATCTTGCTTGTATATATGTATGTCTACCATGTGTGTGCCTGGTGCCCAAGAAGTCCAGTAGAGGTTGTCAGATCCCCTAGAATTAGAGTTATAGACTTATAAGTCATAATGAAGGCCCTGTGGAAGAGTAGCCAGTGCTCTTAACCAATGCGCCATCTCTCTAGCCTTCTACAAATATGTTTGATCTAAGGTTAACTGAACTTGTGGATGCTGGAATCCAGTGAGTGGGAGCTGTCCATATGTGACTGAATTTTATATAGTCTACTTTGTATTAAACACCATCTCTTTTGGTAACTATTATAATAACTTTACATTTTATCTCAGCAATTTTGAAATAATTTTTACAGTCTTACAGTCTTTCTGTCTCTGGGACAACCAAATTAGCATTAGAATACAAGTAGCGTTAGGCCAACCCACAGGCCTTTAATCCCACATTCTGGAGACAGAGTCATGCAAATCACCCTACAAATCAAGTTCCAGTACAGCCAAGCTTAGGCAGTAAAGGAGTTGGAAAACAGAAAGCTGGTGATAATGTAATAGAACAAGGGGGCCATGTTCCCGCTCCACCAAGCAGCAGAACACTGCAACTTTGGCCATGTGGCATTGGCTTTAGAATCAAGAATAGAAGGAACTACTGGGACAATTGATGCTGGTTAGCTGGAGCTAAGAAATTAGCAGTGATTAAAAACAGTCCAGCATCACTGAGGTGAAATCTTCTGGGAAGTGTTTACTGAAAGCACAAAGAAGCTGTGTCCCAGAGATAGCCAAGGTTGTACCTTGTGCTGCAACTGGACTTGGCCATGCAGGTGGCACTGGTTTTGAAGGCATGAAGGGGGTCATGAAGAGCAACCGAGGCTAAGTACTGTGAGAGGCCAGGGAAGGCTATGGGTAAAGGTGCAGCCTCAGTTGCAGTTGATGGCCCAGGACTGAAGAGGTCATGCAATGAAGTTGAGGTTTGCCACCACGAAGAGAGACTGGGAGAAGTTATTGGTGAAGCCTAGTTGTATCGGAAGCCCCCAGTGTATTGGAGGTGACAGTACCATGGGATGAACACCAAGAATGACAGCAACAGTGAATGGAGTCAACCAGAGCCTAGACTGTTGCAGAGGGCAGAGCTGGAGAAGTGACCCAAGCCCTTTGGAGGAACCTGGAAGACTGATTATGGATCCCAGACATTGGAACAACAAGCTATAAAGTTGAAGTTGCCTTGGAGACCCCAAGATATTAAAGATGCCAGAACCATGGGATACCTGCAGAGGAGAGCTGCTAAGGAGGATTGGAACCAACCCAAGAGAACAAAGTCTGTTGCTGCTGAATGCCAGATCTGCCAACAGCAGAGACCAACACTGAGCCCCAGGTATGGCACCGTTCCTCGAGGAGACCAGGCAGCAACCTGGTGGCAGGGTGACTACATTGGAGCACTTCATTTTGTTCTTACTGGAATAGATACTGATTCTGGTTATGAATTTGCCTTTCCTGCATATATAATGCTTCTGCCAAAACCACCACACAGAGACAGCCAGATCTCTGAGTTAGAGGCCAGCCTGATCTACACAGTGAGTTCTAGGACAGGCAGGGGTACACAGAAAAACCCTGCCTCCGATGATAACAACTACAACAACAAAAGTTAGAGACAAGTCGGGCAGTGGTGGCACATGCCTTTAATCCCAACACTTGGGAGGTGGAGACAGACGGATTTCTGAGTTCAAGGCCAGCCTGGTCTACAGAGTGAGTTCCAGGACAGCCAGGGCTATACAGAGAAACCCTGTCTCGAGAAACCAAAAAACAAAAACAAAAACAAAAACAAAAAAGTTAGAGACAAAGAGAGAAATGGGTTTCTCTGTGGCTCTTTCAAATATCTATCATTATACTTGGCTCTTTTTAAAAGATGTATTTATTCATTTTATCTATATGAGTGCTCTATCTATACCTACATTCCAGAAAGGGGCATCAAAACTCATTATAGATGGTTGTAAGCCACCACATCATTGCTGGGAATTGAACCTGGGTCCTCTGGAAAAGCAGTTGGTGCTCTTATCCACCCAGCCATCTCTCCAGCCCTTATACTCAGTTCTTCCTTGAGATATATAAGTTTATCCGGTTTCCCAGTGAGAAAACTATGGCAGAGAGAAATTGAATTGCTTCTGATACAATGCCCAAGCCTGGGCTTGAATTCCAGAGCTGTGAGTTTACAGAAACTAATCAATGCTGTGCCATTTAAAGAGTACATAGTATCTAAGTGTTTGGATCAGCCACATTGTATTTACTCATTTTCGTAACTATCGGAGACTGAGACAGCGTAACAGGGGCTCTGCAAATGTTGCTGTGTAGCTGTTTTCTCCTAACTGACGTGCTCCCTGCTAGGAGGAGGGGGCTCCTAAGATTGAAAGCTAACCAAACTTTCAGGTCTCAGGAAGCTCAGAAGTTACAAGTTTCACAAGGCTATGAAAGCAATGGGATGCTGGGAGAAGAGCCTCTCTGATGGTGACAGCACTGCCAGCAGTTCAGGAGATAGTTCCTGGGATGCTCTGAGCCATCACCAGGCTGCCTATGCATTGCCCACATTCCTCCAAGTAACTGTCGGGCCCTGATAGAAAGTCTGTTTTCTGGTAGAGCTAAGGTTTGAACCCTGCAGGCCCAAAAGATTGTCCCAAGTGGAGGACAGCCTTTAAGGGATAGCAGGCGTTTGCCAAAGCTCCTAGAATACAGCTTCTAACATGTGCCTATATCTCTCCATAGGTCTGTGACATTCGGTCACGTAAAAAAGAGTCACGCCCTCCAAGCTCCTCCTCAGGTAGAGGGCGTGGTCGCGCCCCAAACTCCCCCCCCCCTCACAGGCCCAAGCCATTCCCATGTTAATGAGACACCTAGAGGCTTAACCATGCCTCTTCCCAGTTAATATTTCTACCTCGCCCCTCTCGGAGGTCACGGGGGTATGGTCTCACCCACGCCACTCTCCACAGTGAAAATAAATGCCTTAGAACTATGGACTGTCTCTATTCATCTAGACCTGCTGTAAGAAGCAAGGGATCCAGCCTTCGATTAAGGAGCCAAGTGCCTAATCTCTCGCTGAAGGCATCTCAGCGCTTCCAGACGACTGCCATTCACTCAAGCCAAAGCAGCTAGCCTGCGCCCAAGTCGCCAACCTGGTCCATGGCTGGACGCCAGCTGCACTCTGTGGCCCCATTTGTTCCCAGCTCTCTCACGATGCCCAGAGCCTGGGAACTCCAGAGTCGGCGGTGTCCTTGCGGCTTCACATAGCCCCCATCTGCCCGGCGGACTGTGGGAGGATGCGTGGCCGAACTTCCTGCATCCTGTCCCTCCCAGAGCCACAGTGCCCAGGGCAGACACGCGGGACTTCACTCTACTCCATGCCATTTGTTCCCACAAGTAACCTCACATAGCTCTGTAGTTTGCCCATCTAGATTGGGTGCATGCATATTTTTTTCTCTGTGGTTGGTGCCCTATTTGAAATATTTACTCACACATTCCCAGGAAAAGTCAGACAATAAATACCCACTTTGGAGATCTTAAATTCCCCTGCATAGTATGTGTTGGCTCTTTGGGAATAATTTTTCTTTTCATTGCTTTTTAAAATTTTTCTCAAGTTAGCCGAATGAGCTGAAAAGCATGTTTCCTCTCCGAATTACATGCCGCATACAAATGACCTCATTATTGACAAGGCATTCATTGTTGAAGGTTAAATGTTTGGCTCAGCTCTCTCAGTCTAAAAATTATTCTCTATAAAATATTAATCTGCTTTTGTTTATTTTTGAGCCCTAAAGATACTTGAATAGACAGACACAGTTTCCTCATCTTATATAACAGTGAAAATGCTTTTTTTCTTTAATTGGAAAAGCATATCACAGCTTATCTGGACCAATTCCCCAACTGATAGAAAAAGAGGATTCTAAAAACAGGTAGGCAAAAATAGAAATATTATAAACGGAATCACATTTTTTACTTAGCAGCAAGCTTGCTCTCAGAATCTGTGTAAATGCTTCTGGAAGTGGAACTGTAGCTTGTGAACAATCAGCAGCCATGAAAGCCTTACCCACAGGAAGGACGAAACTGCCTGCTGACAAAATCACTCGGCTTTTGACTGATCTGTTAGGAAATCACAGCTTGAGTAGACGCTTACTTTTATCAAGCCCTGTGCTCAGCACAACACAGTATTCCTCTTGTTTCATCCTTGTTGCAAACCTAAAGGCAGCTACTGTGAGTGCCGCGGTTATAAAAATGAGGCTATGAGTTTGCAGAGGTTAACAAAGGATGCATTCATTGTTAGTTGTCTGTCTGTCTGTCTGTCTGTCTGTCTGTGTTGGTTTTTGAAATAGGGTTTCATACAGTTTGGCCTGACCTTAAAGTCCTGATCTACCTGCTTCTATCTTCCTAGTACTAGCCCTGCAGAGATATGCCATCACAACCAGCATAGATGACAATGTTATAAACCACAAATCACACACAACAAAATTTCTCATGTAATGCGACTAATCTCACTTAGAGCTTAGATTCTTTGACTAGTAGTAGAATAGAGGATTCCACTAGTGTAGTGATTCAAAAAACCTGAAATTCTTTTTTTAAAGAATTATTTATGCCAGGCAGTGGTGGCGCACGCCTTTAATCCCAGCACTTGGGAGGCAGAGGCAGGTGGATTTCTGAGTTCCAGGCCAGCCTGGTCTACAGAGCGAGTTCCAGGACAGTCAGGGCTACACAGAGAAACCCTGTCTCGAAAAAAAAAAAAAAAAAAAAGAGTTATTTATTTATTTTATGTATATGAGTACACTGTAGCTGTCTTCAGATACCAGAAGAGGGCATCATATCCCATTACAGATGGTTGTGAGCCACCATGTGGTTGCCGGGAATTGAACTCAGGACCTCTGGAAGAACAGTCAGTGCTCTTAACCACTGAGCCATCGCTCCAGCCCTAATTTATTTATTCTTATTTTATGTGCACCTGTGTTTTATCTGCATGTATGCCTGTACAAGGGTGTATGGTCCACTAGAACTATAGTTACAGACAGTTGTGAGCCGCCATGTGGGTGCTGGGAATTGAACTCAGGTCCTCTGGAAGAGCAGCCAGTGTTCTTAACCACTGAGCCATCTCTCCAGCCCCCAAATCCTGAAATTCTTAATTAAAGGAATAGGAGAGAGAACTAACTAGCGTGAATGTTAAGTTGTGAGACAGATATTAGCAGCCGTGCAGGTCACTGAGAAGGACTCCATCATCAGCATTGGACCCCACCTGCCATTTACCTGGTACCCCTCGATAGGGAAGCTTCACCATTGCCCCTCCTTAAGAATTAAGATACAGGGCTGAAAGGATGGCTCAGTGGTTAAGAGCACTGGTTGCTCCTCCAGAGGTCCTGAGTTCAACTACCAGAAACCACGTGGTGGCTTGGCAGGGAAGGAATTTGGTGTGATGGAGTTGGGAGGCTGACCATCCTGCAAAATTTGGCCTCCTCAGAAGGGAAGGGCATAACATGATGCCTTTTTAAAGAAAAGAAATTACAAGACTCTGCTGACTTGTACAAAGTCTTCCTTACTCAACCATTCTAAGTACAGCTTTAGGAGTCTCCAGGCCAGCATTTCTGATAGACACACACTCAGTGCCTTCTGATAGTGACTCGTTACCCCATGTCACCTGCATCCCTAGCTGGTTGGCCATTCAAGAGAAGGAAGTACCTGGATGAACTTAGATGAAGTTTGGTAAGATACAACCAAACTGCCGAGTCCATGAGTAGCTTCTGTCACTACACAGTAGCCATGGTACTGTCATGCTGGCATCTGAGTATCCAAAACGCTGGCCGATGTCCCTGCCCAGGTCATTTTATCTGCTCTTTCTGCACAACACAGGAGGTTAACTGTCTCCTCTGATACTTTGTGTAGAGTGGGGAGTTTGCCTTGGTCTCTCCAGGCTGCCCCTGAGCAAACACACACAGGGCTGCAAAGCTCAGGCCCTTCTTCCTCTCCCAGCTGGCTGGGTAGGGGCTCACCCGGCCAGCAGCATACATTGAGGGTACTGGAAGGGTAGTAGAGGCATTTATAGAGCTTGTCTGACTTTGAATATGCCTGTGTTTGGTAAACTGTCATTCTAAGCTTACCTCGGACCACTGATGGACGTGATGAACTTACAGCTTAGTAGATCTCATCAGTCACAGTTCCCAATGGATAATTTTGGCTGGATGGTCATTTGGTGCCCGGTCAAAATTTTCACATTGTTTTTTTGTATTGGATTCATATACTATTTAGTAAGGGCAGGGGACATACATGCTCCATGACGTGTGTGTGGAGGTCAGAGGGCAAATTGCTGGGGCAGTTTTCTTCTTCTGTCATGTTGCTCCTAGGGAATGAACTCAAGCCATCAGTGTTGACATCAGCAGTTGCTAAGCCATCTTGTTGGTTTTATTTTTGACACACAGGTCCTCTCTATAGATAGCTCACTTGCTGGATAGGAGTGGATCTCAGTGTGAGCCTCCCCTGGAGCTTACCCTCTGCAGACATCTTTGCCACCATTGAGCACCTTGGTGCTCTAGCGACTGCTGGGTCTAGGCTCAGCTAACAGGGCTACTTGGCGTCACCCAGAGAGGGCAGCTCGGGCAGCAAAGCTCTTGTGAATGCAGATGGAGCAAGAGAAGAAAAAGAAAATGGAGCTGCTCTCTGCTGGGTCCTCATGTCTTTTAGTCCTTTTATTTTACATTTTATCACTATTATCTTGAGGGTTGTTTTGTTTTAAGTCAGGATCCACTGATGACCTGGAACTCACCAGGCTGGCCTTGGACTTGTCCTGACTCCCCTGTCTGCCTCTCAAGTGTTGAGATTACAGGCCTGGCTTATTTGGGGGCTTTTGTTCCCATACCTGCGTAGTAGCAAGTTTCTTCAGGGCAGACTGGGAATTCCAGCTCCTCTGCCTACTGCTATTTGAGCCTAGACAACTCTCTTTCCACCTGTGAGGTTTCTTGTCTTCTCCTAAGAAGCTGGGACAATATTTAGCCCAAATGCAGGGGTGAGCAGGCCCAGGAACGTCTCAGCACTCCCCAGAGCCATGCTCATTCTTCTCGACTCTGACCCTCCAACAAAAGCTCCCCGACTCCAGCCTCAGCACCTAGTAAATCTGCTAATGTGCCAGTGGGTATAGACGAATGCGTGTAGCCCTCAGGGGAACATGTGGTTAACACGTGTGCATTTTAATGGGGCTCTTTTATAGTGGTTCTAATGCTCTGTGGATTTTCTGGGGCCATGAGGGTTGTTCTCTCAAGTTGTAAACTCACCGCTACTGGTTCCGCCTTCTTGTCTGTTCTATAAGGCGTTGGGGATGCGGCAGGGTATGAACGTGCTGGTTGACTGGAAAAGCTCGATTGGATTTGGAATCGCCTAGGAGACACATTTTGAGGTTTGTGAGGGTGTTTCTAGAGAGGTTTAACTGAGGAGGAAACACTTACCCTGAATGTGGGTAGCACCATCAAATAGACTGTGGTCCCAGACCAAATAAAAAGGGGGGAACGGGCGGGCTAGAGAGATGGCTCAGTGGTTAAGAGCACTGATTGCTCTTCTAGACATTCTGAGTTCAATTCCCCAGCAACCACATGGTTGCCTCACACTCCCACTGCCCTGCCTTCCCTGCCATCACAGACTGAATTACTCAGAGCCAAAATAAGCCTGTCCGCACTTAAAATGCTTCTTGGTGGGTCAGAAAAAAAATACAGCGTATCTTGTTCACTCAATGTGTGCATGTAGTTTATATGGTGCATACGTGTGCATACGTGTGGTCCATGCATATACGTACAGAAACAGGAAATAGGTAGCCTCCTTGGGCTGCCTCTCTGGACTCTCAATCCTTTCCACTTACCAGCGGGCAGTACCCATGCCCTGACCTTTGTGTGTTAACACTAGCCTACAGCTTTGTGCTAAGCGAGTACTTCTGCTCACTGAATGTGGGACTTGGCAGGGCTGAGAGAAGAAGAAAAAGAAAGCAGCTAGGCCTAGAGCAACAGGAATGGTTTCCTCACGGCAGTGCTCTAGTGCCCTCTAGTGAATTTTCTCTGAATTTCTCACGGCTTCTGGTGGCTCTGGATCCAAACAGTTCTACCCACCTGCTGTTTGCTAGTCCTTCCTCTGCCGGGCAACTAGTGGGACCCCAGCCTGCAGGAAGCTATGTGGAGAGCTGATGTGGGGGAAGCAGACTTTTTCTTGTCATTCTCTTGGCAGAAGAAATGCTTCAACCATGTCTATGTAGAAAGAGAAGGAAGAAATAAATATTTATGTGGTCAGATATTTTTAGAAGTGTTTTGTTGGGGAAAAAAAAAGCAGTAAAATATGAAACAAAAGGGTGGGGTGGCTCAGCAGTTAGGAGCTCATGCTGCTCTTGCAGAAGATCAGTGTGCAGTTTTGACCACTTTTGTCAGGCAGCTCATAGTTGCCTACAACCTCAGCTCTTTAGGACGCTATAGGCACCTGCACATACCCTCATGAAAACCTCAGCAGGGACCAGAGTATGGAGCTCAGCATAACACCCCACACCCAGGGAAGTTGCCAGGCCCATGTGGCCAGAGACCAGAGCTCCTGTGAGTGAAGACAGTCTTTGGTGATTTGTATGAGATTCCTAAATGGAATATGACTGAGGTAGTGGACACCTGGTTTTGTTTGGAAGTGTGTTATTCCTGAGATCCCTGGATCAGAATCCCACTTTTGTCCCTCAACACCTGAGTGACCGTGAATGACATCTATCTGTTGGTTCTGGGAATGGGCAGAGGCAGTAGATACTTGAGGTGAAGGGGAGGAAGAGGAGGAAGGCATCCTCAGCCCTGCTCCTACCAGGAAACACCAAGAAAAAACACAGCTGTCTTTGTAAATGTATAAATGTGCACCAGCTCACTCCAGATGTGCCCATGCAACCTGGAACTAGTCCTGTTTTTATGTCTGGTGCTGCTGCTGTCAGGGTTTATTACAGAAAGAGGTAAGATCATACTTTCTCTAAGGAACAAAGTAAAGTCCCTGATGTGCAATTCAAGTGTCATGGCTACCATTGAGGTGAGTACAAGAAACCCCATTACAGAGAAGGAAACTGTCAAGTGAGAACGCCTAAAGCCCCTAGAAACCAAGTACAGGGCTGGAGTTAGAAAGCAGACCAGTCTCCTGGAAAGCCCAAGACAAGCCTGGTATACCCAGCACCAGCTAAAACAGAAAATACTCCACATAAGTCACTGTGTTTTTCCTGTTGGTCCCCGTACCTTTCCTGTCTCCCACAGCCACTGCCATGAATCTAGTTTGTTACCACAGACATGTTTACTATTACTTCTGCAACCTAGCATGCTTCTGGACCTTTCACAGATGCGGTTGCCCAACAGAAAACCTCCCTCAATGTACCCTTTTCTCTAAAGTGTTCTCGACATAGGTTGACCCACATGTTGTCAGTATTTGTTGTTATCTTTGTTTTGTTGCTGCTCTGGGCACCTGCTCAACTTCTGAGCTAAGTCTCCAGCTTGTTAATGGTTTTCTGAAGCCATGACCTGTTTAAGGACCTTCAAGTGGCTGGCAGGTCCTCATTTGCAGATAATGCTGCTACATAGGCAGGTACCTGGACCCCGCAAGAGCTTCACAAGGGTACACATCCAGGAGTTCTCTCTGGGTCTGCAATTTACTCTCATGCCATCAGCATGCCAGTTTCTGCTGCTCCATACCCTTTCAATATTGACAGGTCATGTAGAGAAGCCATACCCTTTACACTGCTTAATGGCTCTTTGTGGTTACAAAACAAAACAAACACCCCACCCCCACCCCAAGAACAGTGGCACAGAGAAGCACACGTGGGCTGTGTTCTGGGTAATCCCAGGCTCAGCAAGGTCCGGATGGAGGTTACTAAAGCAAACTGTGCCACTGTTAATAGTGCACCACGTCCTGTGTAAAACATGACGTAGGGGACAAGAAGGGGGGAGGGCGTGTTTAGAAAGACTCGGCCAACTCAACCAACAACCTACTTCAAGGCATCATCCCTTTGTCTTGAACCTTTATCTGACTGGTGATGAGTAAGGAGTCTGGACTGGGTTTGCCTCCGGTGGTTGCAGTTCAAGCCGGTTGGTCCGGTATAATTATTACTAGCACCTCCTTCGACTCTTTAAGTGTTCAGGCTTGAAAAATAATTTATTTAAGTTGTCCACTAGAGAGAGGGTAATTCAGCTCAATTCCTCACCCAGTGATGCTTTGCTGGGGTTCATGTCAATTTGATGGCTGCATGGGGCCCACAAATGCATAGTACAAGAGATATCAGCTAGAGTCTTCAGACCCTCCCAGAGGAGGGACTGTTACAGCCCAAGGAGCCCACCCCTGGAAACACCAGGCTCCATCACAGTGGAGTTCCAGCCAAGCTTTCTTTCTAGTCACTTCTCCTCCTCCCAGGATTCCACCCTACTCTGTGTCTCCTCAAAGCAAAATGCATCCTAGGGCCCCAAACAGAGCTCCTTGCCAATTCTGTCGTGAGAGTAATTCCTGGATGAACTATGCAAGGGATGGCCAAGCTCTGTGACACCTGGAATAACAAAATGATCCTTTGTGGGAAGTGGGCTCCAGCCGACAGCGTGTGGATGGCTGGACTTCCTCTGACACATTCCGTTCTACACACCCACCCCTACCCTGTGCATGCCCCATCCATTCAGTTCAAGACAATCTGGAATCCTCTGAAACAATCAGGCTATTTGACCAACCTGCAGAGGAAGGTCGGGGTGGCCTTCCAGCATCAAAACTCCCATAAGGAATGGCATGACACAATGGGATGTGTGGGAGCCTGTTCCGTGTGTCAGCGTTCCATGGTTCCCTTCCAGTGTTGTGTGTTCACGGAACAAAAGTTTGTCCTTAGAAACAAAGCCGCAAAAGATTCCCAGCTAGGCAGCCTCGAACACCCGAGGCTCTTACTTTGAAGAGCTGGTCCACAGAATTTCTCTTGCTAGTGAAGTTTCAAGACTCTTCTGTGGGTCATCAGTCCCCCAAAAATAAACCCTTTGAACCTTTACTGATCTAACCTCTCCTGATGTTGTTGTACTGTTTGCTTTTAAGGCTCTTGAAGAGAGGAGGTGAGAGCGCTTACATGAGCAGTGTGTGTATCCATATGCTCATATATGTATGTTCTGTACCAGTATAATTACTCTCTCAGGAACTGTCACAATACTTTACTATTTTTGATATTTCCTTTCATGTTCTAGTTGCTCAATATTTTTTGTTTTTACATAAATAGGTGAATCTGTCTCCTAATTGTTGGGATTTTGACCTAGAATAGACTGGACAGGGAACTCAAAAGGTACTGCTGTCTCCTTTTGCTATCTCCATTTCAAATGAGTTTCTTTTGTGTTTGAAGAAGGTGGACAATACCTAATTAAAACACTTCAGTTTGGGGACAACTCAGAGGTCTCTCCCCTGTGTCTCTCCATCACTCTTAAGGCTGTGCAGTAGGGTAAGGCTGGGACAGATGGCTCAGAATGGGCTAACTTTGGTTGGGCCTGTGCTGCCTATATTGGGGATCAGGCTGTAATTGTGTAGTTGATGAAGGGGAGACTGCTTTGAATGGAGAGAAACAGTAGCCATGGTACTTAGAGCTAACGGTCCATAGGTGCTATTATTAGCTCCATTTTCTGGGACAAGAAACTGAGGCTTAAGGAGATAGCATGATTTATTTAAGGTTGCACCAATAATGAGTAAAGGTATATAAGCCCACTTAACTTGATTGCAGAGCCTACATTGTTTTTGAGGAGCTTCAGAGGTTCCTGAATGTTGAAACAGAATCTTGCTATGTAGTCATGGCTGGACTAGTACTCACTATCCAGTCCTGGCTGGTCTCAGACTCAAGGCAATCCTGTTGCCTCAGCCTCTCAAATACTGCAATTACAGGCCTAAGTTACCATTCCTGGCCAAGTCAACTGTAGCATGTAGTTTCTACTATCCTGCTTTAAGCTCCAGGTGGACTGGATGAAAGACACACACACACACACACACACACACACACACACACACACACACGCACACACGCACACACGCACACACGCACACACAATCTAAATCTGCCTTCATCTTAGTTGCCCAGTTACCTTCTCCTGCTCAGTACCCTAAATCTGCCTTCAGCTTAGTTGTGTTTCTAATCTCCCCTCTGGTACTCCAGGTCCAGTCAAGTAGGCATCCAATGTTCATTCCACCCAGATCTCACATGACTGGTGGCTCTCTCTCTCCCTCTGAAGCATGGTGAATGCATTCCTCCTCCAGTGTCTACAGTCAGCACTCCTGACTGGGCCCACATCACTATCTATCCAAGAAGGAATAGATAGGTGACTTGTAGGGACAATTCATTTGATCATTGTGGTAGTTTGAATAAGAAATGCCCCCCATAGTCTTAGCCATTTGAACACTTGGTCTGTAGTTTTCCTGCTTCGGATAGTTTAGGAAGTAAGGCCTTTCTGGAGGAAGTATGCCATGGGGGGAAAGTTGTACCTACTGCCAGTTCGTTCTCTCTCTCTCTCTCTCTCTCTCTCTCTCTCTCTCTCTCTCTCCTTCATGCTAAGGGTTCAAGATGTGAGCTCTCAGCTTCCTGTTTCTTCCTGCTGCCATGTCCACCTTCCCACCATAAGGGTCCTTATTCCTCTGGAACCATAAGGCTAGATAAACTCTTTCTTCTGTAAGTTGGAGGCGGGGGTATGGCAGAGATGTCTGTAATTTGTATATGCTTGGTCTGAGATACCTGAAGAATGCTCAAATGGAGATGCCCAGGAACCAGAGGCTGTTCATAGTCTGGGGCGTGGCAAAGAGCCTTGTGTGTGTTATTTCCCCGAGGGCGCTGTGTGATGTGAAACACAAAGGGCTGAGGACAGCGTGGGGACCACAGTTGGGGGCCTGTTTGTGCGTCAGTGTGACTGGTTCCTCTTCCTGTCCTGCCTACTCTTGCCACCTGCCTTACCCACATCAGCCATGTTCTTAACAGTTCAGCATCCACAGTATTTACTCCGTGTCACCTCTTCCGGCCTCCCTTTGTAAAGTCCTCTTGTTTTCCAGCACAGCAGTTATTATTGTATTCTAACAAGATGATGGTGTCAGCAGCTACATGAATACAGGGACCGTGCCAACCTCTAGTGCTTGAATGGGTGCTGGGGAGCGGGGCCAACAGGGGAGAAGGAGCAGGTACTACAGATACCAATTCCCACCTAAGGCCAATGTGGAGGACCTGAGCTTCCTGAGACGCAGGCAGAAGCAGCACAGGCTTGCAGCCTCCCCCTACCCACCACCATTAGGAGGCCCCTGAAGCTAGGCAAGAAGACCTTGAAAGTCTCATTAGCCCTGATGGTCCTGAGGGCTCCTGCAGCAGCACTAAGGGGAAGGAGGAAGAGGAAGTACAAACTAAAAATTCTTCTACAGGCATTATTTTACAAAGCGATGGCTCACCAGCATATACATCTCTCTGCCTGAGGTTTTAGAACCTGTCTGTCATGCTGTCATGGTTTCCTGTGTGCCTCCTCTGAGCTGTATGTTCCTAAAGCAAAGAACTCACTCCTGATTGCTACGACTATCTGAACCATGCCTCCTACCTTACAACATATGTTTTATGACTGGTACTTGTCTTTTGATTTTTATTGTGTATGTGAGTGTGTGTGTGTGTGTGTGTGTGTGTGTGTGTCCATGTATGTGTGTTCATATGTGTATGCATGGGGAGATCAAAAGTCAATGGTGCCTCCACTTTAATTTTATTGGTTATTTTATTTATTTACATCTCAAATGTTATCCCCCTTCTGAGTTTCCACTCCACAAGCCCCCATCCCCTCCTCCCTCCCCCTGCCTCTATGAGGGTGCTCACACACACACACACACACACACTCCTGTCTCAGCAGCCTAGTGTTCCCCTATCTTGGGTCATCAAGCCTCCACAGGCCTGATGTTCCACTTTAATTTTTGAGATAGATTCTCTCACTGAACCTAGAGCTCCACAATTGGCTAGACTGGCTGACCTAGGGATCCAGTCTCCATCCTGAGTACTTGCCTTGACACATAGCCTTTTATATGGATGCTGGGGATCTGAACTCAGGACTTTATACTTGGGTGGCAAGCACTTTGCTAGGGCCATCACCTCAGCCATCCCACGAGTGCCTTCTCCCCTTTCCCTGCCCCCAATATTAGAATGGGCAGCTTTGAAAATGCACCTGTGCACAGACCCTGCCACAGAGAAGATTCTCTGGGGTGAGCATTCTTTTTCTTAGAGCCTGCCAGGTGATTCCAGTGTGCTTTTAGGTCCGAGTGCTGTGCTGCACAGCCTATGCTCTTGTTCTCTTTCCTGGTCACCCCCTCTGGTCCCCCATCCTTAGTCAGGCTTCTTTCTATTACCTCCTTCCCAAGGAGGCTCCCATAGACCTCACCAGAGCTGTCTTTGACAGCTGGATCAGATGCCCTGTCTAAACCTCTTTCCTATGGTGTCCTGTGCTTATCTTGTGATGCTAACATTCTCTCTCCACTCCCACCCCCTCCCCCGCCCAACACAAACTCCTTTGTGTACTGGTTCATAGTTGCAGTTCTGTACCTGACTTGTGTTAACTGTTCAATAAGCTGGTTGAACGTTAAATATCATGCTGAAATCTGTCTTTCTAAAAAGTCCCTTTGGGCCCTGGCATTCCCTGCTTCCTAATTAAACATAAAAGCCTGAGAATCTTCCCTAGTTCTTAACTTTTTCAAATGGCTGTGGGTATTGGTCCTTAATTAGCACCTTTGAGTCCCCCTAGGTTCTCCCTGTCCTCCTGAGCAGGGATCTGCCTTTCTGTTCCTTCAAACATCAATGTTTCTTCAAATAGCTCCAAGGGAAAAAAATGAACTTCTCTGCACAAAGAGACCACGTGCAAACTGTGCAGGTAGACTCAAAGGACCCCGAGGTGCTCCCCTCTCAGAAAGATGCTTAAAGATCCTCTAACCAAGAGCATGGGGAGGTTTTGTCAATACGCAACCACAACCACTTTTCCTCCTTTACCGTTCCTCAAGGGAAGCCTAAACCTAGCTCTTGCTTTAGAAGGAACACTGCAGAATAACTTCAAGAGAGTGGTGAGGGTCAGCCAGGTTGGGTGGGGAGAGGAAAAAGGCAAGAAGCTGCCAAGAGGCATTAGCAGGCTTTGGAATAACAGCCCAAGGCAATTTCCAAAGCGACTGTTGCCCCGGCCTGCAGGATGTTCAACGAGGGTCTGAGGAGGGAACTGTCGAACTAAGAAAGAGACAGGAGACAAGAGATAGCTTGGGAGCAAGCCGGTAATCTGATCAAACGCCAAAGAACTTTATTTCTGAGTCAGTGTATAAAGCACTTAAGGCGGGAAGTGACAGAGGTAGGGGGATTCCCAGGGTTGCTTTATCGTAACCAAATGTCACACATTGCTGCAAAGAAGGATAGCGGGATATCACAAGATTTTTTTAAAGCCGCAGGCTACCTCAAACAAGATGTCTTAAACCACAGGAAGCAGTGAGAGTGGGGAAGGATCAAAGGAATAATTGCTGTGAAGTCCAGGGCACTCAGGCCTACTAATCAAGCCAAAGCCTGTTGGTCTCCGACAACTGTGGATGGGGAGGCTGTACCTTTCTCACCTCCTTTGAATGGATGATTAGGAAGTGGGGAAACAAAAAACTAGGAATAGCCAGGGGCCAGCTGCTCAGAGTCTTCAAGAAAGTCACCCCTTACTAGGGCTTGGAAACTGTACTTGAGAATAAGGGAACAGCAGCTGTCTCATCTTTTTCCCATTATGAAAGAGGAGCTGATTGACTGGTCTGCAGCTCAGGTAAGCACTACATGTGCTCCACTAGGCTTTGTTGGGTTTGTGGCTCCATTGACTTTCTTTCTCTGAGGTCGGTTTCCTTATCTAAATAAGAGGATTTTTGAACTACATATCAAAGTCCCTTCGGCCTTTCCTTTAGGAGAGTTGTTGATAACACTGAAAAGCAGAAAAGTCTAGGAGTGGATGTGACTCAAGAGGATGATTGGACCAGAGCCCACCTCCCAACTTGGATATAATGCTTGTTTAGACACAGTAGTGTCTAGACTGGGGGTAGGGGGTTGTGTCCAGGCAAACAGGAGAGGTGAAAAAGTTATTCCCACATCTTGTATGAGACATTGGATGGAGACTACTGAGCTTTCAAAAGATTCACGCCAAGTTGTGTGAGTAGCAAGTAGGAATAGCAGATGGTTATAACTTTCTGTGCCAGTTTCCTGCAGACTGGCAATAGCTGTATGGATCATCACATGGATAAAATAGTCTGGGATTGATTAATAATGTCTACCTCCAGTTTGGGCCAAAGAAGTGGCTAAAACAACCAGGTGCTTGCATACAATAACGATTCATTTAGTAAGTTGTTAGTGAGCAGGTACTTCATGCAGAACACTGGTCTTTATATTGGAGACCAGTAGCAAATAAAAGTTCTTACTCTCTGTTCTATCAGAGGAGACAGTATATGTGTAAACTGATGGTTAATAATGTAGTCTTAAGCAGTGCAGATCATGCCATAGACTAGACAATCATGTATGGAGAAGAAGAGGAAACCCAAGAGGCCAGACAGGTGACATTTAAGGTAATACCCAAATACTAAGATGGAAGTGCTCTGGAGAAGAGTTGAAGGAAGGGGCACCAGGCAGAAGGAACAGTCAGGGCAGAATCCTGAGGCAGGACTTCCAACTACCAAGGAGACCAGAGTTGACTGCTCAAAGGATAGGGGATGGATCAGTAGAGGAGGTACTGGGTGTCTGACAGATCTTTCAAGTTCAGCCAGTATATACAGAACAAACCCCCCAGTCCCTGCCCCCATCATTATATCATCTCCAATCCTCTTCCTGCATGGACCTCACCTCCAAGTCCTTCCCATTTCTCCTATCTAAATAAGGCTCCTGTCTGCCCTGCTGTTGGGACCACTGTGGCACAACTCCAGGCACGTGGCCAGCAGTTCTCACACCAGTTTCTCCACTGGGCTCCTTGCCTCTGAGACATTTATTGAACTAATTCCACCATTTCTGCTGCCCCAAGTTCTCTGTCTTTGTTTTGTCGTAACTCAAGGCAGGACCAGAAGCTTTCTCATCTCTTTAAAGGAAGCCCAGAGTCGTTAACTGCTGCACACATTCCTCTAGTTGTCTGCAAACAGTGTTTGCAGGAAGAATTAGAAGCTGGGCATTCGTTATCAGAGGGGCCCATTTGTTTGGGTCCTCAGTGAGAGTGTCACAATAGCCCGAGAGAGAGGGAAGATCTTCACTCACTTATCCTCACATGGGTGCTTGGGCTCAGAAAGTTCAGCATCTTATTATAGACCCCACAGCTGCTGAACGCACGGGCCTGCCAAGCTGGACTCAGGTCCTTCTAAGCATCAAGCTTCCTCCTAAAATCAAACTTGTGAACAATGATGTGGTCAGAGAAATGATTTTAGCATAGCCAAGCTCTTCCCTTCCCTCTCCAAGACCAGCGCCTATTCCCTGGGTTGCTCGGCATCTCAACTCAGAAACCTGAGAAAGTTAGGGCCTTGTGCATATTTGATTTCCAGTCCCAGTGGGTCCATCTGCCCCATCTCCAACCCTTTGTTGCCAGCTCATCACCTTTTTCCACTGGCTACTGCCGCCAGAACTTTGGTGCTCTCCAGTCTGTCAACATCTAGGTCAGGAAGCATTCCCGTGGGAACCATGGTGCCAACATCCGGTGAGGACAGGCCCCCGTTACCTGCTTTTGCTATCACACCCAAGAACAAAGGAGCTTGGTGCCTGCCGCCTGGTGGGCTGTTTGTCCAAGGTGAGGCATAGCCTGGCACAGATGTTGAGTAAACAGGTGTGCCAGCCTCACAGATCTGCCTTACAATAAGCAAGGCTTTAATTGGGATATGTTACCCCCAGGCCACCTGCTGAAAATCACAAGGGTCAACACCAACCAGCTCTCCAGGGCAGAGAGGCTATAGGACAAGCAATCCCCTCTCTCCACCTTGGGATCTCTAGCCCCACAACTGAGAATTGGATAGGATGATTTTTAAGATCCTTTCTGTGGACTAGAGCATTCTGTAAGCCTTTAGAACAGGTCAGAGGCTCTGAATAAGGCACCCCCTTACCCCAGCTCCATGCACCCACGCCTACCTCAGTCCCTGCCCAGGGAGACAAAGCTCTTTCAAAGCAATACCCTTAGGCTCTGGACTCATGACCCCACCCCACCCTGCTTTGGTTTGTCTGAACTGGAGTCTTAGGGTGCTTCATGGTCAGAGGGACAAATCTGTCTGGTCATCATGCTTCTGAGACCATCTCAAACTCAACTCTCATTCTTTGACCCAGAAACCTGGGGGGTAGGTAAGGAAGGCTCTGAGGGACCATGGAGCGATGGTCACCCACTTAGGCCTGTGAGAGGATGCATGGTGGTCATGACTTTAGAATTCAGTACACATCAGAACCACCTACTTGTTAGAGTACAGAATCCTGAGCTCCACATTGCAGATATTCTGAATGCTGACATCTGAGGTGGGAAGGACAGCTCAAGGTTCTGAACACACGCTAAGGCGCTCCTTAGTTCTTCGATGAAGCAAAGGGAGTGTCTGTAACTACAGTCCTGGGTTCAGCTCCTGTAACTTGGGGCAAGCTGCCAAACCTTTGTACACACAAGTTTGTCTATGTATTTTCTTTTACTTTCTCTCTTTAGTTTTGTCTGTAAAATGAGGCTATGATAACACCTACCTTGAATAAGTGTGAGGTATTGTTTCAGGGTGTTTATTGCACCTTGTAAATGTTCTAGAAGTGAACCGGCAGAAGTTCATCACCGGAGACTCTCTTTGATGTCTCCCACCACTGCACCTCTCTCACTCACTCATCTAGTTACAAATACACCTCAAATGTGTCCTTGTTGGCTCCTCCTTATAGCCATCGGCCTGGTCTAAGCCACCATCCTCCCCTCCATGACATGGCCCCTTCACTAGCCCCCAGGATTCTACCACGGTCTCTGCCTGTCATCCTCCCCAGGACAGACATGCCAATCTGATAAGGTAATGCCCCCCTGTTTCAAGAGAAAGGCTACATTGTGAGTTCAAAACTGTATCCTCCGGGCCCCTCCTCACCTACTTCTCAGCTGTTCACCCTCTCTCAGCTCTGACTCTGCACTCTTTCAGATTCTTCGATTCTAGGTCTTAACACAACACTGTAAGTTCTATGCCCGAACCACTGCTTCCCATACCCAATACCCTATTACTCATCCATCTTTTATACTGTCACTTAGATGCTGTTTCCTTAGACCTAACATTGTGCTTCGAAAAACTAGGTTCTTTCCCGGCAGGAATGCTTGTTAGCCCCGCTGTTTTAAACCCACCTCCACCGGATAACACATGGCTCCAGGATAATGCAAGCTTCTCTGCTTTAGACACTTTGAAACATCGTGGGTGCCCAAAAATATTTTCTAATAAATGATCACAACCGAATAGACGAATAAATAAACCCTTGAAAGTCCCTTGAAGCGGGCTATGCCGGCGTGGGTAATTCCCCTCCCCCGCTCTCCCACCCTCCCATCTCCCCACATCCCTTTCCCTACTTGCTAAGGCCTATGCTGGGTCTGGATGTGCTTGGGAGAAAAAAGCCTCTTGACAGAATCCCATGGGTCTGCTAACCACAGGGGGGCGCCCCCAGCTCGTTCTATCTGGTTATCACCTTCTAGGACTCGAGCTGGTTACTAATCGCCAATAGGAGAAAGGGGCGGGGTTACCCGGCTGATGGACAGGGTGGGCTCCTCCCAGTCTAATTCATCTTTTCAGTGGCTCCTCCTGCTCCAAGCCCCAAGACGCCGAGGGTGGGCTCGGTGGAAGAGCGGCCAACTGAACTCCAGCAGAGTGCTCTCGCAGCAGAACCAGCTGGCTGGGCGGTCTGTGAGTGGGCGGCCGGTCTCTGGGGGAGTGGCTTGAGCGTTGACGGGCAGGCAGGTGGCCCCGCCCCTGTCGCCCAGAGCGGCCGCTCCACCGCGAGGACCAGCAGAAGTGAGTACGTGAGCGGCGCAGCCAGATACCCACTCCTACCCCGGACGGCGCGCGCACCCGGAGCCTGGGATCCGAGCTCGGCCTCAGTGGACTGTGCCCCGAGAACCGCGACCACCCTGCGCCCTCTGCTTCCCGAGTCATCGGGCATCAAGCCACCCAGTGCCCCAGATCCTCCTGGACCGGTCCGTCCAGATTCCCGCGGGAACGACCTGCCGGCATCTACCCGGAGTACCGGGTTGGGCGACACCTCGGTTACAGAGCCGCCCGTCTGCTTTGCGCCCCCTCCCTGACGGGATCTCTTGGATTGTGCGCGAGCCTTCTTCCTTGGGCGCCCCTAGCCCCGCCGGCGCGGCCCGGCTCGCCCTCCCCCCCCCCCCCGAGCGCCCCGGGCTATGGCCAGAGCCCGCCCGCCGCCGGGGCTTCTGCCGCTGCTGTTGCCGCTACTGCTGCCCGCCGGCTGCTGGGCGCTGGAAGGTGAGCGGCGTCGGGGTCCCGCGCGCTACCGGGGAGCCCCGCAGTGTGGGGCCGCGGGCTGAGCACACGTCCAAGGAGGCTGAGGCTCTAGGCTCGAGCCGGCTCCGCAGCTCTCTTTGGGGGAACTGCTGGCATCTGGACTCGGCACCGACTCCCGAAAGCTGCAGTTCGGCCGTGGGTTTTTTGTAGGAATAGCCTAAAGTCAAAGCAGAGACACGAGAGACCCTCGGGGTTTCGCACCTCTGGAAGGCGAGGAAATGTGGGCGACCCAGCATCAAGGCGGGGGCTGCGGAACTGGGCGCTTGGGCGGGTGAAGCGGAACTCCTCGGGTTGGGGGCTGCACTGGTTGGGAACCCGTTGTAGTTAACAGTAAGCGTGATTGTGTGCACCCCGCTTTGTCAGGGGATGGCTGCGGGGGTGGAGAGGCAGGGGGCCCGTCATTGTTTATGGTTTCTCAAGTGCCAGCAACACAAGAGGTGTGTGTGTGGGTGGGTGTGTGTGTGTTGGTGTTGTAAACCTTCTCGGACCCACCCCACCCCCACCTCCAGCACGACCTTCGGAGGGCTTAGGTTTCCTCTGAACCTCACAAACAGGGATTTGCCCGGGTAGCACCTGAGTCGAGTGGCTAACTAGTCATCAGCGGCGGGAAAAGGTCAGCCTTGTCTGTGGGATCTGTGAAACCTACTAAGACTGCTAACTGAGAAGAAATTGAACTTGGACAAACAAACAGCCCGAGTGTGGCAGTGTGGCTGGCCCACACAAGAGACGCCACTTGACATGAGCCTACAGGGAACACTGCACAGGTCACTAACACAGTCTAGAGGCACATACAGTCCTCTGGTGTTACAAAAATTGCAAACCCATTAAGTCAGGGGTGAAAACCTTCCTTAATGTTGAGGGATGGCAACAAAGAATTTGAGGGAAATTTGGAATACAGGCAGTACTTAATGTTTGGTGTGTTGGTCAGATACAGACACTTTTTTAGTCGAACAAAACACGATCCCTATGCAGTGGGGTTCCTTCCATAAATTCACAGTGTGAACTTTAAGATTGGGAAGAAAAAAAAAAATCTCGAAAACAGTTCAGAGAGGTTTCTGGTCTTTAGAATTTTGGTGCCCACTGTGCTGACAGATTTATTCACATGGGTGGACACATGCAAATTTAGACAGACACACAGAGGTTGCACCCACACTTACACACACTCACCCACTCACCCACATGTGTGTGATAGGATCTCAGGCGTGAGAACCAGTGTAGGGCTTTGTTGTTGATTGCCTGAAGGGTGTGAGCCAGGGAGCCTATTGAGTTCCCAGGTCTGTGAGAGGCAACATTGGCACATGCACTCTGGGACATACACTTAACTGCGTGTCACCTGTGGCCCCTTTTGTGGGGTGTGGTAGGTAGTAGAGAGTGGAGTGGTGAGCTAAGGGTACCTGAGGAGGATCTTCCCTTCCTCCTTGTTATCCCACACAACCCTCAGACCCTTTGAGGCAGGCCCTAGCTAGTAGCGTCCGGGCCAAGGAGCTGATGGTGACTGAGAGGCCCTTGTGATCAGCCATGAATGGGAGTCAGAACTAGTGCCAGACCGAGGGAGGCTAAGCCAGTGAGGGTGTCTCTGGAAAGTAGCGGGGCCTACAAATGTGGATTTTATCATTGCCTTCGTTAAAGAAGCATAGGTGCTGAGCAGAGAGGATCCTTAGACCTACCTGCTTTCCAACCGATTGAATTGTTACTATGTGTGAAGGACTTAGCACAGTTGTTGCTCTTCAGGGTTTAGTTGTTAATATTATCACCCTAGGGTCTGCTCTTTGGGGAGCAATGAGAAGTGTTCTTATCCTGCTGGAGGGACTGAAAAGAAGGAATGATGGGAGGAAAGGCTGGACTGGAAAGTTGGGGTCTATCTCCCTGCCGCTCCAAGGAGGAAAGAGATAGAGAGCAGGGGCCTGCCTAAATCCCAGCTGTCTCTCTGGGAGTCTGTGATGAGTAGACTTCAGGTCTTGGAGACTGTGTCCTGAGACGAGGGTTCCTTGGTTCCTTTTAGTATTGATGGTCTGTCACCAACTCCCACACTTTTCAAGTGGTTTGCCCTGTATTTTGACTCTCTTCAACAGTCTTGTATGTAGACTCAGGGTCCCTGAGCTGTGGGTACACACAAGCTGCCTGACACTGGTTCCTGTCCATCATTCTCTTCTCAGTTTCCCATTTGGGTGGGATCTGGATGTTACTAGTCCTTCCTAGCTGAAAAATTGCCACCCTAACACAGAGAGAGAGAGAGAGAGAGAGAGAGAGAGAGAGAGAGAGAGATTGATTGATTACCCTGGATCTATGGGGCCACCTCATCACCGACTCTATCTTCCTTTAAGGACTTTTATCTAGTTCCCACTAGCCCAGATGTGTTCAGCGGAGGTGAACAGGCTAAGAATGGGGCCTGGGATGAGGAAAGGTGTCTGAGCCACAGGTCCTATGCATTGGAGAAAGGATGATTAAGTCTCAGCAGGGAAGAGACCTTTCTGTGAAAGGAGAGTTCCCAGTTTGTAGAAGGTGGGGTGGGAGCATCTCAGTTAGCCTGGCTGGTTAAGTTCTCACTGCAGTAGAGTCTGGCCCTGGGGGAGAAGCAGCAAGCTTCTGTCTCAGGTAGTTGGTGTGACCCTGAGAATCTGGAAACTGCCAGGGGACAGCCCAGGATTGGCTTGGATTACTTCTGCTTATTGCTTCTTTCACTTGTCTCTGGTATTCTTCCCCACCCCCATTCCGCCATCCCCATCCCCCACCGTCTTGTTTGTTACCAGCCCGAGCTTCAGATCTGAGGAGGGACAGCAGCAGAACTAATTTGTTTCTCACTGCCCTCCTCTTAGCCACCACTGCCACTTTGGCCCAAGCAGCTGAGAGCTAAAGCCTAGGTTGTTGTGGGCAAGGCCTCCGCCACTAGCCTTCCACTAATTAAACAGCAGAAGAGGCTGAATCACCAGGCCTGCATAGTTTGAAAATTGTAGACCTGCCTGTTGTGCTGAGTCAAACTGGTTTGTCGGGCTTGGGGGGGGGGGGGGCAGCTGGGTACCTGATGGGGTAGGAGTGGCCCCTTGGCCCGAGGGCTATCCTTAGGCCAAGTCTCCCATGGCCTTCCGCTTCAACTCCTGGTTGGGCCACTGGGACCCGCAGCCTGGGGAGGAATGGAGACCTTGTGCCAGGGCCAGATGTCCATGGTCCAGGCCGGCTGGCAGAGACAGCCCAGGGTGGGAACACTGAGGCTTTGGGCTGCCTGCCCTGTGCTTCTCCCCTCTTCTCCCTCTCAGGTTTATTTAATTACAAATCCCCATGATCTGAGAGAAAGAATGAAAAACAAAATGTGTTCTCTGTTCAGAGATCCTCTCTTCCCCACCGTCCCTGATGTGGAAACCAAGGGATGGAGACCAAAGGATGGGAGAATGGCCCTGGGGAAGTTGGGCACTCAAAGCAAAAAAAAAAAAAAAAGCTCCACCTACCTGAGTGTGACACACACACACACGCACACGCACACGCGCGCACACACACACCTCACACCCTAGGGCAGGATTCCCACAAACCCTTTCCTTCTCAGGCCTTCCCAGCTGGTACATGCATGAACATAAACTGACCCATGACCTGAATAAGAAACTGGGAACCTGATCCTCTGTTTGGGTGCAAGGTAGGGATTCTGTATGGATAAGGACAGCAGGGGGAGTTTTCAACTTGTCAAGACTTCAGGTCAGGGCACTCCTTTCTGACCAGACCCTGTTCCCTGTCCCTGCCCTCCTGTGACTCCCCCCACCCCTGCTACCCTAACCTTGAAATTTCAACTTCAGAATCCTTGGCCTACATTTAAGCCAAAAGCCCCTTGGATCTGATCTGTCTCGCTTCTTTGTTGTTTCCTGGGCCTGGGTGGCACTTCTGCCCCAGGGTATACTCTGGTAGACTTGGAACCTGGAGGTGCCGTGGGGTCTGGCATCTCAATAAAATTGAGTGGGCCTGACCCTTCACCAGAGCAGCCAGCAAGGATCTCAGGCTGTGCTCTTGCATGAGTGTAGTCCAATGAGCTCCTCCTCAGAGGCAGGCCAGGGTATCTACAGTGGCCCCAGCCTGTCAGCTCCTGTGAACTGCTGAATGATGCTCCCTCCCCAAGGCTTAGGAGCCCACACACTCCCTCTTTGCTGCCAGGGAAGTGGCTTGCTGCTTAGGCAGGGGCTATACCTGGGGAGGCCGCACCCAGCCACACCCAGAATCATCTCAATGCCCCTGCCCCACCCCCAGCCTTGTGACCCGACTGACAGCTCCTGTTTTAGCTAGGACAACAGGAAGTAGAGCTGGGGTTGCCCTGCCTCTTTGAGAGGCAGGGTGAGATTGTGCCTTAAGAAAAGCATGCTTGCAGTGTGTGTCTGCTGCTTGTAGACCCTCCAAGTTGTTACACTAACTTTAATGATTGATACTTTTTTCTCCCCTGAAATAAGGTTTCTCTGTGTAACCCCGACTGTCCTGAAACTATCTTTATAGACCCTACTGGCCTAGAACTCATAGGGATCGTCCTGCCTCTGCCTCCCAAGTACTGGGATTAAAGGTGTGTGCCACAAACTGCCCCGCTGATTGGTGATTCTTAGATCGAGTTTCCATGTTCCTTCATGGTGCTGTGATGTTTTCCATGTGACTGTGTAAGAGCATATTACAAGTCTATGCAGGGAAGCTAGTACTTGTGTTTGTAGTTTATATGCAGGACCACATATGTGCCTTGTGGGGGGGGGGGGGTGAGGGGAGGATGTACTGTTGGATTGGGCTTGCCAGTCCTTAGAAAGGCTGTATGGCTCTGCCTTAGGGCACGCTGGATCTGTGTGTAAGAAAGATTCTCTGTATGTGAATGTCTAAGGAGACTAATCTGTTTGTACCATATGCATCTGTCTGAAAAAGACAGACTAGCTGTGTGGGGGGCCGAGTACGTGTTTGCGGGTGGTTCCGAATGTATTTGTCCACCATATGTGTTAACTTGTCCTTCTTTGGTCCCAGTAGTGGGAAACAAGTTCAGCCACTGAGAACTGAGCAAGTGTTGTGTTTGTGCATAGGTGAGAGCCACACAGTTGCTGCCACAGCTACTTGCTATGGCTGTGGCCCCGGCGGAAAACCAAAGCAGGGTGTTTCATCAAAGCTCCAGTTCCAGATCACCAGCTTGGTGATAGCTTCCCGGTGACTCTTAAGAACAATACAAGTCCTGTGTCTAGGGGGTGGCCGTCCTTTCTTATCGCCCTCCACAGCCACCTGGTTGAGGGGTTGGCATGTAAGCAGCAGCTAGGAGTATTTGGAGGTTGCTCACGTTGCTCTTTTGTTCTTAGTCCGCGTCTTCATAGCAGAGAAAAGGTCTCCCTCCCGGTACCATGGGCAGAGATGGGTGCTATAACCCTCTGTCAGTTCTTCTGAGACCAGGGCACTGATACTCAGTCTGTCCCAGAGCTCCCTCCCATGCTTGAGGCAGACTGCAAGGAACAGACCCCTCCTCTCCCAAGAGAAGAGGGGAAACCAGAGCGGCCCGCCTCCTCCCCACCCTGGTGACCGGAGCCCGAGCCCCTCCTCAGGCACACAGGCCTGGAAACCCAAGTCCTCTCCTCATTAATGGGAAAAATGTGCCGAGATTGAGCGATGGCCAAAGGCTGATCCCCTCCCTCCCTCTCCAGAAATTAAACAGAAATGAAGAGCCTCCCTCTCTCCCTCCTCCTGCGCCCGCCTCCAGCCCTCCCCTCTCTCCTCCCCCTCTCCTCCTCCTGGAGCCAGCGCAGGGCTTGTTTTAAACTGTGGAGGAATCTGGCTGGAGGGGGGAGGGGGCTGAATATTTGGGTTTAAACAGTTCCAGATGGGTTTGGCACAGGCTGAGCAGAAGGAAGTGAGGGAGAGGGAGGAGGGAGGCAGCGCGCGGGAGCAGTGGGAGCCCTTGCCTGCTCCAGCGGGCGGGCAGCGGCAGGCGGCGGCGGGCAGACAAGCAGGCGGACTGGCCGGCTGGTTGGCTGGGGGAGGGTGTGCGCTTGGCTCAGTGCGGAGCGGCTGCTCCCTGGGACAGGAGTATTCCAGGCTGCCGGCTGGGGAAGAGGCCACTTGGCAATCTCCTTCTCTGTCGATGTCTCTTTGGACCTTCTTGTCTCTTCATCTTACTGTCTGTTGTAGTCCGCTGCCCAGCACCCCGGCTGTCTGGTCCCAGCCTGCCAGAGTCATTCAACTTGGCCCGTCTTCTGGCCCAGCTAAGCTAAGCCCTTGCTTTCCGTACTATCACTGGGTGCTTCTTCTGACCATCTCTGCTTTCCTGAAGGACCACCTGCCAAATGTGTGTCTGTAGGTCTGTCTGCCAGAGGAGGCTGGGACAGCTTGCCTTGTAGCCAGCCTTGTAAGGACCACCAGCTGCTGTGGTTATAGGGTCTGGCTCCTCGCAGCGAGTGTCTGCTGCACTCTGCCCCTGTGCCACCCACTTGGGTCCATTCATCACGTCCCTGTCCCCCAATTGGGTTCTCTGATGGCTTCTGCAGGAACATGTGGCGTTCGGAGCTTGTAGGGACCCTCAGCTGTCCCACCAAGGATGTGACGGCCTCTAGACGTAATGGGATATCTCTGCCTGTTAAAGTCCATAGTTGAGGCTGCTTGGCTCTCAGACTATAGGGAAGAAAGGGGGGAGGGGTGTCCTTCCCTTCCCTTCCTGGGGTCAGTTGTCCAGCCAAAGCTCAGAACCAGATTCTAGGGGTGCAAGTTTGTGTCTGGAACATTAAGGGTGCCCCTCCCATGGTTGAGCTGACAAGGAACCTGGAGCTCAGAACAGAGAGGGGCCGTCCCTTGATTCACAGAGGAAGGCGACTCACCTGACTTGGAGATCCAAGAAACACTTCCGGGAGGGAGGGAGAAGTTTGGCTGAGACACACAAACGGTTTCCAGTTTTCAGAGCTTTCCTGGGGGAGGTGTCTGGTGTTTGTTTTTGAGACAGAGTCTCACAATGTACCCTCATGTTAAGCTGAAACTCCTCACCCTCCAAGCCCCAACCTCTCAGGTGCTAGGATTGCAGGCATATGCCTCCATAACTGGCTTTCCCATCCCTTTAAAGGGCTTTGTTACTGAATCAGCTGGACCCAAACTTGCGCTACCTTCAGCCCCTTGCTCCATGTCATAATAGTTTCGCCAATTAGACCAGCTCTGTCTGGCATCCATCTTCCATAGAGGGCTGTGAACAGTGCCTTCCTTCTCCAAGGATTTCATGAACTAAGTTCTAGGCATTGGTGGTCCTTTTACGCCAAAGAGCATCCTTACTTCAACCCCACAGGTGTCTGAGTAGGAGACTGGGAGCAGGCCCTGGCTGCCACTGCTCTTCCCCAGGGTGGTGTGTTAGGCTGGGCCTTTGTGCTGGGAATGGAGTCAGGGGAGGCCCACACTGCTGGGTCTGAAGCCCACAGCCCTTTGTTCCAGGATAAAGGCCCTGCTGGCCCCTTTGTGTGGAGATTAGTAGAGCCTGAGGTGTGTGAACCAGCCTTTGCTCCAACCTCAGTTAACTCAGGCCTAGGGTCAGAGGCAGACATCTACCTCTAACCAGATAGACAGACAGGCATCTTTAGAGTTGTGACACCTCTGGGGATATCTTCAGGGTCTCTCAGGAAAGGGGAGGCGTCTTTGGAGACTCGGGAGAGGCTGTGCCAGATGGAAACTGGTTTCTTACATCCCTGACTTTCCTGGGTGGCTTCTCCCTCATCCTGAGGTTAGCCCCTGACCTGTCCTTCTGTTGTTTCCCCAGAGACTCTCATGGACACGAAATGGGTGACGTCCGAACTGGCATGGACATCTCATCCAGAGAGTGGGGTAAGAATCCCCCATCATCTCTACTGAATATTGATTGGTTGCTGTTATGCCTTCTCCCTCCAAGGCCTGACCTGGGCTGCCTCTGTCCTCAGCTCCTGGGATTTCCTCATTCCCCTCTTGTTTGTTACCTTCTTCGCCCGATCCTCCTGGTGTGTGAATGTTTGTGTCTCTCGATCTTCTGTCTGCTGGTCCATCTTTGTCCTCTTGCTCTCACCTAGCAGCCCTCCCAAGTCTGTCCAGACCACACCCTCGTGCCTGGGTCCCTGGAGAGAGTGCTGGCTCAGAATCCAGGAAGCGAAGCCGCGGCACGGTGGCTCATGCTTTTAATAGAAGCACTCGGGAGGCAGAGGCAGACGGATCTCTGAATTCTAGGACAGCCTGGTCTATATAGTTCCAGGACAGCCAGGGCTACATAGTGAGAGAACCTGCCTTTAAAAGTAAACAAGCTTTTAAAAAGAGCCAGGTGGCCTGGGCTCCAGATCTCTAACATATCGTGTGCCTTTGAACAGGGCAATTGACTTTTCTGGGCCTCTAGTCCTTGACTATTAAATTCCAATATCTCTCAGCTATTGGAAGGAACTTCCCCAGGTGACCCTCATGGCTGGCCCAACCCTAAGGCCCTGGGGTGTGACGGCACCACAGGCTCCGCAGCCATCAGGTCAACTGGGTTTTAGCTGCTCTGACTCTTCTATAAACCTTGGGTTTCTTGTGGAATTTTTGTGACGATGAAATGTGTTGGTGGTGTTGACAGCCAGCTCTCACCAAATGCTCTCTCTTGGTAGGGCAAGATTAGCCAAGTTGCACTGTTTCGTTCCCCAAACCCTCATCTAATTTCAGTCAGGCCCTCTTTACAGGTAGTAAAACTGAGCCCCAAGATAACACATAGGTCTGACATCAGGCTTCCCAAGGTCTCTGCCCTGTTCCAGGTGCCTTCTTCATTTAGTTCTGTATTCCTGATGTATGCTAGATATCTCTTGGTTTCAGACCAAGAAACTGAGGCACAGGGAGGTTAAATGACATAGGCACCCAGAAAACAGGGCTTTGAGCCTGTAACATAGACACCCAGAAAGGTAGGCTTTTAGCATGTGTGTGTGTGTGTGTGTGTGTGTGTGTGTGTGTGTGTGTGTGTGTATGTTCAGCCCCTCCACAGAAGCACCTCTGAGGGAAATGCAGCAGCCCCCGGACACTAGGTAAATGGCTCATTCTCCTTTTTACTTGCTCCACACTTAGTGGGAAGAAGTGAGCGGCTACGATGAAGCCATGAATCCTATCCGCACGTATCAGGTGTGTAATGTGCGTGAGTCCAGCCAGAACAACTGGCTGCGCACAGGTTTCATCTGGCGGCGGGAAGTTCAGCGCGTCTACGTGGAGCTGAAGTTCACCGTGAGAGACTGCAACAGCATCCCTAACATCCCTGGCTCCTGCAAGGAAACCTTCAACCTTTTCTACTACGAGGCTGATAGCGATGTGGCTTCGGCCTCCTCGCCCTTCTGGATGGAGAACCCCTACGTGAAAGTGGATACCATTGCGCCAGATGAGAGCTTCTCGCGGCTCGATGCCGGGCGCGTCAACACCAAGGTGCGCAGCTTCGGGCCGCTTTCCAAGGCCGGCTTCTACTTGGCCTTCCAGGACCAGGGTGCCTGCATGTCACTCATCTCTGTGCGTGCCTTCTACAAGAAGTGTGCATCCACCACTGCAGGCTTTGCACTCTTCCCTGAGACCCTCACGGGGGCTGAGCCCACTTCGCTGGTCATTGCCCCCGGCACCTGCATCGCTAACGCTGTGGAGGTATCTGTACCACTTAAGCTCTACTGCAACGGCGACGGGGAGTGGATGGTGCCCGTTGGTGCCTGCACCTGCGCTACTGGCCATGAGCCAGCCGCCAAGGAGTCCCAGTGCCGTGGTAAGTGGGGCCTGAGGAAGGAAGGGAGGGAAGCCTGATCGCAGCCAGACTTCGTATCTAACCAGATATGGTCTCAGGTGTGGTTTGGAGGGCAGGAGAGGGAGGGGCAGCTGCTGTGAAATAGAGAACATCTTACAAAGAGAGACTCGGGAGAGAAAAGGAGACTTCCGGGAGAGAAGAGGAAAGTGAAGCTGCGGATGCTCTCGGTGGTGGGACACTAGTCTGCCATGCACAAGACTCTCCCTGCAGTCCCCAACACCAGAGAAGGGGTAGTGAGGGAGAGGAGCAAGAGAGATGGGGGCTTTAAGAGTGGAGACATTGTGCATGCTTAACTAGTGAGCAGTTGGAACCTGGACAGACTTTCGAGGCTTGGTCCTGTCTCCAATGTATACTTCACCTTGGAAGTTCTAGAGGGGCATGATGCTGTGGACATCTCTTTGCCTTAAGGTTTCTTGAGAGGCAGTGTGTCTGGTACAGTTCTGAGTCCTCAACTTACTACTTCTGTGAGCATGCAAGTCCCTGAATCATGCTAGCCATGGCTCCCTCATGCAAAATGGGGCAGTAGTAGAGACATTTCCGAAGAGTGTGTGGACATAAGTGATGCCCTGCCCCAAGACCTCATGTCACCATCTGATGGGAGCCACTGGTCCCAGGAGTATGGAGACCCAAGGAGGGCAGAGATTGTTCAAGTCTGTATTCACTAGGCAGGTTAGAGACTTGCTGAGTCTCCTAAGACCTCATGATAGACTGGCTTCCCAGCTAGCTGTAAAATCCTCTTGATGGGGCGTTCTCTTTTAAACCTCACCACTATCCAGTAGAGAGATTGCTATTTTTCTCCCTATTTTGCCAACAAGAACATTGAGTCTCAGGGAGATTGTATACTGCAGGCCTCCCTGCTTGGGAATGCAGGAGCTGGCATTAAATCCTCACCCAAGGCTGAAGTAGGGTAAGGTGTAAGGGTCTTGTCTCTTCTGTCTGTCCATTTCTCCATGGGACTTGTGACCATACTTCCCGGAGCGGGAAATGGCTCTTATGATAGCCCTCTGTATGAGGGGCTGGACCATCAACCTGGGCTGCCTCATGAGGCCCCAGCATTGGGTTGCCTCTCTTTAAGAACCTGCTGGAAACTTCCTCTTCCCAAGTGTGGAAAGCGGGTGGGGGTGATGAGCCTGACAGCCCGAAGAAGGGCTAACACTCTGCAGGTCCCTGGCAGGAAGTGCAGGCTGGTTCCCATAGCAACCAGGCTGGCCTGGCCTCTGCCCCCTCCCCCACTGGTTCAAAGATCTAGGATGGAATATCACCTTCATGAGGGGAGATTACACTCTAAAGAAGGGTACAGCCCCAGCTATGGGCATCACAAAGCTCGGTGACCCTCTCCAGAGGTCACCACATGGACAGACTGACAAGCCCCTTTAGTGTGTACAGAACAGTCTCCAATTATGCCCATTGTCCTATTAAATCCTAGTGTCCCCTTTCACTCCTTAACTATTCTGATTTTGAATAATAAATATTATGGTCACCCTACACATGAGGAATATGCAGAGCTCATGCCACGGGGGGGGGGGGGGGCGAATATTGTTGGCAGAAGAGATGAGAAGGGTGTTCAGGTTCCCGGCTCTGGCCTCATTTGGGACAGGTCCCCTGGGAGACTGAGGCCTTTGAACTCCAGGTGACCCCAGCCTTCTTGCTGTTTTCTTACCCCCTCTTTCCTCTTTTTCTCACCCCTGCCCAGGCCTCACCCCTGTCCTGCTCCTTGGTGGGTGGGGTAGAGGTTTGCTGGGAGCCCTCTGCTGAGAAGCCCTTAGCCTGGCTATGGCAGTAGCTTTGAATTACTTCCCAGGGAAGGCTGGGGCATCTCAGCAGAGTACAGGGTGCTGAAGCTCACTGGTGGTCTCTTCCCATCCCCTCCTCTTCCTCTTCCCTCTGCCCTGCCTCAACAAGCCCAGACTGTTCGGGTGATGGGCTGACGTCTTCCAAGGCACTGGGGGAAAGGGGAGGAGTGAAGTGGAATCCGCTGATGTGGATTTCTGTGGGGCAGAAGGGCCCTTTGTAGCTGGAATTGGGCAACACCAGCATTGCCCCCATGGTCTGGGAGTTGGAAGGGGCTAAGACATAGGCTGGAAATGGCTGGGTTCTCTCAGAAGAGGAGGTAAGTATGTGTCATCCTCTTTTCTCTTGCAGCCTGTCCCCCTGGGAGCTACAAGGCAAAGCAAGGAGAGGGACCCTGCCTCCCCTGCCCCCCCAATAGCCGCACCACTTCGCCAGCTGCCAGCATCTGCACCTGCCATAATAACTTCTACCGTGCAGACTCAGACTCAGCGGACAGCGCCTGCACCAGTACGTGAGCTCCCAGGCTCTGCTCCAGCAGGCCTTTCCTTCCTAAGGAGCCTATATCTGTGAGATAACCCCTCCTAGCTGAGGAAACTGGAGCTAAGTGCTAGGAATGATGTTATGGAGGAGCAGACAATCAAGATAGGCTTCTAGGGGGAGGTAACGTTGCCTTGAGTCTTGATGGGTGAGCAGGAGTCTTGCTGCTCCAGTGAGGAATTGCAGAAAGATAAGCGGGATAAGTGTCCAAGGCAGAGTGGGCCAAGGGTGGTCCTGGGCCCCCAACTCATTTCTCCTTTATGCTCCCAAAGCGGTGCCATCTCCACCCCGGGGTGTGATCTCCAATGTGAATGAGACCTCGCTGATCCTCGAATGGAGTGAGCCCCGGGACCTTGGCGGACGAGATGACCTCCTTTATAATGTTATCTGCAAGAAGTGCCATGGGAGCTCTGGGGCTGGGGGTCCGGCAACCTGTTCACGCTGTGATGACAACGTAGAGTTTGTGCCTCGGCAGCTGGGCCTGACCGAGCGCCGGGTCCACATTAGCCACCTGTTGGCCCACACACGCTACACCTTTGAGGTGCAGGCTGTCAACGGTGTCTCCGGCAAAAGCCCTTTGCCGCCCCGCTATGCAGCTGTGAATATCACCACCAACCAGGCTGGTGAGAAGGGGACCAGAGAGGGAGAGCTGGGTCATCTTGCCCTAGACTCAGAGGGGTCCTGTGGAAACTGAGCTTTAGGAAGGATGCCTGGGCCTAGGAGTCTTAGTGGACCTCTTCTCTTCTCCAGCCCCATCAGAAGTACCTACGCTCCACCTGCACAGCAGTTCGGGGAGCAGCCTGACCCTGTCCTGGGCACCCCCAGAGCGGCCTAATGGAGTCATCTTGGACTATGAGATGAAGTACTTTGAGAAGGTCAGACTCTCCAGGGGCAGGAGAAGGCTGGGGGGCTACACAGGGACAGGCTACACCCAGATAGCATTAAAGGCCTTTGGGATCAGAGCCTCAGCCAGAGTGAGCCTGACGATGATGGGGGTCAGTTGGGTCTAGACTCACCTGAAGATGCCTTCATTCTCATGGCAGAGTAAAGGCATCGCCTCCACTGTAACCAGCCAGAAGAACTCTGTACAGCTGGATGGGCTGCAGCCTGATGCCCGCTACGTGGTTCAGGTCCGGGCTCGCACGGTAGCGGGTTACGGACAGTATAGCCACCCGGCTGAGTTTGAGACCACAAGTGAAAGAGGTACAACCCATCCCACCGCATGCCAGTCCCTGTCCTGGCTCATCTTTCAGATTCCTTCACTCCCTGCTCATCCTTAACCTCCAGGCTCAGGTGCCCAGCAGCTTCAAGAGCAGCTTCCCCTGATTGTGGGCTCCACCGTAGCCGGGTTTGTCTTCATGGTGGTCGTCGTGGTCATCGCTCTTGTCTGCCTCAGGTACCGTGACTGCCCCACAGACCGACTCAGGTTCCCCTTGACCGGTATAGAGTTCTCCTGCCACACTCGGAAGCATCACCTCCCTTCACAGCCACGGCCATCCTGGGCCCAGACTTTCCTTGCCGACTCCAATCCATCCCACTTTCCGTACCGTTGCCCTGTTCCCAGGGACTTCAGCCCCTACCCAGAGACTCAGGAGTGACTTTGAGCACCAGCCATGGCTCTCACCCTTGGCTTGTCTGTGGACTCCAGGGTCCCCTGAACAGATGGAGCTCTAGCCCCTTGCCTTAGGCCTTCTGTGCTCTGCCCCTGCAGGAAGCAGCGCCATGGCCCTGATGCAGAATACACGGAGAAGCTACAGCAATACAGTGAGTGTCTCCCTGTCCCCAGCGTCCAGCTCCCGTAGCCTTAGAGACAATTCTCCCCTCCAATTCCATCCTTCTGACTGGCTGCTTCCAGTAGGGTACAGTTTGTCCCCTGAGCTCTCCCTCGTTTGCTAGCCCCAGAGTCTTAAGATGTAACAAGATGTAACCACTGTCCCAAAGACAGTGAGTCCTGTGGAAACAAAATATCACACCCACAGGAAACAATTAGGTGCTAATTCCTGTGGCAAAGGACACTAAGAGTTCAAAGAGGAAGGCTTCCTACAGGAAGTGGTAGAATGAATAGGGTTTGGGGCAGGGAAACATTCCTGGCTCAAGAAGCCTCTGGAAGGAAGTGATGGGTGTGGACTGCCCGCTGTGTGCCCGGCTGTGGGGGTAGTGAGAAGATTGGTTTGACAGCTGTGAGAAAACCAGGCAGAGAAGTCTGGCCAGCCCCTTGGAGGGTCCTAAACAGCAGGCAGAGTTTGGACTTGATTCTGCTGCTGGTAATTGGGAAGGCTCTCAGGTGAGGAGGAAGACAGTGGACATATTGTTCCAGGAACACGGGGCAGCTGAGTGAGAAAAGTGCAGAGGCAGAGAGCCCAGCGAGGAGGCTATTGCAATAGTGTTGAAGGCCTGGACAAGGCTGAACAGTGGGAAGGAGTAAGGGGAAGAATGAACTGGAAAGAAGTTTGAACATGATGAGAGACGAGGGAGAAAGACAGGAATCCTGAGCGGCTAGCTCATGTGGTTCCCCAGCATTCTCATGGGGGAGGGGCAGATACCGGGGCACAGCACAGAGGATGAGGCAGGCTAGCAGAGAGGCTATCCAGAGTGCACCCAGTCTGGCTGGTCCCTGCGTATGAGCTCCTGCCTATGGCGTGAAGTCCATCCTCTTGTATCCACCTTTTTCCCCTGTAGTTGCTCCTGGGATGAAAGTTTACATTGACCCCTTTACCTATGAGGATCCCAATGAGGCCGTCCGAGAGTTCGCCAAGGAGATCGATGTGTCCTGTGTCAAGATCGAGGAGGTGATTGGAGCTGGTGAGTAGTCACCAGAAAGCAAGTGGTCCTGCAAGGCAAAGATGGGTAAAATGCTGGGAAGATCCCAGCAGTACCATGTGACCTGTGCCTGTGCTCTGCAGGGGAGTTTGGGGAAGTGTGCCGGGGTCGGCTGAAACTGCCTGGCCGCCGGGAGGTGTTCGTGGCCATCAAGACGCTGAAGGTGGGATACACCGAGAGGCAGCGGCGGGACTTCCTCAGCGAGGCTTCCATCATGGGTCAGTTTGACCATCCCAATATAATCCGTCTAGAGGGTGTGGTCACCAAAAGTCGTCCAGTCATGATCCTCACTGAGTTCATGGAGAACTGTGCCCTGGACTCCTTCCTACGGGTAAGAGCCAGACCCATTCCTCTTCTTCCTGCAGAGAGCTAGGTCGGACCCCCACCACCAAGTCAGAAACCCTATTCATAGTCTACAGGTATTTAGTTTAGAGGTAGCCTGGTACAGGGAAATAGCTGGACCTTCAATACCAACTCTGCTCTTACTGTCTGTGTGGTCTAAATCCACCGAGATCCTTAAAGTCTCATCTACCTTAGCTATAAACTAGGGCTGGTAATACTAGATACAAGAACCACTGGGATGTTGTAGACAAGATTCATGACACATAGTAGGGCAGCTAACAGCTGTCTCCATTCGGCAAATTCTGGACATAAGCTGCAAAGCATCGTCTCAGAGGGCTTAGAGAGAAGAGGTAGGCAAGCCATGAGCCTGTGGGGAGACAGCAGGCCCCACTGAACCTACCTCTTGCCTCCAGCTCAATGACGGGCAGTTCACAGTCATCCAGCTTGTGGGCATGTTGCGGGGCATTGCCGCTGGCATGAAGTACTTGTCTGAGATGAACTACGTGCACCGTGACCTTGCTGCCCGCAACATCCTTGTCAACAGCAACTTGGTCTGCAAAGTCTCTGATTTTGGCCTCTCCCGCTTCCTGGAGGATGACCCCTCAGACCCCACCTACACCAGCTCCCTGGTACAGGAAGCAACTGAGAGGGAGTTGTGGGAGGGGAGGGCTGGCCAAGCAGAGGGTCAGGGATCGGGGTCATCACTGAGTCACAAGGTGAAGGGTATGTCCCCCCACAATCAGGGTGGAAAGATCCCTATCCGCTGGACCGCCCCAGAGGCTATAGCCTATCGGAAGTTCACCTCTGCCAGCGATGTCTGGAGCTACGGGATTGTCATGTGGGAGGTCATGAGCTACGGAGAGCGACCCTACTGGGACATGAGCAACCAGGATGTGAGTGGGGCTGAGGGAGAGTGGTTGGCTGGTGGGAGTGGGCAGGGTGTGGACTAGAACTCATTTCAGATTCCCTACCATGACCCAGGTCATCAATGCTGTAGAGCAAGACTATCGGTTACCACCCCCCATGGACTGCCCCACTGCACTGCATCAGCTCATGCTGGACTGCTGGGTGCGGGACCGGAACCTCAGACCCAAGTTCTCCCAGATCGTCAACACACTAGACAAACTTATCCGCAATGCCGCCAGCCTCAAGGTCATCGCCAGTGCCCCATCTGGGTCAGTGTCCCAGCTCCCACAGGCTGGCAACCCTAACCCTATTCCCTAACTCTCTGGATTCACCAGGTCACTCTTTTTTTTTTTTTCCCCCAAAGCATGTCCCAGCCCCTCCTGGACCGCACGGTCCCAGATTATACGACCTTCACGACAGTGGGTGACTGGCTAGATGCCATCAAGATGGGAAGGTATAAAGAAAGCTTCGTCGGTGCTGGGTTTGCATCCTTTGACCTGGTGGCCCAGATGACTGCAGAGTAAGTGTACCCCTCAAGGTGCAGGCTCTAGGCAGGCGCTCTGGCTGAGCCCAGCATAGCAGGTAGAAGGGAAGGGACTGAGTACCTTTTTTCTGTCTCTAGAGATCTGCTAAGGATTGGGGTCACTTTGGCTGGCCACCAGAAGAAGATCCTCAGCAGTATCCAGGACATGCGACTACAAATGAACCAGACACTGCCCGTGCAGGTCTGACGCTCAGCTCCAACGAGGGGGTGCCCCCCCGGGACTGCACAAGGATTCTGACCAGCCAGCTGGATTTTTGGATGCCTGGCCTTTGGCCGTGGCCCAGAAGATGGAAGTTCAGGGGAGGACCCTAGCTTGACTTCTCCAGGCCTGTGCTCCCTCCCAGGAAGTGTGCCCCAAACCTCTTCATATTGAAGATGGATTAGAAGAGGGGGTGATGTCCCCTCCCCAGATGCCTCGGGGCCCAGGCCTGCCTGCTCTCCAGTGGGGAATCTTCACAACTCAGACTTGGCTGTGCTTCAGTAGTGGAGGTCCTGGTAGGGTCTGGTGGGGATCAGCCTGGGTTCTTCAGGCCCCAGCCCTGGCAGGGATCTGACCCCACCAGGTAAGCAGAGAGTATTCCCTCCCCCAGGAAGTGGAGGAGGGGACTCTGGGAATGGGGAAATACGGTGCCCCATCCTGAAGCCAGCTGGTACCTCCAGTTTGCACAGGGACTTGTTGGTGGCTGAGGGCCCTGCCTACCCTTGGTGCTGTCATTAAAAGGGCAGGCGGGAGCAGGCTGAGAAGCAGCCTGTGCCTCCCAGAGACTGACTCAGAGAGCCAGAGACTGTGTGTGTGTGTGTGTGTGTGTGTGTGTGTGTGTGTGTGTGTGTGTGTGTGTGAAAGTCGGGGGTGGGGGTATGTATGTGTGTGTTGTGCACATGCTTGCCTGCACAGAGAGCATGAGTGTATGCAAGCTTGGCCCTGTGCCCTGTAGTGGGGCCAGCTGGGCAGACAGCAAAATAAAGGCAATAAGATGACCCTCTTGCTCCTTCTTGTTCCTCCTCCCAGGGCAGGTTTCCTTGATTTTGTCATGTCAATAAACCCCTGGCTGCTAGATCTTCACAACTTCCCAGGGTCAGTGGGAAACTACCCTGAGGCCTACCGAGGCCTGATTTCTCCTGTAGTTCAGCCCCATTGCTTTGAGTACCTAACAGAGTTCTCAGAAGTGGCCCATTAACTGGGACAAGCAAGCCATCCTCCAGTTGCTTGCTTCTGTGGCTCAGGGACAGGCTCTGGAGTCTGCATGGTGTTCTGTAGAGTCCCTGAGGGAAAGCCAGAGGGTTTATCAGTCCCCAGCGTCCCGGTATGGCTCCTCTCCCCACTAAGCACAGAGTGTGCCCAGTCTTGGGGCCAAAGCCAAATTGACATCCACATCTTATTTCAACTCAGTAACCCAGCCAGCACTAGAGGCAGAGGCTGGAAACCCCTGTCTATAGACAGCCTGCACACTGGAAAGGCTCGGGAGATGCATAACAAGAGCCCGGAAGGGGTCAAAAAAGTCCCTGGAGTTGAAGGAAAACTTGTGGGGTGTCAAGACATGGGTAATGGAATGGACTTGAGGAAGTAATCCCGGGTCTGTTTTAACCAGTGGTGGCAGCGTGAGAGTACAGAGGACAGCCTCACAGGGAGAGAAATGCAGGTCCCTTTGGACCAACACACAGAAGTGGGCAGGGCATAACAGATACGATCCTCCCAGGGAAACCACAGGTGCTGCCTAGAACAGGTTTCTAAAATATCTGTGAATCCTAACTTAGAGCGTCCTTCACTGGGAGGGGCCATCGAGGCCTAGAAGAATAGGAATGCACATAGGGGGCGGGTGTTCAACTGTGGCCACCTCAGTCTGACATTTTATGGCCTCCAAGTGGAAGCAGGGCTTCCTGGGAATTTAGGTGAGGGCAGTGAACTACAGGCCTCAGGCTAACATTTTAAAGGCAGGCAATCTGGGAACTGGAAAGTTACTGGTCCTCCTGGGTTCCTTCACCAACCCCTGGCAGACAGGCCCTCAAGACCGCCTCTCTACCCCCACGCTGCTTGCGTTCCGTGCCCAGAGTCCTGCAGTAGATCCTCACCGTGAGGGGGGCACATCCACAACATGGAGCCTCCAGGGAGTGGGGTGGGTAGGAGGTCCTCAGTCGTCTTCCAAAGCTGTCAGTGGTGTGAGGCATGGGGTACAGAAGACGGGATGTGGGCTGCGTGGCATTCCCTTGCTGAGAGCTCACAGGTCCCAAGCCTGCTTCCCTTCTGGATCAGTGAGAGGTCCGTGGCTGCTGCCTCCTGGGTAATTTTTCCCATTGTCCCACCCCCCACAAAGCTGGCAGTGAAGATCCACCCACAGAGCGAGGCCAGGATCTGCAGGGTGAACTTGTGCCTAAGCGCAGGGATGCACAAGTGCTGTGCTGTCTGCGTCCAGCCCTCTGAACCCTGCATTTCTTTCGTCACCGGGACGCAGATGTCTTCCCCTACACGCACGACTGTCTCCCGCCACTCCCAGCCAAGCCACATGCACGGACTTAGGCCCATTCCGTTACCCACACACCACTTGTGTTACCCGTTTTCATGCCCAGTCTGTCCACCCTAGCCCCCTTCTTAGCCTGTGTACCTGCAGGGTTTCCTAGGACTCAGAAATAATGAGGGGAGGGGCCTGCAAGGCCCACTGCATTTCTGCCAGCTGATAGAGCCAGCTGGTATTTTGTCCAGAGGGCTGGGGTGTATTCAGACCCTAGAACCTCAGAACAAAGTAGCAAGGGAAGCAGGGCCTTGGCAGAGGAAGAGAGAGCACCCCAGGGGGGGGTCTAGCTTCCCTACAGGCAGATAAGGAGTGGGGGCCGTGGAGTTTTCAGTCTGTCTAGTCTTTGTTAATTACACACTCTGGGACAGAAGATTAGCTCTCCCCAGTCAATGATTTAAAAGAGAAGCCGGAGGGGGAGGGGCAGGCCCTTTCCCGCTGAGGCCAGGTGCTGAGTAAGACCTGGGGTAGTGTAGTATAGTAGGAAGTGCAGCCCACACAGAGCCCAGGCCCGTGTGTGGAGCAAAATTCTCTCTCTCTCTCTCTCTCTCTCTCTCTCTCTCTCTCTCTCTCTCTCTCTCCCCAACACACACACAAACACACCCCTCACAGCAGGTTGACATCAGTGTCATTATCTGTAAGAAGTATATGAATCTTTCTATCCCGTGACAATGTTACAAATGCTCCATTGTGTTAGTAAATGTAACATCTGTACAGAGAAGGTAGTACTTGCTAAGAAATGTTAGCTCCTTTTTATTGTTATTATCTTTATTAATGTGAAACTTGAAAACATAGAAGCTACCAGAAAAATAGTGGCTAGTGCTTGGTTTGTAGCAGGGTCAAATACAGCCAGGCACTGGGAGTTATGCCAGCCTCAGTCTCTGTAGGAAAAAGTGAAGAAGCTAAAGGAGCAAGAAAAGGTGTCTCAATGAGGATCACAGAGCTGCAGGACTAGCCCAGCCCTGCCCCTGGGTGGGCTGCTGGGACCTGGGTAGTTTAAAGTCAGTGAGTTAGGAAGGTGGTTAGGGGCAAGTTGCTGAGGGCGGAACTGTAGGGACACATTCGTCAAGCATTTGTTGGATGTCTACCACCACACTGTAGAGCTGGGATAGGCACTAAACGCAGAGAAGCAAGAGGAACCAAAATGCTTCCAGGAACCGAGAGAACGGGCAAGGATGCCATTCAAACAACCACAGAAAGGGCTGCGCATGATTACAAGTGAAGAAATGCTGCAGAAGAAGAGTTGGGTTTTGTGGGACCTCATCAAGCAAGGCTAGGGTCTCTCACCAGTTATGGGATGCCCAGCAGAGGGAGCTGGGGCCCCCATGACCATCAGGGTACTTCTGTGTGTCCGACCTTCTAGTATCTGACCTTGAGCATTCTCCATCCATACTCTCGTTCACTTGTTCAGCACACACCTGTGGCAGAGGTGGGGGTGTGGCTTCCTCTACAAACCAGTTCTACTTCCAGTGAGGGAGCTAAGAAGTGGGGCCACCCACTTCTGTCTGCCTAGAGTGCCAGTCATGGGCATTTGATCCAGCAATTTCAGTCTTCCTGGCCTGCCACTTAGCTTTTGTAGCCTTCTGCTCTACGTCGAGCCTACAAGGAACGTTTGTCTCTGACTTTCTGAGTACACATTTCTATTCTTTCTGTGGAAGAGCTCACAGGAGGGCTGCCAGTCCAAGAGGCAGTCATTAGCAAAGCCCAAAATCGGATTGCCCACAATTCTGTGTTCTTTGTACTGTTAGGATAACCTGAAAGGGAGCCTAGGGAATCCAGAAATGCTGCACCTGGTGGCACTTTCAGTGGTGCCCGCCTCTGGGAGTGGGCGCCAGGCAGCCAAGGGTCACCGCAGTGTTTGTCTTTTGGAGGAGCTGAGCAGCCAGGTGCAGAGGGTACTTGCCAGGAGCACAGGCCAGGAGTGGAGTGGGCAGTAGCCTGAGGCACAGGCTGAGTGCAAAGGCGGAGCCCTCTGCTTCTCTTCCATGTCCGTCTCTCGTTTCTCATTAGTCATTCCCAGCTCATGGAGAAGGAATGAAAACAGACTCAGGTTCTGGATAGAGGTGTGCTGTGACATCAGTCTGCAAGGCCCAGCCTACCTGGGGACAGAGACAGAGGGAAGGCTGGTGGAAGGCAGCTCTTTCCCCAAACCCTTTCTTTGCTATGGAAACTGAACTTGGGGTAGATGGAAAACATAGAGCAAGTCCTAGGAGATGACGAAAGGACACTTGTGCCTGTGGGAACCAGAGCCGGCTTTCCCCAGACTTCATTGCCCCTCTACACACAGTCAACCTGATACTTTTTCTACCATAGCTCCCAGGCCAGGCCACAGTTCTCCACACAGCCTTCCACTTACTTTGAGGGCACCTCTACTGTTGTCTTTCCAAGGCTTCGGAGACTCAGTACCTGATAGACCAGATTGGTTTTGGCTCTAGCCCCATGGCTTTCACACCTGGATGCTGGCTGTTCATCTCAGTGGCCTCCTGCCTTCCCAGGATACTCTGCTCCATGTGAATCCTGCCACTCTGAAAACGGAGTCTCCCACCTGCTTTCTCCTCCTGTCTTATTTCAAACATCGCTGGTCCCTGAACCTCCCCACCGGTGGGGGTCCCTTCTAGGCTGCACTATGTCCTCATTCATCACAGATTAGGCAAATAAACGTTCCCATTCCAGTCTCTCTGGCTACCTTTTTCTTGTTTTGCTGACTTCCAGAAACATTCCTGAGCAGCAACTCGAGCAAATTTTACTTAATCGTTCATGCCTTCCGAAGCACATTCTTCTATTCACAGGGATATCCCCCTTCAGTTTGCTGAAATAGCATATACTCTGAATGGGCTCTCACCAAGGTCTCCTGCCATCCCCTGAGCTTTGGGTAGTACCGGTAAGTGAGATGCATGTGCTGCCTTCTGTTGTATGACAAAACGTTTCCTGGGGAGACAAAATATTCATCTTCTCAGCCCAGAGGGAACCCATGACAGACCAAAATATGGATACCACCAAAGTCCAACTTGGTGATCCACTGAGTTTTATTGGAGTTATTTACAATAATATGGGTGAAAGGTTACTTATAGGAGCAGAAATGACTCAAAGACAGCTGCCTCACCAAAGCCCACCCAGCATGGGTGACAGCTTTCGAAGCTAAGAACCTGGAGCACACTGCACAGCCTGCATGCAGCTCAACAGGTGGGAAGGTATTCTTCCAAATGACTCTGGTCTAAATCTCTTACAGGCAGCTCAGCTGGTTTCTGCTTCTTCCAGGCATCTGGTCTGGTCTTGCTCTTCTTAGCAGCTCAGCTGAGAGTCTTCTTGACAAATGGGCTTTACTCTGCAGGGAGGGGTCTAGTGAGTCTGCTCAGTTTCAGGGAGTTCTTGAAGCTATTTTGTTGTTGTTGTTGTTGTTGTTTACCTCACTGCTTAAGGAGCTGCACTGCAGGGTGCTATGTTTTACTCTCTAAGAAAACTGTTACACAATGCTCCACCCCTTCCTCTGGCTTTTATGTCCTTTCTACCTCCTCTTCTGAAATGATTGATCCCTGAGCATTGGAAGGAGTGACTATAGATGCCCACCTATGGCTAAGAAATAGGTCACTGTGATACACTGTCACTTGTTCTTAGCTTCACCAGTGGTTATAAGTTAAGGCTGGTAACAACAGTGATCTATGGGGGTAAACACATGTTTAGAAGGCGGTTTGAAGGCACATCACATTCATCCAGTAGAGCCATAGAATTTGCTTCTCCATTGGGACTTATGACCAGATGGAAACTCTCTTATGGAGCAGACCTTGAATCCAATGAGAAGGCTGTTGGTCTTACCCATGACAGCTGAATCACTATTGCACAATCAGGCATGACTTGTCAGGCATGAAAGTATTTAGCACAGGGGGTCCGTAGTCAAGCAGGAATGTTGGTGACAGTTTGCCACCAGGAGCCTGCATAGCTACCTCTGGCATTATGAAAGCCAGTTCAGTTCCAGCTTAATTTTTCCATGTCCTGTAGTCAAAGCATGCAAACGCGGTGTCTTCAACAATAGAGTCTTAGCATCTAGTTTTGGCATACAACCAATAGCAGTAGCAGTAGCCTTTATGGTTTGTGGGTCCTGGGGGCTTCCCTAGCCAACAACTCACAGGGAGGTTTTCTTCTCCTTTTTTCTTTCTTTCTTTCTTTCTCCCCCCTCCCCAAGACTGGGTTTCTCTGTGTAATCTTTGCTGTCCTGGGACTTGCTCTGTAGACCAGGCTAGCCTTGAACTCATGGAGATTCACCTGCCTCTGCCTCCTGAGTACTGGGATTAAAGGTGTGCACTGCCACTGCCTGGCTACAGGGAAGTTTTCATTCAATAACCTTAGGGCCTCTAAGACTGTCCTTCTGGATCTTCCTTCCTTCCTTCCTTCCTTCCTTCCTTCCTTCCTTCCTTCCTTCCTTCCTTCCTTCCTTTCAACACAGCTCCAGTAGGACTGTAGGTAGGTAGAAGTACTATTGTACCTGGTTGCTTCTCCTATGGCTTTCCAAATCTGCAAACACTCAGAAATTAGCATTAATCCATCTACATAACAAAATATTTCCACAGGGTGGGCAGGGCAAGGCAGGGTTCCAAACCACCATCCCATGACCAACAATGGGGTTTCAAAGACAACTCGCTGAGGCACTCACTCTGAAAGCCAGTTGTCATCTATTCTCAGCAAGTGTCAGGTTATATCAGAAATTCACAACTAAGAAGATACTAAAGTCAACTATAAGCAAGGTCTAATACAGCATGGAAGATTTCATCCGTTTGTATCGTTGCTTCTTCATAGATCAGTGTTGGGTACAAATTGTGGACAAGCGATAGATAACCTTCAGTCTCCCCTCTGAGACATTGTTTCCACATCCTGGAGATCTTCCATGGAGCCTCCCTAGATTTCTCCACACCTGAGAAACTCAGTGGGTCTAACTCAGTCTGCTCAGACCTACTCAGGGCCAAGGGAGAATGAAGCCATGTTCTCCCATGGCACCCTTCCTTTGTCAGAGCTGCCCTGGGTTGGCACTGTGGGTGTACCTGTACCTGTTGTGTCTCCATTCACCAAACCTGGCTGTTGGGGGAGTTCCTGGCTGGTCAAACCAACTCCTCCCCTAGTATAACCCTTTGCTGAAGGTAAATGTATTTCTAGTCTTGGGTGACAGGCTTGATGCTCTTCTTTTGTATTACTCTATCATGATGTCTTCTGTGAACTGCTCCTTGGGCTTTAAAGCCATCCAAAGCTCCTTAGCACACAATTTAGCATCTGTCAGTTGTTTCCTTAGGAACTCCAGCTCCACACATTGTCGTGTTTGTCTTCATGGAACCCAGAAAGATCTCTTTCCCAGCTCTACCTTTCACTCTCCTCTAGTGTGCTCTCTCTTTGCCAGCTCCCTTTGCATGTTGGTCTAAGCACTGAGATCTGCCAAAGCCTTTTCTGCTTTATAAAGAGCTTGCCCCATCAACAGGCTCAGCAAAGCCCCTAATGCTCCATACCCTCAAGGTCCTTTCCAGGGCAACCTTTTCATCCCTCTGTGAACCCAGTTCACTGACCCAGTAAACTGGGGTTCAAACACAGCCCCTCTTATTCTTAGTTCCCTAACTAACTAACTAGGGAAAAAGTCTTCCTTAATTCCAGCAGTTCAAGTGCTGATCACAGTAGTTTCTTGCCTTGGACCACAGTCAACACTCTCATCTGCACAATGGATTACAGATTTCCCCTTTGTCTACTAAAAGTTGCACATGAGAAGTGTCTCTTATTCCTTTCTCATCTCTCTCTCTGTCTCTGTCTCTCTGTCTGTCTCTGTCTATCTCTCTGTCTCTGTCTGTCTCTCTCTGTCTCTCCCTCTGTCTGTCTGTCTCTCTGTCTGTCTCTGTCTCTCTCTGTTTGTCTCTCTCTGTCTCTGTCTGTCTCTCTGTCTCTGTCTGTCTCTCTGTCTCTGTCTGTCTCTCTGTCTCTGTCTGTCTCTCTGTCTCTCTCTGTCTCTCTGTCTGTCTCTCTCTCTGTCTGTCTCTGTCTCTCTCTGTTTGTCTCTCTCTGTCTCTGTCTGTCTCTCTGTCTCTGTCTGTCTCTCTCATGCTCTCTCTCTCTCTCTCTCTCATCGTCTTGTTTATCTAATTTACTTGCCAAATCAGAGACTAACACAGAGAGTGCTGCCACACCCCCTTTTCTTGCTGCATTGTTCCTCTGTACAACAAGATCCTCCTTGGCCACAGATGCACTCCTCCCTTCCTTCCTCCCTTCCTTCCTCCCTTCCTCCCTTCCTTCCTTCCTTCCTTCCTTCCTTCCTTCCTTCCTTCCTTCCTTCTTTTTTTCCTTCCCTCCTTCCTTCATCTATCCTTCCTTCCTTCACATGGTGGACCCCAGGCATGCCACCTTATACCACACAGCCAAAGACTGCCATCCCGGGACTCCTCCCACAGGCACTCCTAACCTCGATGGTTCAACCTTAGTTACATGTCCCACTACCCATTGCAAGAGCCATGCAAGTGCTGTCCTAGCACAAAGGCACATTAGCACACACCACACAGGACAGGACACCTCTATCTGTATTTCCTCACTGATCCAACCTCATCAGGCTTCTCAGCCTCAGTTGCCTGCCTTGCTGCCTGTAGCCAGAACCATGCACACTCTCCCCCTTCATCTCTTCTCTGGTTCTGTCCTGTTCCTGTTCAGGCATCAATTAGGTTGTGCAATAAAAACTTTTCCTAAGGAAAAGAAACACACTCTACTCATCCCAGATAGAGAATTCATGACAGACCAAAGCACAGATACCACCAAAGTCCAACTTGGTGAACTGTGAGTTTTATTGGAGTAACAGGAATATAGGTGAAGGGTTACTTACAGGAGCAGAAATTACTTGAAATACATCACCAAGGCCCACCCCAGTATGGGTGACAGCTCACAAAAGCTGGGAGCCTGGAGCACACTGCACAGCCTGCAGGCAGCAAAGCAGGTTGGAGAGGGGTGTTAAGTCCTTGCTTAAGGAGCTCTGCTGCTGTAGGGTGGACTGTTTTAACCTCAGAGGTGACTGTTACACAACACCTTCAGGGAGCCCTTAGTCAGGTAGAGTGAGGGATCACTGATGTATTTGGACAAGAGTGATAGCATCAAAATAGGGTTCTGATGAGTGGGGGGAACAGGAGTGAGGTGCAGAGATGTTGGCAGAAAAGCACTGGTGTAAGTCTAAGTAAAGGCCAACTGGTCCAAGCTGGAGATCGGATGAAGGAGGTACTACAGAGGTGACAGATGTGAAGGGTGTTACAACGTTAAGTAACAACGAGCTTAATAACGAAAGGGGTGTGGGACAGTAGGGAGAATAAATATCTAAGTCTGAATGATCCTGGGGCTAGCATTGCACCTACTCCAGTGTCATTTATGGATACAGCAAGTGTAGGGAAATGGTATGTGTGAAAGTGAATTCTTCAGCCTGAGGCTTGTAGGAGAGATGCCCACTAAGCAAATGTGAACACAGAGCTCAGGAGTGGGTGCTGAGCTGAGTCACCAGCCACATGGGGACAGGGAAGGAAAATAGGTGAACAAGGTTGCCGAAGAGAAAGAGGACAGAAGAGGGGAGGGGCGAAGGGAGGAGAGAGAGAGGAAGGACATGGATGAGGTGGGCATAGTGCTTCCTGCCTACTACACGAGCTTTTCGTGCCACTGCTAACAGTGTGCTCACTGTAATTCTGGGTGTTTGCATTTAGAGATTCGTTTACTCTTCAGAGCAACGTTGGGAGGTAGGGAGTTAGGCACTCTTATCATCTCTGCTTCACGGATAGGAAAGCTCGCTAATCACAGTTAGATAACTTGTTTAAAGGTCATAAAGTCAATGAGGGGCAAGGGCCAAGATTTGATCCAGAGTTGATCTTCTCACCCCATAACATTCTGCTTTCCAATAAAATCTTAGAATAAGAGCTATAACTATGTCTGTGCTGAGCCCTGTGCCAAGAACGTTATTGGCTCTTGAACTTAGTACAGATAATTTAGGAGATCAATACGTTGATGAATTAAGGGTATGGTATCTGGATGGCTAAGTGGCTATGGTGTGCGTATATCTATGGGAAAATCATGATGGATGGTTAAGTTAGAAACTGAGTGGAAAGATGGACAAAGGAATATACAAATGGGAGAGTGTATGGATGAGTGAAGAATGGCTGGGTGGATGAGTGATGGGTACACTGAGAAAGGGCTGTGTGGTGGGTAGATAGATGAATGCTAGGAAGAACAGATATAGACAGATGGTGTACGGATGAGCAAGTTCACAGACAGGAAGTGAATGTGGGTGTAGAGGGTGTTGTGTAGCTGTTTCCTCTAACTTGAAGCACTTCCCCTTGGAAGGAAGAAGCATACTCATAAGACTCAGGAAGTAAATAAAACCTATAAAGCTCAGTTAGCCGCTGAAAGATTCACAAGGCCCTCCCTGAGGCTATCTAGACAGTAACAATTGCTGGGGAGAGCTGCCCTATGATCTCTGGTAGAGCTGCTTACAAGGTGCGCAGCTTTCCAAGAATGCAGCTTCCAAGAGTTGTCGCTTGGAGCCAGACATGGCGGCACACTCTGTTAAGCACAATATCCCAGAAGTAGAAACAGGGCAGGTCTCTGGGAACTCAAGACCAGCTGGTCTACAAAGGTAAGTTTCAGGTCAAATAGGACCACACAAGGAGAGCTTGTCCTAAAAATAAATAAATAAATAAATAAATAAATAAATAAATAAATAAATAAATAAAATAAAATAAAATGTCTTCACCAGGTACTGGAGGAGGAATGGAGAGATGCCTTGCCTTTAGGGACACTTACTATTAACATCCACATTAGGAGACTCACAACTGCCTGTAGCTCCAGCTGGAGAATCTGACACCCTCTTCTGACCGCTGTGGGCAACCTCACTCATGCAGGAGCACAAATACATGCACATTCATGCGCACGTGCACGCATACACACAACTAAAACTAGACTCTTAGGAGTCTTCACCCATGCTGGAATGGGCTTATCAATGACGCAGCTACCTCTGAGCGCTCCTATAAGGAGCCACAATAAACTCACCAGCTCACAGTAAGCCAGGCTGGAGTGAGATCATTTCATCGGTGCCCTCTCTGGGATGAATGAATAGACATTTGTTCACAGTTCTCCAGCTTATACAATGATGACTAAAGGAACAGAGCAGTGAATGGCTGGGTGGATGAAGGAATAGAAAGGTGGACGTGTAAACATAAACGAGAGGGTAAATATCAGATGAACACAAGTTGGATGGATGAGTTAGTGGATGGAGAGTAGGGAAGGACGAAAGATAAGGTGGATCCATGGCTGGACGGCTGGGTAAGTGGATGGATAAACAGGCATTTGATAATAGGATCACTGAATGAACCCCTATACTTAGACCTGGAGAGATGAATAAGAAAAGCCACAAATTGTCACCTCTCTTCTTTCCCAATCCCCCCTCCCCCACTGCCTCCAGAAGTCAGGGCCAGCTAAGCTTGAGCTTTACTTCTCCCTGTACAGACATTCTAGAATGCTCTCCAGCCACCCCATTCCTTCCTTGCTCTTCTGTCTTGGTGAACAGGGGAAGTACTTAGGAACAACCAGCACAGCGTGAAGGCAAGTGGTGATTTGGGGCGATCTTCCCTCTGTTCCCCGTTGTCTCTTGATTGTCTTAACTCTAGATCTCCATGACCCAGAGATGTCAGGGTTGAAGATGGTGCTCAAGTGGGAAGTCTTAGTACCCTAGGAAGTGGTACCAGCACAGTGACTGGGGAAAGGAGGATATCTCAGTGGACTGGCAGGAAAACCAAGGATTCTCTTAGGGAGGTAGTTTGGGAAGTAGAATTGAGGCAGAGTTAGACCTGAAGTAGAAGTGCTGCCTAGCCCTGCCCTGCAGCCAGAGAGATCTAGCTGCAGATCTTCACTTCTGTCCCACCACCCGGGGCACAGCAATCTCCAGGGATTCACTCTGAGCGCTTCTGACTCCCTTTACCTTCACAGCAGCAATCAGTCACTTCATCTGACAGCTGAGAATGACAAGAAGATGCAGAGAAACTCCAAAGGCTTCCGAGAAAGAAGAAGCATGTAGATTTCCTGGGGGGAATAATCCTAGGAACCCATGCTCTGGCTCTGTTTAGAGAGAAGTAAGGAGCTGAAAGATACAGGGCTCAGGGCTCCTGTGACCACTGGGCACAAGCACGACATCACAGGGGCCCAGCCCGATCGCTGGGCACAGGCATGGCTTTGCAGGGGCCCAGCGTGAGAAACATTCTGCCTCCAGCCCTGCAGGCTTAGGTCCCTGGAGCTTTTCCAAGGTTTCAGCAGGATTGCAGATTGGCAGGAGCAAGCCTAGGAGTCCCTCCCCCAGCCCAGTCCTGCCTACTCCTACCTCCCTGCACCTAGTGCCAAAAGGCAGGGCACCCAACTCCCAGAAGAAAAAAGGACTGCTTGTGGTGGAAGATGAGTCATGCAGAGCCCTACAGCTGGAGTCACTGAGGTGCAGCTGGCTAACGGACATCTTCCATCTGCTGACTTTCACCTTTCTTGTCCATCTCTCCACCATGTTGGCCTGTTTCACATGGGAAAGTGGCCTGGAGCTTTTCACAGATATTTGCAATATTAAATAGCTGAACTCAATCTAAAAAATATATCATTTTCATTTTATTTTGTTTTTCTCAGAAGATAGTTTCTCTTCTGTCCTTAAGAGTCCAGTTGAGAGACTGCACAGTGGTTAGAGTCCTGGCTGCTTTTCCAGAGGACCTGGGTTCAATTCCCAGCACCCATATGGCAGCTCACAACTGTCTGTAACTCTGGTTCTAGGGCTCTGACACCCTAACACAAATATACATGCAGGCAAAATATCAAATGCACATAAAATAAAATGAAAAGAAAAAAATAATCCAGCTCTTTGGCCTAGTGATGGAGGCAGAGGCAGGCAGATCTCTGAGTTTGACCAGCCTGGTCTACAGAGCGAGTTCTGGGACAGCAAGGGTCACAGAGAGAAACCTTGTCTGGGTGTGTGTGTGGGGGGGGGGGGAGGATCCAGGTCTTTGGATAGGTTTCAGTGGAGATCATAAGGTAGAATCATCAGACCTAAATCCGGGTGTGGTGTTGGGTACTTTTGGGTTTCACAATACAGATTCCTGACCACCTTGCTGTGGGTGGCAAAGCTCCCTGTGCCGTAACACAACTCCATGTAGAGCTTAAGAAACAAATAATGTAGAAGATACTTGCTTCAGAAATATCCCTGACAGCAACAGCCTCGACTATGATTCAAGTGACAAACTTCTTGACGGCTTTGTCCTTGGGTGTGCACTAGGCAATTGTACACTGAACAAGCTACACATGACCGTAACCCCTTTTGCCACAATTTATTTCGTATTTTTTTTTATTTTACGTTTTGGAAACTGTCTTAGTCACTGTTCTATTGCTGTGAAGAGACACCATGACCACAGCCACTCTTAAAAAAGAAAGCATTGAATTGGAGCTTGCCTGCAGTTTCAGGGGGTCAGTCCGTCATCAAGGCAGGGAGCCTGACAGTAAACACGGCATTGGGACAGGAGCTGAGAGCTCTCCATCCTAATCTACAATGCAGAGAGACTGGGCCAGGCACGGGCTTTTGAAACCTCAAGTCCCACCCCCAGTGATGCGCTTTCTCCAACAAGGCCACACCGCCAAACCCTTCTAATCCTCAAATAGTACCACTCCAGATGATTAAGCATTCACCTATGTGAGCTTATGGGGACCATTCTCATTTGAACCACCACAGAATCCAAGGCCCCAAAGAGGTACTTTCAAACCCTAAGATAGGTCCTGGGCAGTGGTGGCACACACTTTTAATCCCAGCACTCAGGAGGCAGAGGCAAGTGAATTTCTGAGTTGGAGGCCAGCCTGGTCTACAGAGTGAGTTTCAGGACAGCCAGGGCTACACAGAGAAACCTTGTCTCAAAAACCAAACAAAAAACCTTTGGAGACACTTTTTGTTAAAATGCACAGACTGATCTGGAATCTGGAATCCTCCCGCCTCAACCTCTGGAGTAGGTAGAATTCCAGGCATGCACCACCATGCCCAACTTCATACCAGGCCTCTGTCTGTGTATGCAAATACTCACCCGTACAGGCATATGTGGAAGCCAGAGGCTAATATCAGGATGGCTTCCTTAATCACTTCACCTCATTTTCTGGAATAGTCGCTCACTGCACTGGAGCTTGCTGCTTGGGTTAGACTGGCTGACTCACCAGTCCTAGGGCTGGCCAATCTCTGACACCCAGCTGGGGTTACAGATGCATAGTGTCATGTCAGAACATGTGTGCTTATCCAAACCGTGGATCTTGGGATTCTGCAACAAGTACTTTACTCACTGAACGGACCCAGTCTCGTATACTTACGTCTTATGTATATTCATTCCCATAGCAACTCCACAAGGGTGATCTTACTGCCTTATTTTTACAGATAAGGACAGTAGATTCAAGACAGTAACTTTTCCAATGTCATATATCTAGAAGAGATAGAGCCTAGTGGTGCACACCTTTAATCCCAGGACACGGGAAGCAGAGACAGGCAGATCTCTGTGAGTTTGAGGCCAGCCTGGTCTACAGAGTGAGTTCCAGGAGAGCCAGAGCTACACAGAGAAACCCTGTCTTGAAAAACAAACAAACAAACAAAAAAATTAGAGCCAGGATTTGAACTCATAATTCTGATCCTGATTAGAGGAAGTCTTAGGCTCTGGAGGTCTGAAGGAAAAGGTTAAAGACTATCTCAGCATGGAAGAATTGGGGCACCAATCTGTTAGATGCAACACCAGGGCTCCTCCACACACAGATCTGTGCCAGGAGCCCCAGTGCAGCGTGAGTGGAATGAAGAAGCTGAAGCAATGCCAGCAGTGCCAGCCCTGGCCCGGCCCCCACCTGAGAGCTCAGGAAATGACACACCTGAGCTGGGATGTAGGTCTTTGGACCAGGCATCTCCTCCCAGGGGAGGGGAGTGAGGATGGCTGCTCTAAGCTGTTGGCAGGCAGAAAGGCAGACTTCCAGGCTGCTCTCTGCAAGCTTACCCCACAGTGCAGTTTGGTAGCACACAGGTCTATGGAGCCTAGGGACTGGGCTCTGGGCCTACTGTGTGCTCCGAGACAATCTGCTAAATATCTCTGGGCTTCCTACTTGTCTATAAACCAGAAATTGTTTTCCTGCGTGTCTTATGGATGAAAGGCGCAAGGAAAGATATCTCTTACCCCTGAGGTCTGACACTGGGTCAGGACACAGTCTCTGGGAAGAGGTGGGAACGTGCACTCCACATGGTGTATCTGTGAGAAGAGTTAGGAAGCGTGAAACAGCACCCCGGGGGCCGTCTGTAATTTATTTTCACAAGGATAGTTGTTCAGCTTCCTCTGGATGCTCCTGTATCTGAAATCCAGCCTTTTCAGCTCCTAGGGACAGAGAGTGTGTCAAGGCAGGGCAGGGTGGTAGTAGGTGGGGATGGGCAGTCGCCTCTACTGTGGACACAGCTGTACAAGGCTCTAGGTTCACCTGCTCCTGGTCCAGATGGATAACTGAGGTTCCAAGAGGGCTGGCCAGCTGAACTCCAACTTTTGGCACGCTCAGTGGAGAGACCCAGAGATGACAGTGACCAGCCATTAAGGTCTGTGTTTCGGACTGCCGAGGGAGAGCAGCATGGAGGTCCAAAGCGAAGTGTCACTCTGAGGAGATTTGCTCTGGGTTACCCCCTCTCCTACACCAGCCTTGGCTTGGCAGGAAGGAGGCTGGGGGAGGGGTGGGCAGAACTTTGCAGAGGGGGAGGCAGGAATTCTGTTGGAAATCATTCAAATGAGGCTATGAAACCAAAACCCTGTCTCAGAACAAATTGGCCAGATTTGGCATGGAGCCGGGGTGCAAATGCAGTGGAGGAGGTTGGGCCCTGGCTGGGGCTGGAGGGGTTGAACAGAAAGAACCCCAGTGTGTGGCCCCGGTGCTTGGGCTTTGGCTGAGATGAGTAAAAGGGACAGTCATCACTATTTCCTGCCTGTGAGCTGCCTGTCAGGGCAGAGGAGGGGGAGGCAGGGTACCCCAGCCACCTCTCTGGCCTGACCTGGAAGGAGGGCCTGGTCTACCACTGATGCACTCTACAACTGCTGTGATTCTCCACATCTCTTTCCTTGCCTCTATTTCTGAAGTCTGCTCCCATTAGTAGTTCCCCATCTTACCAAGTATTCAAGCCTTTAAGTTCACCTTTGAGGCCCACTCTAAAAGAGTGAATCTGGCCAGGGGCTAGGTGGGAAGAAGCCCCCATCTGTGGTCTTAGAGATGCCAAAAAGGGGGGGGTCTCATTCTTGTGCCACAAGGAAGGCTTTGGTGTCACTCACCAGTGCATAGTTGCCAGAGCCTGGTACTCCTGTCTGCAGAATGTCTAGAGACAAGCACGAAGAAGAAATGGGGGAGGGGTGGCAATAAGTCTTCACTAGGGCCAGGCAAGAGCAGGTGTGAAGGAAAACCAAAGCCTCTAGACTTCATCAAAGGACCTTCTGCGTGAGGGAGGGCACCTTGGAGAGATTACTCAGGTTCATGCTGCCTAGAGAGGGATGAGAGGTAGCTAGGAACAGACCAAGAGGCCAGTGACAGGATCTAGGACAGTAGGTCCTTCCTCTGGCCTTAGCTTCCTGCCCAGCTGTCACACGTGTCTGAGACTCTTCTGAGGGAAAACAGGTTTCTTTGCCATGCCAGCCCTGTCTCTTAGATCAAGGGCGAAGCCAGAACCTCAGAACCAGGTGAAGCAGGACTCTAACCCAAGCCTCTGTGTGCTGTCCTACCTAATGTTCCTGTCCTGCTGTCACCCTGGGGGTCTGCTGGCATCCTGCTCAGCCAACACTACCCTTCATTCAAGGTGCTGCTTGTGTTCCAGAGCGAGCTCTCCTGCTTTGTGACTTAGCCCGTGACAGGTCCTCACTCTTTCCTGTCCCACTAAACATCAGAGAACAGCCTCCTCCCCACTGCCCCATAGCAAAAGTCCCGGAGGCTCCCACCCTCAGCAGCTCCCCCAGACCTTTCTGCTTTTCTGTGAAACTCAATGGCTTCCCTGACCTTCCCCTCAGAGTATGGGTCTCAGTCTTGTTCACTCCTGTACTACCTCAGAGAGTTCCCAGGATCCTCTCTGCTCTCTCCAAGTCCTCTGTAGCTCCCAACCAAGCTCTTAACAGAAACTTCTCAAGGAGTGGGAAGGGACCCTCTTGACTCCTGATGGGGGAATCTTATTTCTGGCCCTTCCTCTGGGATCAGGCTGGGCTTGGACCTCTCCTCTCAACCCCTTCCTTTTAACTGAGGAGGGCCACAGGGGTGGTGAGAGAGTTAGAGAGAAATAGGAGGGTAGGAGAGGTGGGGGAACCGCTCCGGTGTTGTTCTTGGCGTGGAGCCCCCAGCCCCAGGGAAATCCTGACTCTGTGGAAAACTGAGCAGGCAGTCAGGCAGGGGAGGGGTTGGAGAAGAAGAGGCGGAGAGGGAGGAGGATCAGGGCTCGGTGTGAGGTGGCAACTCCTTTCATAAATCAATCCCACTAGCCTCTCAGGCCTGACAAAAACCAGAGACCCAGGATCCCTTGGGGGTCAGGGCTGGGGAAGGGGCACAGACCCTGGATGGGCTGTAGGGGAGGAAGGACTGGCTAAGGACAGCACCCCACCCCCACCCCATCAACAGGTGTGTGTGGTGGCAGGGATCTCGGAAAACAGCATCATGACTACCAGAAGAACTGGGGTGGCTGTGACAGATTGACAGGGGAGGGGCCCCAGGCCCTGCCACTCACAACACTTTTATGGCCCAATCCAGACCCAGCTCAACGGCTAAGGCTAAGGCATTGACGTTAAGTTATTTCACCTTTACAGGCCTCCATCTCCTCAGAGCGAGGAGCTGCTGTGGGCCATGAGGGGGGATGACTATTGCCAGAGGCAAAATCCCACTTTCCCATCCTAGTGGGTTCTCTAGCCTTCTCTATCCTGGCCAGAAAAAAAGAACCACTGTCTAGAGCTAATGGGTCAAAGGTTAGGAGTCTGGACTCTACTACTTGTAAGTGTGGTCTTGTGGGATTCCAGAGCCCTTCAGATTCACACTTTATATCTGTAAGTAGATGTCAAAATGCAGCTTTGGCAGGACTGTCTGGCCAGTGGCTATTGTATGTAAAGTACTGTCAACACACATTCCCAGTGTAAGGTCACTGTCTTTCTTGCGTCTGCAGGTCTCAACCTTCTGAGAGTGACTTCTCTCCTTTAATTCCTAATCATCCACGAGTATCAAGGGGGCTACAGCTTCCAGATCAGCAATGTGGGAAAGCATTCCAGCCCATCCCTTAGTCTTTCCACTTCTCTTAAGTGATCCTTGAGTCTCCTGTCCCCACATGTCGCACCAAGGTCAGCGCCTCCACTTGGCCACTGTGCCCCTGAGACAGAGCAACTCTGAGCTGAGCATTGATCCTTATCACCAAGGTATTGCGCAATCATTAATAAATGCATGCTTAGATAATAAGTTATCCTAAGCAGCCACAGGCCTTGCCTCCAGGGAAGGTCCAGCCTCAGCCATTTCCTGGGACCTCATCCTAGGGAATTAATTCACTATGTAGACCAGACTGTCCTCAAATTCGAAGAGATCAGCCTACTTCTGCTTCCTAAGCACAGGGATGAGAGCTCTGTACCACACCTGGCATAAGACCCCGTTCAAGCTCAATACCACCTTGCAATGGCTTCCTGTCCCTGCTAGGGCAAGGCCTCACTCCCTTTCAACCATATTCTTAATAAAGATATACTAAAATAACCCATCAGAAAAAGGGCTCACTTTTAAAGTCTATGCTATTCCTCTGAGAGAAACACAGTCACACATTTAGTCCTTAGATAATAATGTTCTCTTGCAACTACGTTGTACTCTGACTTTCCAGGAAAATGTGACAGCCCATCTCCAATGACCCATCTATGATTCTCCTCTCTTGGCAGGTTTCCCTTCTCCAGCTTTCAGGACTCTTTCCTCACAGGAAATCCTTAGGGTGTAGTTAGTGGTTGGTTAGTGGGTGAGCAGACACTGTCCCTGGCTACTGTAGGCCTCTACCTTTGAGTTTGGACAAACCTACTGGGCCAAGCCAGTTCAGCCAGAGAAAGCCAGCAGGAGGTTGGTCTAACCTTAAAACACTTGAAATCTATTGTTAGATCCTTTTCCCAAGGACTGCTGACTTTTAGGACTTTGTACTCTGTTGCAGTCCCACGAGTCCATGTCCCAGGGTGTAGGGGGCCACAGACTCAAACCCACAGGCCTCCAGATTGCTGGCTGACCCTCCATAGGACAGAATGCTATGACCTGAAGGTACAGGCTCTTAGCATTTGTGGGCGTGTAAGAAGACCAGATGGAGGGATGGCTGATGAGTGAGAAAATAATCCTTGCCCAAGTCTGTCTTCTCTAGAAGCCAGCCTCTGAATACGAAGGTAGTGCTGGCCCTTTGGGTCTTTGGGCCTCTTGCTTGCTAAGTCTCACATTTACTTGGGTTGACCCAGGTCTGTGACTCCTCCAGCCACCTCAGCTGTGAATGGCTAGAGAAAGCAGCTCTCGAACAACAAGGTCCTTCCGCAACTTCCACAACAGGTGGGCTTCCAACTCTGCTTGATCACTCTCAAGAACGGGCACCCACTGCCTGTCACGGCAGCTCCCTCCATGGTGGGCAGCTGAGATTACTGAGGGGTTCAAAGTGGAGGATATCCAGCAAGCATTTATTTCTGATCCCTCTGTGGAAGCGAAGAGGGGTCAGAGAGCACAGCTGTGGCTAGACATCTATGCGGGAGGGAGGTGGGCAGGGCCGCCGGGGCTTCGGGTGAGGCCCAGGCTTCTGGAAGAGGCTACAGCCTGGGAGACAAAGGACAGGGTTTGAATCACCCACTTCATTAACTCACGGTGCGGCCTTACAAGGTTTTTCCTCTCTTCAGCCTCAGTTTCCCAGCTATAAACGTGGAAGGGTGGCCTTGGGGATAGTTAGGACTCTTCCCCTGTTGCGAGCCACTCTTCTGGATATCTGAATATCTGGCACTGGTCTGCAGGGGCTGGGCTGGTTAGAGAGAATGAGTCCTGTGTGGGGAGGGACAAGGTCCCTTTTATTTCTCCAGGCCTTGGCAGGAGCCTACAACCACCCTCTCTCTCCCAAGGTCAAGCAGACACTGACCTGGGGGGCATAGCTGCTTTGAACAGTTGGGGTCAGGAGCTGGCGTGTCAAGCTACAAGAGTGTTGTGTGCTTTGTGTTCCTCATAGCAATTCTAAGTCTTTCTTCCTTAGCAGCAGCCTTGAAGAGGCCCCACTGGCCCTGGTAGCAAACAGGCCTGCTAAGGAATCCAGACCTGCCACATACAAACCCACTGACATTAGGGAGGTCATTTGCCCTCCTGATCTGGGGTTTAGGGACTCTGATGGCCACCCTGCATGGCTTCAAGGAACAAGCAGCATGCCTATAATGTAAGCTTCAGGAAGACCTCCTGTGCCATTCAACATCAGAGAGGCCTTCGAGGCAGAGGTGCCAAGGAACTGGGATGAGTCTGGACCTGCCCCTGCTGTCACGGTCTCTCTGCCTGTCTGTCTTCCTGTCTGTCTGTTGGGGCATTGGGGGCTCTTGGGTCCTAGGCTCTAAAATCTGGACAATTTAAGGCAGCCAAAACAAGCCTTCCACTTGTTCTGTTTGTGCCAAGAGAGAAAACTTTTGGCTTGAGGGGTTCCAGGTGTGCTCTGTGCCCTGCCTCAGTGGATCTGGTTGTGGCAGTACTATTTGTGATGCTGCCCCACTAGCTGGGAAGGCTCGGTGAAGCCAGACCTCTCTAGCCTGGTCTCCAGCCTTTGAAAACTGTAGTGCTGGATCAGGCCCTATCCAGAACGGTGGGATAGATAATAGCCATGTGCTCAGAGAGCCCATAGTTCAAAGCCAGGAGATGTCGTCCCTTGTACCCAGCAGCACAGAGGGGAGGCCCCAGACTCCTGCCTTGACCTTAAGAGGTGGGAGCTGTCCAGACAATTTTCACAGATCCATAAAACTGATTTAGTGGGAGGTCAACTGTGGGAGTGGCTCCAAGGAGCCAGGTGGGAGCCCAGAGGGCACCAATGAGGTTTCTTTTATTACTATTATATATTAATTATCATGTGACAGCCATTGCTTACTAAGTGGCATGTGGGCCTGTGTGTGATCATGATGGCACCTGAGGGGCTGTCTCAGCCCTACGCTTTTGGAAATTATTACCATTATTAATTTTAGCCTCTGTGTTCACAGTAGTCATTCCATAATATGGTGTTATTGCTACAACTTCTTAAAGCGCCTACTGGCTACAAGTGTAACACCAGGGTGTAATTACAAACATATTATATATATATATTTGGCTACTAATTCTGCCTTCTTCCAGATTGTAAGCGCCCAAAAGGCAGTTGGCTGCATACTAGTTTCCTGCGTGGAGTTATAGGTACCGGTACAGCTTGGGTGACTACATTTTTGGATGAACCATTGAACCCCAGTCAGTAAGGAGGTACAGAACAGTGAGGCAGGACTACAGATGGAGGCCGAGAAAGAGGACAGTGGGAGAAAGAAGCGTTCAGAGTCTGTGTGGAGCTGAGCTGGGAGGTCACAGCATCGACAGAGAGAAACCATCCTTGGTAGAGCGAGTGCAGGTCTGGGATGGAGCAACAGGGCAAGGCCTCTTGCCCCACCCAGAGGGGAACTGCACCTCTGGCCCAGGAAATCTGAGGGAGTCTGTGGATCCAGCTTTCTCTTGCCTCTTAAGACCCTCATAACTGAGAAGAGCCACCAGCTAGCTCGCTCTCTCTCTCTCTCTCTCTCTCTCTCTCTCTCTCTCTCATTCTGCAAAGACATCAGTATTTAGGCCATTTGGGGAAAGCGGTGGAGCGAGGCTCTGATTCCTGAAGGTGTAGGATGGATCTTCCCCAGCTTGGACCCTCTCTACCTCCCAGTTTCCCTTCCTTAGTACCACATACTGGGAGTGTGGAGAGGGACGTTTCTTGGAATCATAAAAATCTAGGCTCTGTCACCTCTATCCCTGGGACCTTGAGCCCATTTAACTTTTTCAAGTCAACTCTCTTATCTCTACAATGTGGATGATAACCCTACCTTGGGGTGTTGCTGAAGGGACATAAGGTCCCACCACTCTGGGCCTGCTCTCACCCCCCAGCTATGTGGAGTGGGGTGGGACTCACTTCCTGGGTCTCAGCTTCCACATCTGTCATACAAGAAGGGTGGCTCCCATCTTCTCGAAGGCCCCTTCCAGCTCCAACTTGCTTGGTGCTATTCTGAGAAGAGAGCCCCACCTCTGGAGAGGGGAAACATGAACATTCTTTCAGCTGCGATTCAACCCAGGCACATGTTTACCCAGCCTCATCCTTCACATTTAGCCTGTAGCTGTTGCCACGATGGGCACGCCCTTGGCACCATGCTCTCTCCCTCCCCCATGAGCCAGGGCCACAGGTGGGTGGCTCTGTTCATATGGTGCCTAGAGGGATTGGAAGGACAAAACGAGAGGATGGGACAGAAGAGGGAAGGAGCCGGATTTGTAGAGCTGAAAGGTAGGGAGGTGTCCCTGAGTACTAGAGGTGAATTCCAGCGCTGTCCATGCAAGCGAGTGTATTAGGACAAAAGTTTTATTAACCTTTTGGGACTCTGTTTCCTCTTTTATGAACTAAGAATAATAAGAATTTTAAAAGCATTCGATTACTGTGAGGATTAATTGAAAGAATACTTGTCAAGTACCTGGTTTATGTATAATTCTGTTCTCTGCAAGACAGACACCACACCCCCTTTTTCTGTTCCATGAAAGCCCTGTGGGGGCGCTTTGACGACTTTCTGAGGCGCGATAGAGGCAGCCGGGCCAGCTCACCCCGGTGACAATCTGAGTCCTGGGCCCGGGAACCTCAGCATGGGAGCCCGGCTTGGCCGCTGGCCCTCCCGCCCCGCCCCCACTGCCCTGGGAGCGCACCAGCCTTTGATCTGTAGCCTTCAGTGGGATTAGGAGTCCGCGAGCCGGGCTTCCCGGTCCCCGCTCCCGTCGCCTTCCCTCGGGCCCTCGGGCTGGCTCCGCCGCCGGTGGTCCCCGCCGCTCCTCCGGGCAGGCCACTGGGATTCCCCTGCGACCGGCTGCGCAGGGCGGGAGCGGAGGCCCGGGCGGGAAGCGTCCTCCTGGACATTTTGGCCGGGGACTCTGTGTAAAGTGTTTAAAAAGAAAAACTCTCCGGAGGAGGACGTAACCTTTTCTTAACATCTGGGGCTCAATTAGCTAATGACAGCAAAGCCTTCTCCGGTGTCGCTGACCCCTGGGCAGCAGCCCGGCTCCCCCACCCCCGGTATTTATACAGCTGCGGCCCCTCGCTGGGACGGGGGGCAGGGGGCTTGGCTGGGTTATCTCGGCGGAGATCCGCCGCCCACCCCAAAAAAACCAAGAAAGAAAAGGCTTAGCACGCCGTCCCACCGCCGGGCCCCTCAGCTCTCCTGGGCGTCTTTCCCTCTCCCTTCCCCTCCCGATCCTGTACGGCCCCCGCCTCCCTGCGCTCTCCCCCTAGGCTGCACCCCCCTCCCCCGCACCCTTCTTCCTTTCTGCTGCAGCCCTCTCCCCGCTTCTCTGCTCTTTTTTCCCAGCTCGCGGCTCTGAGTTTCTACCTGAGTTCCCTACTCCTGCACACTCTTCCCCTTGGCTTCTCTCTCCTCCTTCCCTGCCCCTGTCTGCCTGCCTTTCTCTTTTCTTCCTTCTGTCTGCCTCTCCTCTCTCCCCAGAGACCTCCCTTTGCTCTCTGGTCCTCTGAATGGCTCCCTTGTCCGCGTCTCCTCCGGGTTCCATGTCAGTTTAGCGCTTCCTCCCCACCTTTGTCTCCCAGCCTCACCCTCTGAATGCCTCTGTCTGTCTTTCGTGGAGGTGCCCCGTCTGCCGGACATCTACATACCCGAGGGCACAACCCTAGTGCTGGGCCACCTGTGAGCCGAGCATCCTGCCCAAGCCCCATGGCTGAACACTTTGGGAGCTGACTAGGGTCTCAAGTGTGCAATGTTTGGGAGAGTGACATTTGTCCCAGTTCCGGGGTTTTAAGGGCTGTGTTGAGGCTCTCCTGCTTACAGCCAGAGGGGATCTGAGGGCTTATGAAGACACTCATTGGCTCCAGCTGCTGGAATCTCACTTTCCCTGCCTGGGCCCCCAGGCCTCTTCTCCCCCCACCATAACCTGCCTATTTTGAACCCAGGGACAGTTTAAACATTTCCCATTCTGTTTCCTTCAGCACAGTTAAATCAGGCCGTAGGCCTTTTGGTTCTTTTTTTCTTTTTAATCACCAATACCAAAGAGAAAGCGATAAAGCACAGGAGAAAGTACAGAAACGGCTGCTTGCACAAAATAGGCATGCCTGGAGGCAGTTCAGAGGAGAGAAGGAAAGCACAGAACTCAGGATGCCAATGAGTGGATTCTGTCATTAACGCCTTTGTTTCTAGAAGTCTGTAATCTGGGGGCGTTACTTTACAGGCCTCAGTTCCCTCTGTAAAATGGGTCTGATCGCAATTAAGCAGTAACAAACCACTTTACATTGCTTGTAAAACAGCGGTCATTGGAAACCGGTCTTTCATTTGAATTGTTTCCTGAGAACATCTTGGAGTTTAGGATTCCCTCCACCCCTTCCCCAGAATACAGTTGTATTCCAAAATTCTTCATCTCAGTCTTTAGAGCATATTAAATTCTCTCATCCCCCTTCTATCAAAGGGCGAGGGCTTCAAGTTCTTTTCACAGAAACGGCAGACACAGGCAACGTTGTTAAGCGGTGGGAACTGTCCCAGAGTTCTCCAAGCCCTTTGGATGAGGATGCGAAGGCCCCGCGGTGTGCTTTGAGGATGCCTAGTGGATCTTCAGGAAAACCAGCCAGCCAAACAAACAAGACAATACTGTTGCCCAGATTCACACGTGGGAAAACAGAGAGGCGGCGTTGTCTAAGGACCACCGACGTCTCTGAAGAAATGGCACCACTGAACTGGATCCGTTCTCTGGCTGTTTGTGCTGATGGGGCAGAAGAGAGGGGTTTCTTGGAAACCTTTGGAAGCTAGCTAGATTCGAGTTAGTGGGGGGCACAATTGTCACTCTCTCTTGACCCTGAGCTGGCTTGGATTGGTTCAGGAAATAGCGGGTCCGCTGAGACATCGGCTGCTGCCCCAGTGCCCTCCGGATGGAGAGTACCGAGACGACTTAATTTGCAGGAAGACGCTCACACTAGCTCATCTCCGGCCGCCCAGGACGCAATGGGGGGTCGGATTGGTCTCCTCCCAAGACCCCTCCTCAAAGTCCCGTCTGGGCGCGCGCGCGAGGTAGTGGCGGAAGAAACCAGAGCCCTGGCGCCGGCGCCGAGTGGGGGTGGGGAGGGCAAGCCTCTGGGAGCTTGGCTGCCTCTTGCCAAGTTCAATCAAGTTGCCCCATACTCAGGAGCGCTGCGAGCGCCGGGCAGCCGGCCCAGCCCGGGAGATGCGCCGTACCCGGGCGAGAACTTCCCGCGCCTCCCGGCAGGTGCTCAAACCCTACGCGGGCGAGGAGCCTGTGCCCAGGCAGAGGCCAGAGCCCGGGAGCAGGCGCGGGCGTGGGAGCCGCCAGGGCGGAAAGAGTCCCACCTAGGGATGTTTTATGCTAATATGCACCTGGCTGGGCTGAGAGTAGAAGGACCCGGACCAGAAGGAAGAAGTTCCGGAGAGCCGGAAACTTCCGGAAGCTCTTGATTTCACGATAAAAGGCAATTCTACGGCTTGTTTGCTGGGTGGCCTTGGGGAAGTTACTTGGGGGACGTCGTGGAGCTTTGGCTTCCTTCTCTAAAGAGAGAGTGTGGGTCAGGTTTCTTAGCGAGCTCAGGCACTCTGCCAGCAAAAAGATGGACCTTCTGACCTTCAGTGTTCTGGAGAATAGGTGATGTCCGGAACTAGGAGGTGTGTCACCGAGTGAAGTCCTGGGGGACACAGAGAATCCAGTCAGGGGAGCCAGGATCATATTCCCAAGGGCCTTCTCCATTGTTGCCAGAGTTGGGGTGGGGAGGCTGAATAAAGAAAGGTCCACAGGTTGATGGCGTTTGTTAGAAGGAGGTGACTTGGAGAGAAATGGTGTGGGAACAGAGTAGAGAAGCACGTGTGTGCGTGTGCGTGTGCGTGTGCGTGTGCGTGTGCGTGTGCGTGTGCGTGTGCGTGTGCGTGTGCGTGTGCGTGTGCGTGTGCGTGTGCGTGTGCGTGTGCGTGTGCGTGTGCGTGTGCGTGTGTGTGTGATGCTGAAACCCACCTCAACTTAGTCGTGGCAAGGGTAGGGTGAGGTATGGGCTGAAGATGTCAAAGACAAGTAGATAACCAATGGTGTCCATCAGGTTCCAAAGAAGGAGCCTGGGAGCCAGGACGCCTGCAGGAAGGAACTTTAAAGTCTGGTTAGGGTTGAAGAGTAAGGGAGAAGGAGACAAGAGAGAGAGCTGGGATGCTTCATGGCTGTTACATTCACCAAGATGGGTTTGTGCCTTCCTATACGTTCACTCACAAATTCCCACCAGGTATTATGGTTTTGATTTTTTTTTCTGAGTATATATGTGTGGTGAGCATGTATGCATGTGTGGGCACACAAATGTGTGTGGTTATGTGTGTGATCATGTGTGTGGAGCCTGAAGGTGGACATCAAATGTCCTCACTTGCAGTCCATCTATATTGAGGTAGGGTTTTCCCTGAACTTGAGGCTCCCAGTTTTGGCTAATCTGGCTAGCTAGCTTGCTCTGTGGAGTCTTTGTCTATCTGCCTCTTGTGCGCTGGGATTACAGGAGGGCCACTATACCCACCTGGCTGCCACGTGGGTTCTGGGGATCCAGACTCCAGGGCATTTACTCTTCTTCTGAATTGATTTGTCAATTCAGACTATGTTTCTCTTATTAGACCGCTTTCAGTGTTCCTAAGGTCTCGGAATATGTTTTGAATTTGGGTTGAAATATCAACAGTATTAAATATTTTGGCAGTTATAAAGACAAAACTTCTGGCAGTTAACTATTAACTATTCTCTCCCCCACCCCACCCCTCTCCAGGGTGCCACGTAGTCCATACTGGTCTTGAACTCCTGACCTTCTTACCTCCATCTCCCTTAGTGCTGGGATTATAGGCATGTGCCACTATCCAGGTTTTAGTCAAACTTTTTCTTAGACTTTAATTTCAGTCTCTAAGGTTGAATGTTGCTCCACTCTGAGTCTCTGAAAGGTCTTTAATTGCGAAGGCTTGGGAGATATTAGGCAGGTATGAGCTCTGTTCTGAGGGCCCTTCCCAGCCCTTGGTGCCAGGGTGGTCAATGTGCTGGGGGCCTAAAGATCAGATTCCAGGTCAGTGCAGGCCTCAAGTTCTTCAGGGGTGAAATTCACTCCCTCCTTCCCACTTCGTGTCTTTTTTCTTCTGGGCCTATGCAGCTGCTGGGAGAAGTGGAGGCAACCACTAAGAAAGTTCTTCCTAGGAAGGGAAGTGCTTAGCAGAGTGGCCTCAGGTAGAAACAGTTCTGAGGCAGAAGGAAGTGAAGGCTTCTGCAACCTTGCGTATCTTGAGAATACTCTCTGGCCATGAGCTGGACGTTTAGTGCAGGGATTCTGGCCCAACAGGCAAACATGAGAGTGAGGCAGGAATGAGCTTGGACAGAAGTCGAGATGGGAGGTGTGCTTAGAGCAGTGGACCTAATGCTGAGGAGCCTCACACTTCATCTGGGCCCACTTTTTCAGGAATAGGGGACTGTCATGTAGTCTGCATGGTTAAAGGTCTTCTCAAGAGCTTACCACCTCTTTGAAGCCCTTGATCTGAGTTCCCAAAAATATTTTCAGTAACGGGGCAGTGGTGGTGCACACCTTTAATCTAAGCATCCTGGAGGGGCAGAGGCGGGCAGATCTGAGTTGGAGGCTAGCCTGGTCTACAGATCGAGTTCTAGGACTGCCAGGGCTTCACAGTGAAACCCTGTCTGGAAAAACAAACAAATAAACAAAACAGAATGTTTTCAGGGGTCCAGCCCAAGCTGACCCCTCGCCTGCCAACCTCCAACACACGTTCCGTGGAGCTACCTGTGGCCTCCAGCAAACCCACATTGCTCCAGCCTGCTGGACTCTTAGGCGTCAGGGCCCCAAGTCTGGGTATCATTTTAATTGTATTTCCATTCTATGAAACAACCATTCCTTTGCAGAAGCCAAGGTGGGGGAGAGCTTTAGTTCACCATCCAAGTTCCTCGTTTTCAATAATAGAAGGCAGAGTGGAGGTTAGGAAGCAGTATAAAAGCAAGGCCTTGCAGAAGTCCTTCCCCCACTCCAACTTGCACAGCTGTCTGGTTTGGGGCAGGGGTGAGCATTACTGTCCTTCAGTCGACAGGGACAATAGGTTCAAGTCATAGGCACTGACAGTCTTTCTTCCCTTGGCTCTGGAACCTTCTCCTCTTGGCTGAAGGTGCTCTGCTCTTGGACCTCTCAGCCTGTAAGTAATCTTTAATCTTTATATTTATTATTCACTTTGTGGTATTTTGTTATAGCAACAGGAATCAGACTGTCACCAGGTTCAGTGGCTGCTCCCATGATTACCACCACCACATCGGGTCAGATTTCCACTTCTACACTGCTTCTGGCTTCGCCACCATCAGCTCCGGCATCTCTGCTGTGGGGAATCTCTCCTGACTTCATACTCAATAGAACAAAATCCCCCATCATCCCTATCACCCCCATTTATACCCCGGCCATCACCCCAGCTCCACCACTGTTAGTGTGAACACCTCCATCATCAGAACCCTTCACCTCACGCCCTCACCACCTAGCTCATTTCCAGAACATGGCCGTCTCCAGCCCTCTACCCCTCTCACCTCCTTGACCCACCCTTGCCTCTGCCCATTTTAATTCATGGACTCCCACTTCCTAGAACATTTATCAGTTGCTATTTGGGTTGGCCCTTTAGTCTCTGCTCATTTGCCCAACCCCAGAAGGACCAACTCTAGATCTTATTGCCCTGGTTGTTCCTTCGAGACTTCCCATGGAAGATGAAATTAAACGCCTAGTTCTTTAGGTAAAGGAAGATTATGTGTCTCTTACCGTTCCTGATTTACCAGGCCCATCATTCTGTCCTAGAAGGAAATTGGATTACTCTGACAGAATGTGTTCTTTGGAAGGCCGTGCTGGTTATTACCTAATTCCTTATGACCTAGTGTTTGTAGATTGATTTTTTTGACGACGGGTCCCAGTAGTTTTCTATTATAGCTGCTCAGTTGATAGGCTCAGTACTTCCAGAGGCATCTGCTTTCTCCTGGGGTTAAAGAGAGGCGGGGACAGGCTGCCTGAGTCTCTCTGTCTCCAGGCTCCTCACCAGTTCTCCATAAATCCCCCTCCAAGTGGGAGCTAGTGATTTAACTGCAAGAAGAGCCAATTCCTTAAGTACCTAAGCGTGTAAGTCATCGAAGCCTGTGGATGTGCACACACGAGTTCTTTCCATGTCCTCTTGGCGTCGTGCCCTCTCATGACTCCACGTGGTGCCTCTCAGTTTTCAGATCACAGCTGACTTTTTTAGGTGAAGATAAAACAAAAGGCCTGTGCATTGTAGTGTTGCTGCTCGCTCTCGCCCCTGCTCAACGTGATCGTTCATCGCCTGTCCCCTTTCTTGATCCTTTATAGTCAGCAAAATGTCTTTCTTCTTCTTTCCCTGCCTGACCAGGTCCTACTTCATTCCTTTTTCTGAGAGACTCTTCTGATTCTGTAGCCACTCTTTGCTGTTTCTTTGTCCGGACCCCTCCTTTGTAGCCTCCCACTTCCTCAGGCACATCCATTATCATTTGGTTCTCTGGGAAGCCTTCTGCAGGACTCACAAAGACCCAGCAGGCTCCCTCAGGATGTTGGTCTCCAAGAGACTCCTGCTGTGTACTTCCTCTTGGTACGCAGTGTGCACAAGGCTTCAGCAAGCCAGTGTCTGTGTCTGAGTGGTGTTTGGATTCCTGCTTTTCTTCCTTCTTTGTAGGGGACAGCTTTCCCCAGTATTCCTTCCCACTAGTCAGTGTTTTTACTGTGGGTGTCCAGCTTGGTCGACACGTTCTCCCTAGGCCCTGGCTCAGGAACCACAACAAGGAGGGTCTGCATCTGACCTGCTGTACAGAGTGCAGTGCTTCTCCAGGTCCCCATGTCATGTGCTATCGTCTCTCCATTCAACTTGGTCAATCCTGAGAGGTGGCTTGGGACCTAGGCCCTTCTCTTTTTTTCTTTCACAGCTGTAGCAGTGAGAACACTCTAGAAACCCTTCCTGGCCACCCACTCTTTCTTTTTCCCTGGGCCATTCCTAGCATCTGTATTAGTTTTGTTTTGCTCTGACAAGACAAAGGTGGAGAGGGCTGGAGAGATGGTTCAGTGGTTAAGAGCTGTTGCTCCTGCAGAGGTTCCAGGTTTGGTTCTCAGCACCCACATGCAGCTCACAACTGTAAGTCTAGTTCTAGGGAATCCAGCAATCTCTTCTGACTTTTGTGGGCATGAGGCACGTACGTGATGCATAGACATCATGGACACCAGGCACAGATGTGCATAGACAGTGTGGGCATGAAGCACATATGTGATGTACAGTGTGAGCACCAGGCAGATGTGGTGCATAGACAACATGAAAGCAAAACACTCATATACATAAAATAAATAAACATAAAAATAAAATTAGAAATAATCAAAAGGAAGAAAAGTTTATTTTGGCTTACGGTTAGAAGGTGCAGTCCACAGTGGCAGGGAAGGCATGGTGGCAGGAACAGGAGGAAGCTAGTCACATGGCATGGGAAATAAGAAGCAGACAGCAGACAGGAAGTAGGGCCAAGCTACAAAATCTCAAGGCCCATCATGAAGGCTCCACCTCCTTCAGTGAAGCTCCACCTCCTTCATTGAGGCTCCACCTCCATCGAGGCTCCACCTCCTTCATCAAGGCTCCACCTCCTGAAGGTTACAGACCTTACCACAACATTCTCTGTTCTCTGTATTAATTCCTTCCTTCCTTCATCCCTTCTTTTCTTTCTTTTTTTCTTATATACCTCTGGCTGGCGTCTAACTATGTAGCCCTGGCTGGCCCAGAATTTACTAACTTTATTGTGTCTAGAAAAACTAAAAACTATAGAGTATTGAAAATGTTAAAATAGTTTTAAAAACCATGCACAACCCTATCAGTTTACCTTATTGATATTTTTATCTCTTTTCCCAGATGAATGTAATTTATTTTTATTTTGTATGCATGCACCTGCGGGGGGAGCACACATATGATGTGTATGTGTTTGTGTATACATGTTTTCATGTATGTAGGCACACATCACGTGTATAGGAGTGTGCACATAGACCCCAGAAGTTGATGGCAGGTGTCTTTCTTAAATGTTGTCCACTCTATTTTTCTGGAGCAGGCAGAGTGTTTTACCAATTTAGCTAGTCCAGCTAGCCGTCTTGCGTCTCTGTCCCATGATCTTCAGTGTTTTGGGGGCTACAGGAGGCACACTGGTCTAAGAGACAGAAGGTCAGAGGGTTTTTGTTGTTGTTGTTGTTGTTGGGTTTTTTTTATTTTGTTTGTTTTTTGTTTTGTTTTTTGAGACAGGGTTTCTCTGTATAGCCTTGGCTGTCCTGGAACTCACTCTGTAGACCAGGCTGGCCTCGAACTCAGAAATCCACCTGCCTCTGCCTCCCAAGTGCTGGGATTAAAGGCATGTGCCACCACTGCCCGGCTGGGAGAGCCTTTCTTTTGACATCTCTGAGGAGTTGCTCCTCCTAGGCACTTGGTCTTGGCTCCTTCTGCCCCACCCCTCCACCTCATCACTGTTTGCTCCCTTTGCAAGAACCACATATTTCAAAACCCAAAGAATACTTGGAGTTTCCACTGCGGAGCTGGTTTTCCTCTCTGAGATTGTGCTGAGTGGCAGGTGCCTACGACCCAAGGCTGCAGCCAGGGCCATTCTTTCTGAAGCTCTCCCTCAGGCTGTGAGCTCCTCTAGAATTCTGCCTGCAGCTTTTATCATGAGCCCCTCTTCAGAGTCTCCTACCACCTACCCACCACTACACTTTTAAAATCAAGGTATAATTTGCGTTCAGTAAATGCACATATTCTAAGAGTATGCCTTGATGATTGTTAATAAGTGTGTCAGGCCTGCCTAACTACCACTCTTAAGAAGAGTCAGGAAATCTCTTCCTTTCTTAGGAGAAGAGATTTACAGATTGACACTCTACAGTCAGCCCCTTCCCTGGAGGCCACCTTGATTGGACTCTCCCCAGCCCGGTTACCCTGCCTCTTCTCCAGAGCCTCTCACCAATGGAATCTCAGACTTTACATTCTTTCTCTCTTTAGAAAGATCCTGAGATTCCTTTGTGTTGTCACCGTAATCATTTAAATCTTTATTGAAGCCATTCTCCTGTGAAACCCTTTCATAGCTCTTGCATTATCTAAATTCTGGTCCCCAGAAGGATCTGACCTCCTCTCAGAGGCTGCCCACTCCACAGCTCTAACCTTCATGCATACCGAACTGTTTGCTCACCGGAATGAACAAGTGAACTTGTGGATGAGCTGTGGCCAGACACTCCCATCTCTAGGGCTCTTTGCCTGGCTAACTTCTAGTCACCTGACAGAGGATCAGCTTGTCTCTCTGGCCTATATCTGTTGTTCTAGGCATCGGTCACACCCTTTGTTGACCTCACTTCTGTAAGTCACGCTTTTTATCTCATTGTCTGCGATATATCTCGTCTTCTGTAACCCTTTAGCTATGCTCAGAGGGATAGAAAGACCCACTGTGTTTCCAGAACTTCTTCCTGTGGAAGTCTGCTTGTTATCTATCCAAGAGCCATTCCCTGAAGTAATCTTTGCTAATAGAGCTTGACCTCACTAGAGCTTGGAGGTACCTCTGCTGGTGATTGTGGGGACATGGTCAAGTTCCGGCCATGGACACAGGGAAACATAAAAAGGGGACATCTGTGAAGGCTTCTCCTTCACGTCCCCTCACACCTTCCTGGTTCCTCTAGTTTGGAACACTATTATCTGAGGTTTGGATCGATAGCAGTCATTTTGAGATCACCAGGCAGAGGTCAAATAAAAGTATACTCACCAATCCAGAACTAGTACTAAATGAGAAACCTAAACAGGTCCCCTGCCTTTCAGCTTCCCCTTACGTGAGATGGTTGATTGTACTATTTAAGGCCCTATGATAATCTCCCTTGCCCACTTGACTGGGTTGGAATCGCCCTGGGGACTGATGTGGCAGCCTCTGGGTGTCTGTTGTGGCAGCCGCTGGGTGTGTACGGGAAGGTGTCTGCAGAGTAGATTAGCTGAGTGGGAAAGACCCATTCTGATTACAACCAATAGATACCTTGCACTGGGGGCCCAGAGACAAACGATAAAGGAGAAAGCCACTTGAGTGTCTTTTCTCTGTTTCCGGGCCCACCAAGCTGTGAACTGCTCCACTCAGCCAAACACTGCCCACCAGAAGACTGGCCTCTGAGATGTGAGCAGAGAAAGCCATTCCTGCTTCAAATTATGTCAGGCATTTTAATCGCACCAATGAGAGAGTCAATTAAGAGGCATACTCATTGGATTTGACTTTCCCGTTCTGGGAGATGGCTGGCGCTACCCAGGACCAGAGTGTTTATCTCCTTATCTCAAAGGCCAACACTCATGTTTGTTTCTGTTTTTAACATAAGGTCACACTATGTAGATCAGGATGGCCTGGAACTCGCAGAGACTTTCCTGCCTCTGCCTCTGGAGTTTTGGGATTATAGGTAATGCACAACCACACCTACTGAAAGTAAACTTTTTATACTTTGAAGTAATTCTAGAATCTTTACATTTGCATGGGGGGCGTGTTTGTGTGTGGATATAGGTGCACATGTATCCATGTGGAGGCTAAAGACTGTAGCTACCGTATGTGTTTTTCCTTAGGAGTGGATTATCTTGGTTTTTAGATGGAGTGTCTTATTGGCTTGGAGCACTGATGGGCCAGGCTGGCTGACCAAGGAGCCCCAGGGACACAGCGGCTTCTCTACCTCAGTGCATGGATTGGAAGTGTACTGTGCTGTGTCCTCCTTCTCACCTGGGGTTCAAATTTAGCTCCTCATGCCTCTACAGCAAGCCCTTTGCCAACTGAGCCAACTCCTTAGTGCCCTGAACCCGTGCATCGAATGGGACAAGACATTGAATATTCAGGATGGTCCGGACCTCAAGCCACCAAACCACGCCCCTCCTGTGTGGCTCCTGGAATGCCTCCCTCTTTGTTTCTCAGCCTTCTTGACCTTCCTTTAGCAAAGACAACAGGACAGCTTACTCTTGGCTCTGTCACAGGCTCTCTGTGTGTCTATTCTTTCTGCTTTTCCATCCACAGGGACTAGAAGGAGCTGGCTTCAGATCTTAAATTAACTTTTCAGCAACCCAAAAAGGAGCTTCTAAAGACAAATTGTGTAGAGGGGCTGGAGAGATGCTCAACCATTAGAGGCACCTGCTGCTCTTGCAGAGGACCCAGGATCAGCTTCCAGCACCCACACAGTGGCTCACAGTCATCAGTGACTCAGTTCTAGGGAATCCTATGCCCTTTTCTGTTCTGCATGCGCCCACACACATGTGGCACATATAAGCATGCAGGGTCACACACATAAACATACATTTTAAAAAATATATATTTAAAAAGAAAACAATAAAAGGTTTATAGAAAAGTTAGAAGCCAGATTATTAAAATCCTTGATCAAGATTCCACAGAGCATTGGGGACTTGAGAGGTAGAGGCAGGAGGATCAAGAGCTCCAGGTTATCTCAGTTGCATAGGAAGTTCCAGGTCAGCCCAAGGCACATGAGACCCTGTATGGTAAAAAGAAGGTCACACAGAAACAAGAGCCCAGAGCCAGGTCTTCCCAGGCAACCGTCTTCATGCCCTAACACCTGACCTCTGTTAGCCTTAAAGATGTCAAGATGAAGAGTGTGCTGGAGGCAGGCTGCGCAGGCAGACAGCTGTGAAAGTGTATGTCTCTCATCTCCTACAGGCAGTTAAAGGAATGGAGCTATTGTCTCCAAGACCATCTCTACTAGAAGCTAACCCTGCAGAAGCTTTACAACAGGACCATTGTCAGGAGATATAGGACTCCCCCGAGGACAACTATGGCACCAGGATTTACCAGGTTGGCCAAGCCTTCTGAGAATGGAGCTGAGACAGAGGCTACACTGTCCAGCCTTCTCTTCTCACGGGCCGTCTTCCTCCAGCTCCCTACGCTTTCTTTTCCACACAGTAATTCAGTCAGTCTCTTGCAAATCTAATCCTGTTCTGGGTTCTGGCTCTTTAGTGGTCCTGATCCAATGTCTTTGGCTTTTATTTATCGTTGGTTTGTTTGTTTGTTGTAGGTCAAAACAGAGTCTTGCTCTTTGCCTCAAACTCATGATTTTTTACCTCAGCCTCCCTAGTGCTGGGCTTATAGGCACTCGGACAAACACTTACAGAGCGTCAGCTCCGTGTGGAGTAGACAGTGCTGGGGGTTGAACGCAGGGTCTCACACATGTTAGGTAAGCATTCTACCTCCAAGTTGTTATATCCTCAGCCCATGCTTGACTTTCAAAACCTAAATCAAGAAAGACAACCCACAGGCTCCCCAGGAGCCCCAGGCTCTCCTCCCAGCCAGATCCTACACAGCTTGTGTAGGAGTTACAGAAACCCACAACCAATCAAAATGCAGAGAGCAGGTGATCCTGGTGTGTCCAGCCCCAAGTGACACATCTAAAACAACTCAAGGAGTATCCCCGAGGAGGGGGCAGAAATATATAGACAAAATATGCTATCCATTATATATTATATTATCAATCATATATCAACTATATATCATATATCACACATCATATGTCATAATCGTATTCCTGTTCTCAGTGGGAGCAACACAGAATACCCTGTGACTGGGTCAGCCTGGAAGCCTCACATCTCTGTGCCTACAAATGTCCACACACAGATGCATGAAATGGGGTGACATGAGGTCAGGATATGCGGTGACACTTGGACTTCAGCTATGGGGACAGAGGGTGAGATATGAAGCTTGGCTTCAGAACGCTGTGAAGAACCGAACAGCATTCCCCTTCCTGAATTCTGACCCCCGGCCCCCACTCCAGTCGGGGGACAATGGAAGCCTAGCCAAGCCCACAGTTGTTGAAATGTGTAGCTCTCTGCTCATTCTCGCCGTGCACTAGGTAGTAGCTGGGCTCACTCTTGTCCACACCATCTCAGACTCTGGAAGACCTCCTTTCCTGCTTCTGTTTGTCTAGGTCATCTTGGTCTCTCAGTCTAATTCTGCTAGAAACGTGACAGTCCCGGGAAGGGGAGTGGGACTGTGTGGGAATTCGGGAGGCATTATCTGGGCTACACCGTTGTTTTCTGCGGTGAGCCTGCACACATATGTTTCCTATGAGGAATACAGTTCAGACATCTAGAGCAGCCTGCTGTGAGTCCAAGTCCATCGTGTGTTCCCTGCTGCTGTCATGGCCTGTTGCTGATATCCCATGCTCAGATGCCTCACATCTCCGACTCCCTCAGTTCTCCCATCATGAAGCGCTTGCTCTGGGTTTTTGAAGCCTGTTATCTATCATGGGTCAGAAATAATCACAGCCCAGCCAGATGGAGGGAGGGAGGGAGTGCATGCCGAGGCAGGCAGATCTCTGTGAGTTCAAGGTCAACCTGGTCTACAGAGCAAGTTCCAGGACAGCCTAGGGCTACACAGAGAAACCCTGTTTCAAACAAAACAAAACAACAATAACAAAAACAGAAACAAAATCACTGCTCTGAGAGAGTGTATGGGGTTAGGCTGATATTACTATACATTCAGATGCTAAATACTATCTCCTAAGATCTGGTTGCTCCCTGATAAGGAGATCTTCACATATACTAAACAATGCTATGTAACCTTGTCCCCCTAGTTAATTGGTCAACAAAAGGCTAAAGCCTGTGACTGGGCAGTAAACAGAGGTAGTAAACAGTTACTTGACTGGGGGTTGCAGGTAGAGAGAGAAAGGAGAAAGAACTCGGAGGAGGCCCCCATGAGAGGAGACGGGCCGTGAGCACATGGCCAGGAAAAAGAGCAAGTAACAGGGGACATACGGTCGGAAAATGAGTTAGAATATCTCTAAACCTGCCAATCTAGGCTTACATCTTGTAAATAAAATGTGTCTTTTACCCAGAGTAGGTAGAATTTATAATTCCTTCTATGTCTGGCACCCAACATGGGGCATAAAACCCAAACTTTTCAATTTCATATTTATTTATTAGACATAATCCAGGATAAAAGATAGCTTCTAGCTGTCAGAGGTGTGCTCCATTAAGAGAATCCACCACCTTTCAACAAAGCCAGCAGGGGATTTCGAGCTGAGGCTGCAAGAAGGTCTCTCTTGGACCCCAGTTTCTCCAATGCACTTTCAGGATATCAGGCCCAAGGGTACAACCAGCAGTGACTGCTCTGCAGAGCAAAGGACCCACAATTCTCTGGGACTCTTCCTAGCAACCATGCAATAGGAAAGGCTGTACCTCCAGCCAGCCACAGCCCAGTTAGTTAACAGCTAATTCCAAAGCTGCAGTGCAGCTTCCCTCAAGTCATCCCAAACACCAGTGCTGAGAATGGGGAGGGGCAACCAGATCTTGGGGGCCAGTATTTAGTATTTAAATACATGGCAATACCCAAACAACCCTCTGTAAGAAAGCATAAGGACCAGGAATGCATGAACTTGGTACACTTGGAAAAAGTAGCAAGGGCTTCCGGAAGGATGTGACCCCTGACCTTCCTGGAACTCCCTATGCTGGTCTTGAACTCATAGTGATGGTCCTGCCTCTGCTTCCTGAGTACTGAGATTAAAAGTGGACAGTGCACCATACCTGGCCAAAAAAGATGGATAATTTTTGTTTGTTTGGTTGGTTGGTTTTGTTTGTTTTCAAGACAGGGTTTCTCTGTGTAACAGTATTGGCTGTTCTGGACCTTACGTTGTAGACCAGGCTATCCTCGAATCACAGAGCTCAGCCTGCCTCTGTTTCCCAAAAGCTGAGACTAAAGGCACTATCATCCAGCAAAATTAGATAATTTTTATCTCATACTCTGTGATGGTTTGTAGGGAGTGACACTGTTGGGAGGTGTGGCCTTCATGGAGTAGGTGTGTCACTGTGGGTGTGGGCTTTAATACACTTGTCCTAGCTGCCTGAGAGTCAGTAGCCTTCAGATGAAGATGTAGAACTCTCTCACCATGCCTGTCTGGATGCTGCCATGTTCCTGCCTTGATGATACTGGACTGAACCTCTGAACCTGTAAGCCAGCCCCAATTAAATGTTGTTCTTATAAGAGTTGCCTTGGTCATGGTGTCTGTTCACAGCAGTAAAACCCTAACAAAGACACTCTCCCTTCCAGGTATTGTTAAAAACTACATAATACCATCATAGCAAGTTTAAACAACACAGAAGAAACACTAACCACATTGGCAACTTGAACTTTTATAAATTCTCTTCCATCGTTTGTCTACAGGCACACATCATACGTACACTATAGTCCAAATGTTCTGTCAAGGGTGCAGTCTCGCGGTGTCAGTGTGAGGAGATGTGTGCACCATGGCTGCATGTGGAGTCAGAACAGTCCTGCAGAGCTGCTCCCCCTCTTGCACCTTCAGTGGGTTCTGGGGTTGTCGGGCTCATGCAGCAAGTGCCTGTGCACACTGTACCATCCAAAAGCCTCTTTTCTTTCTTTCTAAAATATTTATGTATTTTTATGTGCATTGGTGTTTTGCCTGCAAATGTGTCTGTGTGAGGACGCCAGAACCCCTGGAACTAGAGTTATAGACAGTTGTGAGCTGCCATGTGGGTGCCGGGAATTGAACCTGGGTCCTCTGGAAGAGCAGCCAGCTCTTAACTGTGGAGCCATCTCTCCAGCGCCCTGCTGGTTGGTTTGTTTTGTAGTTAACATTGTATCATAGATCCCTTTGGCATCAGCAGGTGGCATTTGTAATGCTGACATGTGCCATCCACTCCTGCCATTGGACACTTACGTTGTTTTTAGCCACACACCGCAGAGCACATCCTTGAGTGTGAATGCTTTTGTTTTCTCATTTGTTTTCCATTTGGCTTATTTTCTTGGAACAAATACCTTCTCCGAAGTGGAAATACTGGGTCAACATTTATTAACACTTTTATGGCCCCTGAGACAGGTTGCCAAGTCACTCTCAAACTGTAGGTGCAGGACACGCCGGGAAAATAGGAAAGTGTCAGAGTCCAGGAAGCAACACGTAACAGCACATCGGCCAGGACAGACTTGTGCTGTTTGTCCTCTGGACGCCATGGTGGCCAGATGCAGGAAGAGATGGCAAATGCTATTGTGTGGCAAACTAAGAAGCTGTTCTTAAAGTCTTTTGTTATTATTGTCTTGCTGCAGAGGGCAGATGGTCTTCCCAGACTCTGGCTGAAGTGACATCCTCACTCCTTCTGGGCTCTGGGAGCATCCCTCCTCTTCCCTCTGCATCTCCCTGTTCTCCTTCCTTTCCTCTTCCTTCTCATTCTTTCTCTTCCTTCCTCTCCTCTGTTTTGTTTCCTTCTTTCCATTTCCTTTCCTTCATTTTTGTTCAGTTTGTAGATCTTTCAACTGGAACATTAAAGGGTTTACATCTATTATTAATAACAATTATTATTATGTATTAATAAATAATAACAAACAATAACATTTATTAATTATAATAATAGCAATACCTATTATTATTATTATTGACACAATACAGTGGCACAAGTGTAGAGGTCAGAAGACAACTTTTGGGGGTTGGTCTTCTCTTTCCACTGCGGGACTCAGGGAAGGACCTCAGATCTGTGTGGCAAATACTGTTACCAGCTTAGCCATCTCAATGGCCAAGGTGTTTTTTTTTTTTTTTCCTTTTTTAGTTTTTGTTTGTTCCTCAGTGAGGAGAGAATATCATTTGGTATCATCTCTCTTTTCTTATTCCTGCCCTAAATGCAAGTGTAATGCTGAAGCGGCCATGGTCACGTTAAGACTATAAAGTTACACAAACAGAGGACAAAGAGTCAGCGCACGAGGGTGTCAGGAAGGAGGGAGAATCTGGATCTCAGATAGCATCAGTTGAGCAGCTGAGTCAATCCCACTAACTGCCTGCCTCTGTTTTGCTATGTGGGAGAAATAAACCCTTATTACACAAAACCTTGTCAGGACTCAGATTCCTGTCCTGTTAGTTGAGAGTTCAATACCGTCTACTGGGACTGGGACTCAGGTCATTGTAGTTCAGCTGCCCACTACCTGCCCACCCCAGTGGGAGTCTCTTCCTGCTCCTCTAACAGAGGCCTCATGATCTCAAGAACCCTTCCGTCCCTGAGTCAGGCCAGGCCAGACCTCTGTGGTCAGGAGACTCAGGTCACTGCCCGTCTCTTTGTTGCAATGCTGGGGATTGAACCCAGAATCTTGTGCATTCTAGACAAGCACACTACCACTGAGCCATATAATCATCCATTGGTAGTTTCAAGACAGACCACGCTGCGTAGCCCAAGCTGGGCTTCAGCCTCCTAAGTGCTGGGATGACAGACACACTCCACTTTGAACTAAGAGAATCTCGGACCCAAAGTTCCAGATTCATTGCTGGCCCTTTCCCTCACCTGTTCTCAAATGTAGTTAACTCACTTTTATTTGATCACAGTCTCCTTAGGGTCAATCAGCACTGACCAATCAGCAAGCTTAGTGTCAAGAATATGATAACAAGGGTGTGCTTGCTTATTGTCTCCTGACTGTGGACGCAGGGGATATGAGGAGCCTAGGATCCCTTCCACTGTGCGGGACCACGTGTAGACCTTTCTCTTAGGTGGTCCCAGAGCCGCACGGCCATTTCTGTCAGGCAGGCGTCAGGGCAGAAGTGTAGAGGGGAAAGGAGCTGAGGGATCTAAAGCTGGTCACTCAGGACAGACATTCCAGCAGAGTTGTCTCCAGTAGGCAATTTGGTGTGCACAGGGCCTGGCATTTGCCACAGTCCATAACAGAGAAAAGAGGAGGCTGGTTTCTGGACATGGGCTGGTGGCCTGCTGATGCTGACAACACTGTATCCAGGCTCCACAGCGGAGATGAAGATCCCCAGAGGCTGCCACCCCCATGGCACAAGATCCCCAGAGGCAGCTAGAAGCAGGTCAGTGAGTCTGCAGTACAGAGTGAGCACTGGACCCAAGCTCCTCCTGTGAGTCCTGGCTAGTATTAAGAGCACTTACCCTGGCCAAAATGAAACTCTGACTCCCTTAATGCTACTTTCTTTGGGGGGAAAAAATGTCTTTAAAAATCCTTACCAAGGAATAAAGAGAAAATCTATGGAGGTTTAATGAATCACCTGAATTGAAAGAACAAAAATCTGAACAACAGAGCATCCTGGCCTGAGGGATTGGTGGGCGAGAAGTTTCTTTCCATGTCGATTGATTGACATTGCCTTTGGCGTCAGGGCAGAAGTACAGAGGGGAAGCGAGCTGAGGTAGTCCACCTGAGGACTTGAGGACCTGGGATGAGTACTCTCAAGATGGTGGCTTTTCAAGAATGGAGCCATTGTGTGAAAGCAAGCCTGGAAATACTAGGAAGTGCTCAGGATTTTTATCCTCTCTAACCCCAGATCTCCCAAGGAATCATGCACCGGGGCTGCCCAGAGAATGATCTATAATGCTCATGGATTTCAAATGGCTGAGTTTATTAAGCATGTGTCATGCATACTTAAAGAAAAGAGCTGGAGAAGTGGCTCGGTGGCTAAGAGCATTGGCTGCTCTTCCAGAGGACCCAAGTTCAAATCCCAGCACCCACATGGCAGCTCATAACCATCTGTAACTCCAGTTCCAGGGGATCAGACACTTTTTTTGGTTTCCAAGGGTACCAGACACTCATATATGCACTGGTACATAGGCATACATTTGGAGAAAACACCCGAACATATAATGTAAAAAAAATAAATAAATAAGTAGAAGAATAAAGAACAAGTCACACAAAAAAACAACGGAACATCAAACTGAGCATTTTTGACATTCACCAGAAGTGATGGGCACCTCACTGAAGGAGCCCAGTTTCAGAGCTGGGAGACCTGTCTACAGGTCAGGCTGATGGCTTCTCATTCCCAGCTCACAGGCATTTCTCTGCCAGGAGTTAAACAGTAACCTCTGTTGCAGTTCTCAAGGTTTTAATGCCCTTGGGCTGTTCTCTGTTCTCCTTCCTTCCTGCTCCAGGATAGGGGCCAACCTGTCCCAGCACAGGGCATCTTGGAGAATACTTGAAATAAACAGGCTTGAGTCTGAGACAGGAGCCTGTTTGGTCTCAGAGTCTGCTCCTAACCACGCAAACAGCACAGGACAGTTACTAACATAGTTTATATTGCTCCTGAGCTCTCACTGCATCTGCTTTGTATACAGCCTACAGTGCAGGCATGAGGGCAAGAGCCCTTCTCAATGCAGCATAGCAACAGTGCTGGGGGGGGGGGTCCTGCCATCCCAGAATAAGGCTGGAATCCTCTGTGACTGTTCACCTCACACTTGTTTTGGGGGACATATGCCTTCTGTCTCCTCACTGCCAGCCCCCATTATTCACCAGTCTTTCCAGGAAAGCCCTGACCTTGGATGAATCCTACTTCTGCCTTGGTTCCTGGAGTTCCTCTAGGGGAGGGCCATCCAGGGGGAGGCAAGGGGCTGCTAAGATACTCGTTCTGCATCTTCCAGTGTGTTCTCCACCAAGGTTGCCCCTTGTGCTGAGCATCCGTTTCCTTCCCTAGAACATGGACCTACTGATGGGTCTATCAAGAGCTGCCAGGCACCAATCTGCCCTGCACATAGGAAGCTACCAAGAGCGGTATTAGCACATAAAACCATAAAGACATGGCTTGAGGTGGCTCAACAGGTAAGGACACTGGCCACCCAGCCTGGAGACATGTATTCAACCCCAGAACCCATGTGGTAGGACTGACAAGTTGTCTTCTGATCCTAACACTTGTGCGTGTGTCACATGCACACACGCACAAAATGAAATACATTAAATACGTAAAAGTGCATTATAAAAAATACATAAATACAAAAATGCATGAACACAAAATACATTAAAAAAATAAATACAACACCATGAAGACAAGGCTGGCCCGGCGATGTGTGCTTGTAGTTCCAGCACTTGGGGAGATGCGGCATGGGAGATTGCCATGTATTTGAGGCCAGTCTGGGCTACTTAGCAAGATCCTATCTGACACAACACAAAACCAACAGAATAAGCAATAAGCATTAGGACACATAGAAGTATCAGACTAACAACAGTGGAAATTGTTCCCCTTTCCATTACTCATCAGAATGAAGGCAACTTGAGTGTGTGTGTGTGTGTGTTTATGTGTGTGTTTGTGTATGAGTGTGTATGTGTGTGTGTTTATGTGTGTGTGCTTGTGTATGAGTGTGTGTGTGAGAATGTTGAATATCACCCTTTTTTTAGGTTTACTTATTTTATTTTATGCATATGGCTGTTTAGCCTGTACGCATGTATGTGCAACTTGTGCCTGCAGTGCCCACGGAGACTAGAAGAGGAAGTTGGACTCCCTGGAACTGGCATTACAGTTGTTAGCTACCATGTGGGTGCTGGGATCCAAGCCCAGGTCCTCTGGAAGAACAGCAAGTGCTCTTAACCACTGAGCCATCTTTCCAGTCCCCATCACCTTTAAAACAAAACAAAACAAACAAACAAACGAACGAACACACGAACAGAAACCCAGGGTCTCTCACTGAACCTGGATCTTTCCCATTCACAGCTAGGCTGGCTAGCTGGCCATCAAACCCAGAAGCTCCTCCTGTCTCTGCTTCCCTGGGGCTAGATTATAGGTGTGCCCTGCACCCAAACTTCAGTATGGATACTGAGGATTACACAGCTCCTTGTGTTTGCATAGAGGCCCTTGACCACTCAGCATCCCCTCAGTTCAGAGACAACTCCATTCTCACAGCCATTCCAGTAGCCTTGAGACTGACTTCTGATGGAGCCATACATGCTGTCCCTTGGCAGTTGGGCTCTGAGCAATCTCCATGGTGACTTTGCTCTACCGCAGTGCCACTCAGACCCAGGAACCAGGATAGCTCTGTTTTCAACTTGCCTACCCCACAGTGTTCAAGGCTACCTCCAGGGCTGCCACATGTAGCTGTCCAGCTGCCCCAGTCCCAACAGACAGTCCTGTGAGTGGGCCTTTCTCATTACTACCCTGCCCTGCTGGGTTCCAGCTGCTGCGAGTCCAAGAATGATGCTTTCTGGCAATGACTTCAGCAATGACAGCCACTACAATGACAGCAGTGACAGTCACTAAGCACATGTGCGAAGAAGTCCCTGCCCCCTGCTCATTGTCTGCACTGGCTCCAGTTCCCTCCATAAGACATGGAGAACACTGGTTAACCATCACCAGTCTTATCTAACTTTTAGCTTCTTTCTCTCCCCTACCTCTTCCAGCCTGTTGGTTATGGGGAATGAGGTGGTACCTTAATTTCCCCCTCTTCTAATCAGCAAAGCTGAGAGAACCAGCAAGCAAGGGCAGGGAGAGGTGAAAGGGCATGGGTCTATTGTACAAGCCATCGAGTTACCCCTTAACGAGCCATGGAGAAAACAAATTATCCTTGTTGTTCTTGGGAAATTTGCATGTCCTTAAGCATGCAATTCGCATCTGTGCCTTGTGCTGGCAGTTCAGGTGAACAGGCCACAGCTACTCAGTGCCAGGCCACCTATAATTAAAACCAAAGCAGCGTACAGGTTGCTCTTGGGTACAGGCCACATGCAATTGGACCCTCAACTGAGACAGTGGCCTGGGGTCTCTATGCACTTGTGGCAAGAGGAAGGGGAAGCAGGCAGACAGCCCAGCCTCCTTCACATGCTGCCCCAGCTTACTGTAGTGGTGGCAGAGGACTGTGAAGACCGGAAGGTCTGCATCTTAAACCAGCTTCCAGTAGCTGGAGGCACACCAGGAGTGCAGACCCTCTTGGAGGAGACATAGTCCCCCTCCTGACAACTTGCATGATGCAGGGGCTTGAGCTATACATTGAGCTTAATTCTCATAGCATGTCTGTGAGCACAGTGTACGTTCACATCAGTGCCATCAAAGCCACCCGAAAACACACTTGTGTCATGAGCGAACTGGAGCTCAGAGGTGGTTTAAGCATCTTGCCCAGTGACATGCCACACGGTCTCTAAACCCTGCTCTGGGCTCTTCCTCAGAGTCAGGTCCCATTTGAGGCTTCTTGTTCCCCACAGTCTTAAGTAATGACACCCTGACATTATTGCATACAATGTGGAAGCTCCCCAGGTCACAGAAGACAAAAAGGATTGTCTTGTTCCTGCCCAACATGGCTGTCTGTTGCCAGCTTCTTGTGCAGATCAGGATAAAATATGAGGCACACAAGGACAAACCGGAAACACACACCCTGTGTTCTCAGTGCTGGACTAAAGAGAACAGACGGGATACTCAATTTACTGGAACAATCCAAGCCTCTTCTAAGGCCCTCCTGTGGCATCAGGGATAGCAGTAATTAGATAGTATGACTTTCCCCAGACACACATTTTCAGGAAACTGAGACACAGCTTCATAGCCAGCAATCACCCGGAGGGAAGGTGACCATGATGAGGTGAGCACCAGCACTCACTCTCCCTGCTCCATCCTGGAAGGATAGGCATGCAGCCCTCCTGAGACCCCCTTTGTGATCTTTAGCTTGCTCTGTACCAGGGAGGCCTGGTGACAGCAGGTGGCTGGGCAGCATTTACAGAGAGTCCCCAGTGTCACAGATGTTCTTAGTAGAAGTAGAAAAGATTGGGTTGAGGTGGGCATCCTCAGCAGCCAGGCTGTGAGGGTCAGGGGAAAGGGCCAACAGACTGGGCTGAAGGGTGAGGGAGCAGCAGCAGTTTGGACCAGTGTGCACAAAGTTGATCTTAGCCCGAACAGCACAGAGCGCTGGGTTTTCATCAGTTCCTTAGTGAAGAGGAAACTGGAAATTAATATTAAAATCCCTCTGAGCGGTGTCCATAGTTTCCATATGCAATCATGCTTGGCTTTCACTAAGTAGTAAAATGTTTATAATTTTCTTTCCAAGGTTGAGTTTAGTCATTCTCAACGAACCATTTAGTTGGCCTCATAAAGTCCTGAATTAAGGAACTCCTGTAGGTGATGCTGTAGATAGATGGGTACTGGGGCCCCGAGGATTCTGCTGGCTGTTGAAGTCAAGGCTGGGGGTGCAGACTGGGAAAATTCCGGGAGAAAACCATCCTCTCACATAACTGTCATGGCACGGCCAGGTTGCTACGCCCTCCTAGAGCGCCAGTGTGACAGAAAGATCAAAGTGTACTCAAAGGGCCTTCTGTGGCATCAGTGCTGACAGTAATAAGATAGTGTCCCTTTGCCCCAATGCACATTTTCAGGAAACTGAGGCATGACTGAATGGCCAGCAATCTCCTGGAGGGGAGGTGACCAAGTATGTCGAACTCTAGCAATCACACGGGTGCAGCGGCCTCCGGGGACTTCCTTTGTGAGCTTCCGCTTGTTCTGCTCTGGAAATGTGGAGACAGCTAGAGAGCAATCTGGTGGGCCTGCCCCATACTCCATCAACCCCAGATACTCTGAGGCTGAGACAGGGGGACTGCAAAACCAAAAGTAGCCTGATGATTCTAGATACCCAGAGACTGAGCAGTTTACTGATTCAGTATAAAAACTTGAAGAAGAAAAAAAAAAAAAAACCCAAAACCCAGAAGTACAGCTCAGTCGTGGAGTTCCAGTGTGAGAAGTCCTGTCTAATCCTCAGCACTGAAAATAGACGGGTAAATTCATTAGAGCTGGTCTTGGTGGCACGTGGTTGTAATCCCAGCACTTGGGAGGCTGAGGCAGGAGGATTACTGCAATTTGAGCCCAGACTACATTTGAGACTAAGTATCAAAAAACAAAGAAACAAAGAAATAAAAATAGCAAGCTCCCAGTCTTTGCCCTGTCTGCTGAAGCTAGAGGCAAGCAGACTGCTGAGTTTACCACTGGTCTGTCTCCTGACACAGTCTCACACATGTACCACTCACACATGGTCACACACAGTCACACACGGTCACACAGGCACAGAAGTGCGCATATGTACTCCTGCCTATCTATAGACAGACACTTCTGTGTACACCTCCCCCCCCCCCCCATGCATAGAGGCTTTCATAACTAACTACTCAGAGACAGGACAGTGAGGTGGCTTGGCAGATAAAGACGCTTGCTGCCACGCGTGATGAACTGAGTTCAATCCCTAGAAGCACATGGTAGAAGGGAACTGACCGTCACAAGCTGTCTCCAATGTACGCACACACGCACGCGTGCGCACACACACACACACACACACTCACACACACATGAATGTATGCACGCATGCACAGCTATCAACTCCACACACATACAAAATAATAAATAAAATATACTAACAATTAAAAAGTGAATACTTAGAAGGCCACAGACTGAGACACAGACATGTTCATGCACATTAGCACACACATGGAAGGTAAAGCCTTCTATGCCCTATCCAGACACTCATTTTCAGACCCATCTTCCTTCCTCGGTTGTCCTTCAAACCCTGCCTCAGCTGCCATGTCTCAGCCAGAGCAACACTCTCACTAAGTCTGCCCCTGCCACCCTGGCCTCTGTTGTCACACATGTTCTGGTTTACTGAATGTTGGGCCACAGCCCTGACCTCCTGCACGACACAGGTAGCCTTTCTCCCCCAGTCTCTGACACACCGAAGGCACGTCCGTGCATACAAACTCACAATCTGCTCTGTCACAAGAGGACCAGTGCATCTCCATCTCCCCCAGCCACTTCTGTACCACTTCAGCCTGCCCCCGCTCCTGCCGCCAAACCAGCTTTGGTCTTGCAGACACCCTGTATCTGTCTGTCTCCTGCATCCACCAACAACTTGAGCTATGGCAAGTGGGAGAGGGTGTGAGGTCTGATGGGAGCTGTTATTCTTAGCCCTGTCACTGAACACTTCCCCTCTCCAATTCTGTCTCTGCTGCCTAGCACCCTCCCCAGAGCCAGAGGCCAGCTGATGCCTCCCCTATGGAGTCCAACAGGAGGGGCGGGGGGGGGGGGAGGCTGCAGCCACTTTGCAGCAGAAGCAGTAAATGGGATTTATTCCCACTGTCCCCCTCCTGCTCTGCCTCTAGTGCTCGGGAACAGCTGCTTGGGGACTTGGGGGAGGAGGGAATTTGCAATGAAAATTCTTGCTGATCTGAAGCACTTGGTGCCTTTGCCTATCCAGTTTGGGTGTTCTTTCTCTCTCCCCTACCCACTCCTCTCCATTCCTTCCTCCTTCTTGGGTCGGATACTAGGGATTGACCTTAGGGCTCCAGACAGGATAAGCAAAAGCCTTCCTGACACCTTTTATTCTGACACAGGATTTGACTCCATTCAGACTAGCCTTGAACTGTAGCCCAGGCAGTCCTTAGGCTTGAGGCCCTCTTTCTTCAACCTCCCCAGAAACTGCGTCTCAGGGCTTGCCCACTAGGCTCTGTCCTACACCAGTTTTCTACTCTTCTTTGGCTTTGCAGCAGAAACCATACTTGGGTGAGATGGGCTTGTTTTTGCCTCAGAAACCACTAATTCCCAGACCTCTTCTGCAACCTGGTTCTCAATCTTCTTCCCTAGTCCAGCTGCTCGAAGGGGATGGAGAGAGCTCTACCTCAGGAAGCCCCTGGTGTTCACACCCAACTTGCTTGGATTTTTCTCTGCCAGCCTCAGACAACCCCAGTGTCTCCCCTGATCCTATCTTCCGGCTAGTTCACTTTGCCCTCAAGATGTTCTCCAAGTGTCACCCTGAAGGTGACACACCCTAACTCCCCCACTGCCTCACCCCAACACCTCTGTGCCTCTCACCCTAGTATGCGCTGGCTCCTCCTTCACCTGAGTAAATTCAGAACTCAGACAGGAGTCCTCAGTACCCGGGAGACCTCCACGGCCCCAGCCCTCATGTGGTTTGCTTTTAATTTTCTTTTTGTTCTTGTATTGGCATAATCTCAATCTTCCTTGAGTCCTTGCCTGACAGCACCCTTAATCCGGTACACTGATAGCTGGGACAGTGTTTGCCTGACATTCACAAGGCCCTGATTTTGAGCCCCAACACTGCGTAAACCAGGGATGGTGGCACATGCCTGCAGTACTAGGACATCAAAGGTGGAGGCAGAAGGATGGGCGGCTCCAGGCCATCCATCTTGAGACCCTACCTCAGAAAAACACGACAAACAAAATCAAATGAGCAGGCATTCTTGTGCCTGGCACTAGGCCCCACTTTTAGGAAGGAAGCTACAAGGTCTGCTCATTGATGTTTCTTCATGTCTGTGGTATTCCCCTGGCTTCTCTGATAGTGTCAAATTATGTTGAAAGAGAGTTCTCCATAATTACCTTTAAGAGAAACGAGTGCTTGCCAGGCACGGTAGGCACCTATAACCCCAGCAGGTAGAGGCTGGAAATTCAGGAATCTAATGTCATTTTTATCTATGTAAGAGTTCTAGGGCAGCCTGGCCCATGTGAAACTGTCAAGGGGTAGAGGAGCCTACATGAAACTGTTGGGGGTACCTACATCAATAAGTATTCTTTTAGAAAAACAAGAACTCTCCAAAATGTGACTTGAGAAATCTGGAATAAGTAGAACGACCATCACTTTATCAAGACAGATGTGCTTCAGAATTTCAGCATTAAATGCATAAAATGGATGCCCAGCTTTTCCTCCCTCACAAGCTTAACCTGACAGGATCCAGGGTCACCTAAAGGGCAGCCACCAGCAGGCCTGGGACAGGAACCTGAAGCGAGAACACACAGAGGGAGACCTAAGCCCAGTGGTTACTGGCTGTAGAAGAGCTTCCTAATATGGAGTCCTCAGCCTCAGCAGAGAGAGGAGACACTGGGTGGCCCTGCCCTCTACTAGGACAGTGGCCCTGCCCTCTACTAGGACAGTGACCCTGCCCTCTACTAGGACAGTGGCCCTATAAAGGATAGATCTAAGCTTCCGGAAGAGTCTCCAGAGTCTTGCCAATCCATCTCATTGTCCTGTCTCCCAACACAGAGAGCCCATTGGAAGGTCTTGCTGCCTGGCTTAGATGCCTCTTACTTCATGCCTGGCCCACTCAAGTGTTTAGGAGATTAAAACATACACATGTACACACACACACACACACACACACACACACACACACACACACACACACTTCTGAATCTGAAATGCCACACAGCACTCAGACAAAGACCCCTTTCTGTGGTGTTCCACCCCCTCCCACACCTCTCTCCTCTCCCCACCCCCACCCCCTTCCTTACTGCAGGCTAAATTGGCAGTGGGAAGGTTCTGAGTCAACAAATGCAGTAGGGTGGGGAAGGGAGCCCTGAAGGGGATTCCTGTCTGGGAAACATTTGCTGACAGCAGTTACTATGACCAGGAGGGCCCCGCAGCAGCCAGGCACACAGTCCCTGCCTGCCCCCTGCCTCTCCTAATTGCAACTCCCCTCCAGCCTGCTCCTATTCTGTCATTTACACACTAAACAAGCTGTGGACACCTGCCATGTGTCCAGCACCTGCCTGCCCTTGCTCTGTTTTCTCTCTCAATCCATCCTCACAAGGGCCTAAGTTAGCATCGCCATTCCTTAGAACAAAAGAGAAAGCTGAAAACCACCCACTAGAGTGACTCTCCCAAAGTCGCGCGGCTAGAAAGCTGGAATTTGAGCCATGGCACACAATTGTAGTCCCCATTACTCAGGAAGCTGAGTTCCAGTCCAGCCTGGGTCTGATAGAGATCGACCAACCGATCCCCTTAAAAGTTCGAATATGTCTGGGTGTGTAGATTCCATCCAGTGTTGGGAAACCAGCCCAGGTGATGGGTTTCACCACCGAGGAGAGACGATCAGAGCATTCTGAGATGTATTTTTCTATTTTGGGTGTATGAGTGTTTGGCTTGCATGTACGTCAGTACACCATGTTCACATCTGGTGACCGGGGGACATAAGATCTCCTGAACTGGAGTTACATACGGTTGTGAGCTGTTCTGTAGGTGCTAGAAACGGAACTTAGGTTGTCCAGGACAGTCATACCTCAAAGGCTGAGCTATCTCTCCAGTTCCGTAAGCAATTCAAACAAAAGACAGACAGACAGAAACCTTGAACCTAATATGTGCTTACAGTCAGTGCTGCCCACAAACCTGTACCACTAATATTAGGCCTTTGAAAGGAGTCCCTTGAAAGTGGAGGTGGTTCAGGAAGAGAGTGCTTCTCTGGTTGGAAGCATCTGTATCTGGATTCTACACCCCAGACCGTGGACATTTGCTGAGTGCCTACTGTGTCAGGCTTTCTAATTTTTCTTTTTTAATTAAACCAAAATGGAGGAAGAGAGACAGAGATCAGAGGGGTCTTCCATTTATATATGGAGAGTGACACAGCCACATGTAGAGGTGGGAGGTGGGCCAAGTGGATTCTGGGAATATAGTGGCTGTTGCCTTGGCAACAGGTATACAGGTCGTGCTGTCGCCTGGGTGTGATGTCACTGGTTTGGAGGTCCTGATGCCAGCAGGCTCCATACAAGGACCACTGGATACAAAGATCTCTGTTTAGTCAAGGTTTAAATTAAACAGATGGAGTTCCATGTGCTGGTACACAGATTACAGGTGGGACAGGGTCCCTAAGTATGAGAAGCAAAATAATAGGAGTTCTGTAGGACCCCCAAAGATGTTCACGACCTTGGGAATTTCATATACATGTACATGTATATGTACACATATATATACGTATATATGTGTGTGTGTGTGTATATATATATATATATGTGTGTGTGTGTGTATATATATATATATATATATATGTGTGTGTGTGTGTGTGTGTGTGTCTTGTTAGTTTTATTATGTGCACACCCATATATGCACTGAGAAGACCAGAAGAGGGCATTACAGCCCCTGTAACTAAAGTTACAGGTAGTTGTAAGCCACCATGTGGGTGCTGGGAACTGAACCAGAGTCTTCTGCAGGAGCAGCAAGCAGAATGCAGCAAGTGCTCTTATCTGATCAGCCATCCCTTCAGTCCCAAGAAGGAATTCTTAAGACACAAAAAGAGCATACAGTAAAATTGAGGTGATTTGCTCTTCAAAAAAAAAAAAAAAATTAGTCCCCAAGGAAGGGACTGTGCCATATGCTCAGCCAATGAGAAGTCCTCATCCCCGGAGTGTGCTAAAATCTCTGACAAATACATGTGACATAGACAGTGCAACTGGGGGTGGGGGCAAATCGAGATGTACCAGAAAGCAGGTGATTTGTTAGTAATCAGTGAAAACTCCACTGAGATTCTGTGACCAACACTCTAGGTAGATCAGCAAAAATAAAAAGTCTGATAAAAAGAAGTGGTGGGGAAGATGTGGGAAGAGCTCAAGCATCTCTTTGCGAGCAGCTGCTGACACTGAGGTAGTACTGCCAGGCACATGGACCCCAGACACAAGGGCGAGTACAGGAATATTCTGGGCAGAAATTGTTCAAAGACTTTGCAACTGAAACAGACAAATATCCAACAGCTACAGATGGGGGGGGGGGGGCGGCACTGAGAAGGAAGGTGGCTTATTCTCCCAGAGGGGCTAGGATGCCTAGTAACACTTACACACTAGACAGGGGAAGAAGGGAGGGTGTCCTAGACAGAAGGCTCAGCAGGATATCCAAAAGGCAGGCAGAGAGCAGGAAGATACTGACTATGCAGCCACATGGGCCACCATAAAAAGTTGGGCTCAGGTCCCAAAGTGGGAGATAGTCAGAAGAAGGTGGACAGAGGAGACCAGGTGGACACTATTGCAAGAGACTGAAGGGACTGGGAAGGAGTACAGTGTAGCCAGAGAGATGGGGTAGGCTGGAAGGTCAGCTCTGATGCATAGCCCACAAGATGTGGCCTTTCGGGGTGAGAGGAGAAAGGAAGCCACTTCCTGGTGTCTGGCTTGGGCTCCCTGAGGAGCCTTATGCAAAGAGCATAGCAGAAGCAGGTGCACAAGTGGCCCGTGAAGAGAGACCTGGGAGAGCTCGGCTATATCAAGGCCGAGATAAAGTCAGAGACCAGGGGTGAGGGGTGGGGGTGGGGGTGGGGGTGGGGGTGGGGGTGGGGGATTGGGGGTAAGGGGGGTCAGCGGCTGAGAGGAAATGGGGCATCAAATAGGAGGGGTGGGGCTATACAGCGGGAGGCAGAGGCACCTCTGGCCTCAGGTTTTCTATTTTCCCTGCCAATTATAGGTGAGAGAGAGGCCACCAGGAAGCTGAACGGATGGTGGAGGTTTAGAACAGAGGCTGACCACTGGAGCCTGGAGGCTAGGCTGAAGTCAGGGACCATAAATCTGGGGTGGCACCGGTTTGCACGGTTGGTTGGTTTTCCTGTGCCTTCCAGTAGCCTGGAAATCGTGATGGGGAAAGCAGATGACTGGGTCCTCCAGGGCTGGGGGAGGCAGGGCACGGGGCCGTGGGAATGGTGGTGCCAGATGCCAGCACATCACTATAGGAGAAAGGAGAGCCGGGGAAGAAGGACAACTTGGCAGTGTCTGAGGTCAGCACTTGGTTGCGTAGCTGAATGAAAGAGAATGGAGAGATCTGTGAATGGAGACCAGCTCCATGAAAAGAAGGGAAATAAGTTCTGGCCTACAAGGGGGATGCTGGGATCTAAGATTGCGTAGGTGTTCAGTGTGTATGATATCACATATCTATAATGTCATTTGAGCCAACCTGGGCTACACCATGAGGCCCTGGCTCCAAAAAAGAAAACAAAAGAGCCCAATGCAACCCAACCAACACAAAGATCTATTCTTAGAAAAAGATTAGTTTTATTTTTAATTGTGTGTACATGTGTGGGTTTGTGTACATGAATGCAGTGCCTAAGGAGGCCAAAAGAGGGTGTCAGATCCCCTGGAGCTGGAGTTACAGGCAATTGTGAGCGGCTTGATGTGGGTGCAGGGAACCAAACTCTGGTCCTCTTTGAGAGTGGCATATGCTTTATCTAACTGCTGAGCCATCCTCTCAGCCTCAGCAAAAAGACCAGGCAATCTATGGGTAGTGAGAGGGAGAGGCGATCCCTGGAGGTCTGGGGTGCAGGGGATGAGACTTGAGGATGTAGGGATACCCCAGGTTTAGGCAAGTTCCCAGGATGATAGCAGGGGGTGGGAGGCAGAGAGGGCTGTTACTGGGTCCTCGTATCTGGGGGGCCTCTGGCTAGATATCCACATGACCCGCCAGGATTGGGTAATGGGTGCTGTGGCTAGAGTCAAATCTCGAGATGTGACCTTCTGTGGAAAGAGGAAGTGGAAGGAACTGAGATGGTAGACTGAGGCAGAAGAATGCTGACACTCCGTCCCTCCTGACTGGCTCTGACCTCTGACCTCTGACCTCCTGTGGGTTCCTCTGAATACTTTTTTTTTTAAATTCATTTATTTTTATTTTATGTACATTGGTGTTTTGACTGCATGTATGTCTATGTAAGGGTGTTGGATCCCCTCTGAAAAGGGAGTTACAAACAGTTGTAAGCTGCCATGTGGGTGCTGGGAACTGAACTTGGGTTCTTTGGAAGAGCAGCCAGTGCTCTTAACTGCTGAACTATCTCTCCAGCCCCCCTGAGAGATGTTCTTGACTTGCATTATTCTTTGAGCCTGAAGCACACCACTCTCCCTGGCATGCGCACAGCCCTGATGTTAATTTCCTGTAAGCCATAGTGTGGGGCTTTCCCTCACAGGAAGACTGTAGCCCCTGCATGCTTGATCCCACAGGTTCTGAGAAATGGGTTGCAGCCACAGGGGTACGGGACGGTGAAAGTGTAGGGACATTCTGTCCCTCCTCTGCCCTGTCCACATCGCCCTGGGACACACAGCCATTTCTATCCTCCAAGCTGCCTCTGTTAAAGCAACACAAAGATGTCAATGACTTTGACCGTGGGTAAGGAAGGCCGGCAGAATTCCTGGGGCAACGCTCTGTCTAAATGCCTTCAAAGCTTTCAAGACCCAGCTAAGGGTTTCACCCAGTAATGATTCCCACTTATTTATATCAGGTGCTTTGATAAGAGAAAGATTTTTAATTCTTCCATTCGTCTTTTTTTTATGCCAGCCTTCCAAGTGGTTGCTTGGGGTCTGTTTTCCGTACGATTTTGTCTTGGAGCAAGGCCTCTGAAGGAGGTCTGGGGACAATGTGAGACGGGGTTCTACATGGAGCAGCTCCTATTCTGGTCCTGGGGTCTGTGGATTCTGATGATTCCTGCATCTCTAGGATGAGGACTTGCCAAGTGAGAACACACACACACACACACACACACACACACACACACACACACACAAGGACAAGAGTGGGCTTGAGGGTGTGGAGGTTCCAGAAGCTGCCAGAGAGACTTTGTAGACACTTGGTCAGCCCAGGGCTCTGATGTAATGGGTGGTGGATGGAAGTAGGCCAGGACCTTGAAAGTTGTTGAAAGGTACTTCTGAGTGAGTAGGGCTTTGACGAACATGGTAGAGCACATAGTGGGACTAACACATATGTGAGCAACACTCAGTCAGTCGTGTGATATGACATAAATAAGCCCATACTCAACACTTCCCATAGGCAACACTGGGGACTTTCCAGCAGACCTGGCTGCTCCCTTCCCTCCTGTGTTTTTGCATACTGAGTGCCTAGGCTAGCCCCTGCAGTTCATTGTGGCAGGCCCCATCTGCACTCAGGGGCCTTGTGCGGCAGTTGAACCGGGGTCCCTTACCTATATAGAGGCGCTGACACCATCCTGTCCACAGCGTAGGTATGCACGAATGCAGCTGCATACAGATGCAGGTGTTCACTTTCAGCCCTGCCGCTCTGTGCCTTCTATGCATTCCTCCTCACTCGCTGGCTGTCTGGTCTTGGTCAGGGAGTCTGTCACAGGGTGCTGACAGAGGCAGTGACCATGACCAGGGAGATGGCCAATGGGGGCTGCAGTTCTGAGGAGTGCGGTTCTGGAGCGGGGAGGCTGAGAGCACCTGTGACCATTAGGAAGGCTTTTATGAGCCTCCTACACCAAGCGACTTCCTCCCCCCAGCTCTGTAGCATATCAAGGCTTCCTGTTTGCTCCCAAGCAGATGGAGCTGGAATCTCGCAGTACCTATTCCCATACATAAATCACAGAATCACAGCCCATCCTGGGTGCTGGAGGCACCAATCTAATTACAGTGGGGCGTGTGTGTGTGTGTGTGTGTGTGTGTGTGTGTGTGTGTGCACGAGCACGCGTGCATGTGTGTTTGTGGTCCTGCCAGCATGCCTGTCGGTGTGTGTACAAGCACACGTGCATGTGTATACACACGTGTGCACGTGTATAGGGTGGGAAGAGGAGCTGTGAGTGTGCAGAGAATGCATGTACCACCAGGGAGACAAGGATGACTGAGACTGTTACTTGTCCAGTTATGTTTGCATCATTTGTGAAATGATACCTGGCCAAACGCACCTGTGTGGGGTCCACTGGCCCTCTGTGCTGAGCACCAGCCTAGAGTTCATCCCAGAATACAGCCCCCACCTCAAACAGTCCTTACTTGCAAATGAAGGCTGGGTCTCCGCCAGGATGCCTTCCCATCTAGGGCACACCAGGAAAACTACAGTAGTTGCTTAGTGTGCCCACAGAGGACACTGTGTCCCTGCCTCTCACTGTTTACAGCTCCTCCTTCTGCTAAGAGACTCCCACCTCAACCAGAGGAGCCTGATCTTACCAGGACCCTTGGAGGCTGTTCCTTCAAGGGCTCCTCCTTTCTTGGCTCCAGAGAAAGTCAGTCCTTCATCTGTCCATGTTCCCCCTCTCCCTTCCAAGTTATGGCTGAGGGGACCCATGGATGTACCTTACCATTTCTCCCCAAAGCCCCCTTTAACACCCCCCCCCCGCCGCTCCCCAGCACCTCTGCAAGGGCCCTAAGCCATCCCAACAGACAGAGTATTTTAGGAAAAGAGCTCTAAGGAGCCAGGAGGACTACTGTGAATCTGAGTCCAGCCAGGCTAGTGAATTCATGGCTAGCCTGGGATACTGAGAAACCCTGTCTGAAAAACAAAAAAGAATAATAATGGGCGGGGGGGGGGGGCCGCTGGGCATGGAGCTCTGAGAGGCTTGTGTTTGCCACTCACTGCACTTTCTGGGACCAAAACTCTGTCTGCCGTGGGTGGGGGAGGTACACAGGAGAAGGCCGTACAGAAAGAAGGGACTGTGCCAATGCCCTGCTATCATCACGTCTGGTTCTTCTTTTAACTAACCAGCACTATCTCTACTTGACAGATGGAGACTGAGCTCTGGAGAAACTCGACCCTGCATCGCTCCCGCTGCTTGGGCCAGACTCCTGCCTGCCTGTACTGGAGACTTCGGCGTAGAGCCCAACCCTCCCCTTTTGCACTGAGGCCCCGCCCACCCCGGAGTTCCCCCGCCCCATCTTTTATATCTGCTGGTAATGTTTGTTTTCCCAACACCTTCACAATTACCAGGGAGTCTGCAAACAGCGGTGTGACTGAGGCGCCCCTCCTGCCGCGAGCTGGGAGCTCCCTTCCCGGAAGGATGCCCGAGCAGTTCGCACCTGCCCCAGAGAAGGAGCCTGGCTGGCACAGGTTTTGACTGAAGGAGCTGTGAATAAGGCCAGGAGAGGATGCTGAAACAGGCCAGGCAGAGATGCTTCTCGTTAACATCTCTTCATAAAAGCCCCGAGTTCTTACATCCAGCTGGTGTCTGAAAGGGGGCTGATCATAAAACAGGGAGGCCGGGAGGCAGAGGGCAGCTGGCTGGCCGGTGGGCTTTATAAGGAGCTTTTATGGACTCAGCTGAGATGTATCGATGAGAAGCCAAACTTTAAACACCCTCTAAAGTTCACTTTCACTCCCCTGGGGCTTCTAGCTGAGTAGGATAGAGGAGAAGGCCTGCTGGAGAGCCAGCGGAGGAACAGTAAAAGGGCATGAGCCACACACACCCAGAGGAAGCAGGCACGGGTCACAGCAGGAAAGCTGTGAATTAGATATGAGGAAGGACTTCCCTCTGGACTGGAGCATAGGAAGATACGGGATGGGGTGAATGACTGACTTATTCCTGTTATCATTAACCCCTAAGAGGTTGTTTTCACTTCCAGCGGCCTTTGTTGATGGGAGGGGCTCGTGTAAGGAGTAGAAGCCTGCATCGGAGGCCAGCACTAACCAGGTTCTTTCTGGATTGAGATGTGAACACTTTCCTACTTGTACTGTGCATAGGAAGACAGGGCAAAAGCTCACTGGTCAGAGATGGTCTGGAGCAAAAGACGGAAGCAGAAAGAACGAGAAAGATAAGGTGGAGATGGGGGCTGACATGCCTGCTTCCCAGGTTGGTAGGACCCTGTGGGTGAGCTAGCTCTCATTTCACTGCTAGGAGGTTGGTTTGGCTCCAGGAGCAGTCTGCCTGGCTCACCTGTGGCTTCCCAGTTAGGTCTTGGGCACAGGAATCCGATTCAAGCCCAGGACAGGCCCTGGAGAACCAGGCTGGACCCATACTGATGAACTCTCTAGGACCTTGCTGTCAGTAGGCTTGTCTCCTGAGAGGACCCCAAGGATGCCCAGAATGCCCTCCATGGCCCTCTGTGGCTGCTCCCAGCAGAGCTTGCTAGCTGGAGGGACAGGGAAATGGAGTCCATGCACTCCTTTGCCTGGTGAGCCTGGACCAGCCCCTTCAGAATTCACAGTAGGAAAAAAAATAGGCAAAGAAGAAAACACTGAGCTCCTGCCCCAGGCCTGGAACTTTATACCTACACCCTCAGGAGAAGTGGTCTCACTTTCTAAGGTTAGGAATAAAGGTCAGATAGGAACCAGGCCAGACAGATTGCTCAACTTGCCTGCAGCCACAGAGCCAGCAGGACCAGGGAGAGACTCCAGTGTTCTGTCCTTCTAACCTGAAGTGAGGAGGCAAACCTTCTCAGTCTACGGGAGATGTGTGCCTGCTGCGAAGAGTAGGCGAGCGAACATTAAAGGCACAGAGTGTTGAGAAGCACAGACCGTTGCTTTCCAGGACTGCTGGCAGGAGAGCTGCAGAGGCAGGCTGCACCAGGACACCAGAGGCTCTGCATCTGAGCATCCTGAAGGATGAAATGGTAGAGGTGCTCATAGGCCTGGTCTTTACCATTGCCTCAGCCTCCCAAGGCCCCTGGAGCTGGGGTGGGGGGGGTGGGGAGAGGACTCAGCAGGGCACAGAAACTTCTGAAGGATATTCATTAGAGACCACATGCACTCAATGAGTGTGGCTAAGGACTCCCAGGGCTGGGTTGGGGGAGTCATTTTCTCAGGAGCTGGGAGGTAGGTAGACCTGAGTTCGAATCCTGACACCTCTACCCATTCACTGATGGACAACCCCACCCCAAAAAGTGTCTATCAAAGCCTGGACTTTGTACCCTGTGGAACCTGTTCCAATCCCCTTGGCTCCCGTCTTGCACACAGCCAGCTGTGCAGGAGCCAGTGTGGGCTCCACCAGGATGACACCCTCCAACGTCAACACACACTTGGCTGTCCCAGATCTGCTCTGCTCCTTTTTGGCCTTCAAGGGCTGCTACTAACCCATCCTCCGTGACGTGAGGGAGTATGGGATGGCTCTGAGACGTGAAGAGAGCCATGGGGTGGGTACAGGAAGCACCCAGGACAAGATGAACCCTGAGTGCTCAGCAGGGAACACAAAGCTTCTGGCATCCAGGGGACACATTCTACAGTGTAACCAGTGGACACAGGTGCCACTTACGCTGGCTGGGAAAGCCCTCAGAGAATTGAGCAAAAGCACAGACTAATAATTTTATGAATTAGTGAATGATTAATTAATGATTAGTAATCATTTAAATCAGAAGAGGCAGGATTTTATGGCTTAGGATGGTTGTAATGGCCACTGTAATATGCTATGCCAAAGGATCCCCCTCGCCCCAGTAGACTAACCAGAAAGCACTCAAAGCCTATAGCAGATTACAGCCATGGTATGTAATGGGAAAGAACTGAGTTAGCCTCTGCTCCAGCCAGCATGCAGGCATCAACCTGCCCACTGTCAGCTTGACCCCCACATCTGGATGAAGGAGGCTGTATATTAGTGAGCTAGCCTTTCAGCTGAGTGTGGGTGCTAGAGCCCGAGGGAGGTAGGCCTTCCTGAGCCTAGGGAAGGGGCACTGACTGGTGCTGGCCACCAAGGGGACATGCTGAGAGCCGAGCAAAGGCAGAGGCTGGAGACCGGCAGCAGACAGGCTCCCGGGACCCCTGTGCCTACCAGGCAGCCAGACACCACAGCACAGCCACCAGGTGGCCAGCAACTAGAGATGCAGCTCCAGGCCCTGGCAACCTGGGCAAGGGAAGAAAATAGAAACAGCTAACATGGAGAGGCGAAGGCTTCAGGTTCCAGGAGCGGCATACAGGCTCACCTGGCCCTGCCTCTGGGAGCAGGCATGAGCAGCTCCAACTAGAAAGACAGTCATACCACACACCTGTAATTAGGCAGAATGCTTGCTTTAGTTGTTTAGGACGGGACAGCCCTAGAAGACTCTCCCTGGGACTTGGCCATTCACTAGAAATTCAAAATTACTTTGTTATAAAGTTGCCATCGAGGGCTGTCCAGTAGCTGGCTCTGCAGAGAAACTTTTAAGTATCCAGGCAGACCATTCCCAGGAAAGCACCAATGGCCCTGCTGGTTCTGCACAGGGACTTAAGAGAGTGAGCACTCCTGTAAGGACCAGGGAGGACACTGCTTTCTTCCCTGGGTGGCAGGGAGAATGAATTTGCACATTTGCCCAGAAGCCAAGAGTCCATCTGAGAGAGGAAGGCTTGGGGGTCTCCACAGTTCCGGATTCCAGGCTTTCTAAGGAAGACTGCTCTTGAGGAGTTTATAGAGTCTGCTTTGAATTCTTCCAAGGTCCATTCTGTCCGGGCCCTTAAGCAACTGGGAATGGCTTCAGTTGTAGGTCAAGAGCTGAGGTGGATGGGGACAGGAGTGTCTAGTGCATTTCCAGTTCTGTGGGTTTCTTTGGGAAATGGGGGTACAGGGTGCGTCTTGCTTCAAGTTCTGGAAACTGATTGGGAGGCACACATTGTCTATTTGGTGATACTGTCTACACGGTGTCGGAAGAAGCTGCATGCAGAGAAGAGCAGGATGCTCTGTAAAATGTAAAACTGTGACAGGTATCAAGGCCCAGGCCTTGACCCCAGCACTCGGGAGGCAGAGGCTGCTGGATCCCTATGGGTTCCAGGCCAGCCTGGTCTACAAAGTGAATCCAGGACAGCCAGAGCTACACAGAGAAAACCTGTCTCAACATACACACCACCCCCAAAAAAATGTAAAATGGGAAAATTTCAGTGACCTGAAACCTCACAGTGTCCTGAGCTGTAGTAGCCACAGAGTCTTATGTCAGCATCCACCAGTGGCCAGGGCGCTGTTCTTGTCAGTCGTGCTGCCTTCTCTCCCTTCCTGGCTTGGGCCCAAACACTTCAGTTTATTTATTTATTTTTTCCTTTTTTTTTCGAGACAGGGTTTCTCTGTGTAGCCCTGGCTGTCCGGGAACTCACTCTGTAGACCAGGCTGGCCTCGAACTCAGAAATCCACCTGCCTCTGCCTCCCGAGTGCTGGGATTAAAGGCGTGCGCCACCATTGCCTGGCTCAGTTCATTATTTTAACAAGTCTGGTCTCACTGGAAGATTTGCTTAATTCCCACCGTGCAGGATAGGTACTCCCTTCACCCCAGCAGCGGGCAGTGCCTGGCTGAGTGGCTAACTTGCCTATGGGCTAAAACATGCTGTGGCTTGTTCCTGTTCTGTCTCCCCTTCTCCGCAGCTGTCTACAAGCCTGGTGAGAAACAAAACGAAAACAAACAAAACAAAACAAAAAACCCTGCCTCACAATCGATTATCACATTTCATATGAGGTTATTTATTGTAGTCACATGGTATTCACTTGGCTTGGCAAAGGTGAGGCAATGATTCAGAGGCCCTCCCAGTTTCACCTCCTTCCAGTCTTGGTGGCCTCCTTTGTCCTGACCAAGACACCCTTCTTCCTCTTGAGGCTTAGTGTAAACCCCCCTCTGAGGTTCCTTTCTTCTGGGATGAAGGGTCTCTTCCGGTCAGCCTCAGCCTCTCTGCTTTGGACCAGCCCCAGGCTGTGCCCCAGAAAAGCCCAGTTGTATTTTTGCTTCCCATACAGCAGGGCCTGCAGCCCAGTGCTTACCCTGAGTCAAGCAGCTTTTTCATTCTTCTCCCTGTCACTAGACTAATGGTTTCTCCATAAAGCCTCAGCCCTCCGGCTCCTCGTCAGCAGCTCTGGGTGGCCCAGTGCTCACTTCCTCCAGGTACACAGGAGCTGAAAACCCTAGTTCCGCCCACATATCCTGTCCTGGTTCTCCCTCAGCTTTGTAGCCTTTCTGAGCTCAACCCTAACATATGCATCCCACTGGAGTTGACTCCAGCTCTCAGGGATTCCCCCCAGTGATGGTTTGGCTATACTCCTGTGTTGTGTGACAAGACATTTCCTAGGGAGATGCAACATGCCTGTCTACTTACCTCAGGAATCCCATGACAAACCAAAGTCGAACTTGGTGAACCAATGAATTTATTGGGGTTACTTAGAGAAATATGGGTGAGGGGTTGTTTACAGGAGCAGAAATGGCTCAAAGACAGCCACATCACCAAAGCCCACCCTAGCATAGGTGACAGCTCAAAGAGGCTGGGAACTGGGAGCACACTGCACAGCTTGTAGCTCAACAGGTTGGAGAGTGTCCTTTCCAAATGACTCAGTTGGTCTAAACGTCTTCAGGTAGCTCGGCTGGTTTCTGCTTCTTTTAGGTAGCTAGCTGGTCTGGTCTTGTCTTCTTTGCAGCTTTTCTCCTCTTAAGAATCTTCTTTGCAGGGCTGGAGAGATGGCTCAGCAGTTAAGAGCACTAATTGCTTTTCCAGAGGTCCTGAGTTCAATTCCCAGCAACCACATGGTAGCTCACAACCATCTGTAATGGGTCCGATGCTCCCTTCTGATGTGTCTAAAGACAGCTAAAATGTACTCACATACATTAAATAAATAAATATTAAAAAAAAGAAAAGAAAAAAAGAATCTTCTTTGCAGCTCAGCTTCCTTTGGTCTGAAGTGGACTCTCAGCTTTTATTGTTTATGGTGGCAGGAAGGAGCCTAGTGAACCTGGTTAGTTTCAGGGAGGTCTTGAAGCTAGTTTGAATCGGTTACCTTCCTCGGTTACCTTCCTGTTTAAAGAGCTTCCCCATATCACGGAATGTCTCAATCTCGGAGCAGACTGTTATCCAGTGCCCCGCCCTGGGCACGATTCCCTACCACTACTAAAGGAAGGAGCTTACCTCCTCTTCCTAGTGCACAGAGGAAACAGGTCTGTCTGGGGTCCATGGACTCATTTAGCAAAGTTGACCAGTGTACCTATTATGCTTGGGGACAAATCCTGAGCTGCATGATTTTTAACAGGGTAAGAAAAAGAAAACACAGCAGTCAAAACTTCAGACCAAGGGCTTCATGTGAGAGAAGCAGAGGAAACCAGGACAGGAGACGCTCACTTTGCAGCTTTACCAGGGATTCCTCTGTAGGGCCTGTGGATATGCTGGAGTGGACTTTGGGTCTGATAATTAGGTCCCAGTAGGCTGGGAAACAAAGGCAGGGTTACTGATGAGTCAGCTGTGGTTATGTTCCATGGCCCTAGAATTATCATCACCTGGAAGGGACCAACAAGCATCAAAAGATCCAGGCTCCGTTTTCTAACCATGACGAGAATCAAATTCCTCAGAATTCCCTTAATTTTGAGGTTCCCTTTGGCAATAAGCCCTCTTAATTGTTCTGAAATTCACATGACTGTTTAAGACAAAAATTATAACATTGTATGTGGGTTTTATAATTTATGTAGATGTAATACATATGCTAATCATAGCATGAAAGAAGGGGGCAGGGAGCAATGGACATCTGTGTTACGAAGTTTCTACAGTTTTACTTGAAATAGTAACTCTAAGTGGACTGTGAAAAGTTAAGGATGCATTGTAATCCCTGGGGCAACCATTAAGGAATTAATGCAGAGAGGTATAGCTAGAAACCCAATAGATAAATTTAAATGGAATTCTGAAACTCCAAAAGAAGGCAGGGAAAGAAGCATAGAGAAATAAAAAACAGAGGGGCAAAGTAAAACTAAATTCATCCATATCAATAATTACATTAAATGTTAATGGACTAAACATTCCAATTAAAAGGCAGAGATTGTCAGATGAGATTTTTTTTCTTTAAAAAAAAAAAGACTTAATTATTTGCAGTCTATAAGAGATGCAACTCAAATCTAAAGACACAAGTTGAAAATAATGGCAGAGGAAAACAACAGACTCACATATGTAACCAACAAAGTGTTTCAAATACATGGAGCAAAAATGGGCAGATTCAAAAGGAAAGACAGACAATTCCATAATTAGAGTATTTCTTAGTGAGGTCAGAGTTCACTGTCATTTGTCCTGATTTACTGTCAAGATAAATATGTTTAGAAAGTCATTTTCTGGGCTGGACTGTGTGTTAGCATTCTGTCTAAGCTCCACCCCACAGTTACCTGGCAACAGTCAGGTGGGCCTGACTCACTATAAAAGGGGCTGCTTGCCCCTCTTTGCTCTTTTGCTCCTCTCTTGTTTTCTTGCTCTTTCTCTGCTTCTCTCCCCCCTCTCTCCACTAGCCTCTTCTCCTCTACTCTTCTACCTCTCTCTCTCTCTCTCTCTCTCTTTCTCCCTCCCTCCCTTTCTCTGCCTCTACTACCCTCTTGACTCCCCTCTCCATGCCCTGAATAAACTCTACTCTATACTGTGCTGTTGTGTGGCTGATCCCTCAGGGGGAAGGGATGCCTCAGCATGACCCCCCTCCCCCATACCTCACCACACCTCCACAGAACATATCCCCCCTCTCTTAAATCTTTTTATAAACACATCACTGTGGACTGTGGGTTGAAGGCTATTAGACATTTCAAGAACTGACATGGTCCAAGATGATTTTTCCTCCAAAACATGGAATTTAAAACATATTTATCCTTATTTTATGTGTATGTGAGCTCAGGCATACATGTGCATATCGCGTGTGTACCAGTGCCTGGGGAAGCTAGAAAAAGTTGTCAGGATCCCCTGGAAATGGAATTAAGGCTGCAATAGTGAGCTGCCCAATAGGGGTGCTGGGAACCAAACCCAGGTCCTCTTGAAGAGCAGCACATGCTCTTAACCACTGAGCCACCTCTCCAGTCCCTAAATGATTTGTGTTAAGTGTTTCTGACTGAGCCATTGAAAACAGTTTCTGGAAGGGTGTTATAATGTTCAGTGGCCTCTTCTGTGAGCTATATCTGAACTAGAATGATACTAAAGCAAGAGTGAAAAACAGCAGAGGGAGTCAAAAACAGTCTCATCTATCTCATTTTTAGCCACTCAGGATCCCTTCATAACACACCTGATGAGATGGCTCAGGTGTCAAAGACTCCAACAAGAGCTGAGCTCACCCTCAACTGTTATCAAGATTTGTTTGGTCTGAAGAAGCAAGAGGCAGCCGGTGCTTCTCAAGCTTGTCATGTGTCCCAATCAGAGGAATCCTTGTTAAAGCAGACTGTCGGGCCCTGTGCCCAGAGTTTCTGATTCAGCAAGTCTGAGGTGGGATGTGGTGCTGATGTCACCAATCTGGGGACACACTTAAGAACCGCCAAGGCAGACAGAAGGCCAAGGGAGCCTAGAAGAGGGAAGTTGTTCTTATTTATGAGGCATGGTGCCTCAGTGTTGAATGTCAGAGCTGGAAGCAAGGTGAGGGGTGGAGCAAGAGAAGAGAGGAGCCTGGCTGGGTTAGCTGCAATCCAAATCAGGAAGGACCTCGTTTAGAACAAAGAACACAGGCTCGAAAAGCGGGACTTCAAATTCCCTGTGATCTATGTTTATTTATGTGGTGTATGAAGTGTGGTTGGGGAGTGGCGTGAGTGTGGAGATCAGAGGGCAACTTGTGGGAGTTGGCTCTCCTCTTACCCTGCATGTTCTGGGGATTGAACTCAGGTCACCTGGCTTGGCACCTCGTTGGCCTTAGCTTAGATCTAAAAGATTCCCTAAACACTTGGAGCCTCATTTCAACCTGTATAATGGCTCTCAAATGAGAGAAGGAAGGTAAGCACCTGGCACAGTCCATGCTCAGTCATTGTTTCGAGCATAGGCAGAGTGTGGACTGCTGGTTCAGGCTCAGAGTAGGCTTTTGTGGGTTGAGACAGAGTGTTAGGCCTAGTCCAGGACCACGTTGCCTGAAAGTCTTCCTGGGGATGCCAGGAAGTCCACGGGTCCTTCTCAGACCCTTTCCTACCTGAGTCAAGTCACTGGCTGCTCAAGCTCCCATATCAAATGCAAAGTCAGGCTCAGGCTACTCCACCTAGCCAAGCGGCCTTGCTGCAAAGCACCCAGCTCGGCCTTATCAGAAAGCATCCAAGAGTGTGAATGGCAGCAGCTTTTGATTTTTTTTCTTTTTTCTTTTCTTTTTCAAGCAAGAAAGCAAAGGGAATTTAGTCCATCTGCATTAAGGAAAAAGAATTCATTCCCTGCCCCCCATGTTCTGAGATAAAATGGTTCATTTCCATGAAAATCAAAACTCCAAGGTGATTCTTTGCTGCAACCTCTTGGACTGTGAGCTGGGCCAGGGCAGAAGCCCTTCCCTCTCCTCCTCCTGTCTCCCAGTGTAGGCAACACTACAGGCATATGGGTGCTGTGGGGGGAAGGGGAGTTTCCAGAATGCCTCAGAAATTGCAACAAGATGCTACCCTTCACCTCTGAGCAGTCAGTCTTCCTTCTGAGCTCCAACCCTTCAGATACACTCAGACTCAAGCCACTGCTGAAGCTTTGGACATGTGTGGTCGTGCCTGTGGAGGACCTCAGAGGAGATGAGGATGGCATGAATGGGAGCTCCTCCTGGAGCTAGAACTTTACCGGGCAGTTCTTTTTTTTTTTTTTTTTTTTTTTTTTTGGTTTTTTTTGGTTTTTTGAGACAGGGTTTCTCTGTGTAGCCCTGGCTGTCCTGGAACTCTGTAGACCAGGCTGGCCTCGAACTCAGAAATCCGCCTGTCTCTGCCTCCCGAGTGCTGGGATTAAAGGTGTGCGCCACCACTGCCCAGCTCCCGGGCAGTTCTTGACCCTGAGTCTTGGCCACAGCTAATTCAGACCATGCAAAATGCTGCTCTGCTGGGTGCTGTCCTGGTGAAACCCCCGTCCCGTCGCCTGCTCTTTGTCTGTGTGGTTCGAATCGGAGCCTAGGCAAAAGCCAAGCATGGTCATCCTGGGGAAGCGTTGCTAGTGGTTGGAAATCATGAATAAAATTTGAAAAATAGCTGAAGAAAATCCTGCTTAGGGAAGCAAGTTTCCCAGCAGGGGGAATAAAGGCCAACTGGCAAGGCCCGGTAGGAACAGTCAGACAGTCTCTGGACTGTGCACCTTTGGGATCATCCACCCTTCCCCATGGGAAACTGAGAGATACTCACATGAGGTGATTGTCTAAGAAGGCTCAAGAGAGACCTAAAGCCAAATTCCTGCACAGCTCCCACTGCTATCCAGATTCCCCCACACCGCCTTCTCCTTTTCTGACTCCTTCATCCAAAAGCAGTTTACATTATGTATCTGCTCCCCAAGGGCTGTTGGCCCTGGCAGATGTTTGTGGCAGAACCCTGGTACAGGTCCAAGGGTTAGACATTCTGAGCCCTGTGTGGGGCAGAACAGCTTAAAGGTGTAGGTGGATTTATCTCATCGACCAACTATTGCCTGTGTTAGTGTCTGTGTGGAACAAAAGGACAATGAACCCCTGCATTTAGTCTCGTAAATTGGTCCCCCAACTTTCCCAGCGTCATGTGGGGTTCTTTTCTTCCTGGAAAACTGAGACTCCAGGTAGAAGGGGGTGGAAGTAGGACCAGGTGGGACCATGCTTCTAAGTCCCCCATTGTCCAGCTGTAGCAAATTGACTTCTGTCTTCTCTGACCCAAAACTTCCCTGCTTCCACTCTTGTGTCTCCACAGGGCAGCCTTCTCAAGCAGCAAACCCACAGACAATCAGCATGGAGCTGCAGAAGCAGAAAGCCCAGCCCAGCCCACCACCACCCCCATCCCCAAGCTCTTTTGGGAGACAGAGCCTCATCATGTGGGTGTGGCTGCCCTGTAACTCACAGAGATCAGCCTTCCTCAGCCTCAAGTGCTGGGTCAATGATGTGTGCCCATGTGGTCTCTGGAGGTTTGAGGACTGACTGGGAGGCATCCAAGAATGCATAGGCCAAGGAGCTGAGGAACAGGGGAAGTATGTATCACAAGTCTCTCCTAAGCAATGCTCAACTTCTTGGGGGTAGCCAAGAGGCCACAGGCTTTGCTTTCATTTGAGTCCCAGCTCAAAAGTCTGGTTGTTTTACAGTCTTACATCATTTTGGCCAAGTCTTTGACAGTATGTTCTAGGATCCTGGCTTGGGCTGTTAAAGACATGAAGCTACCAGACAGGGAAGTGCTACCAGTTTCCTGTACCAGGACACTGGCCTAGACTACACACACACACACACACACACACACACACACACACACACATACACACACATACCACACGAGGAAGACTACACACACATATACATACACATACATGAGGAACACTACACACACACACACACACACACACACACACACACACACACACACACACACGGAAATAACCTGGCCTCCTAGTGCCTTGCCTGAGCCTTTGGTGATTTGGGGCAGGAAGGTGTCGACTCAACGTCCTGTTTAAATTTGGCACTAGTCAAGGTTTTAAACAGGGGTTCTGACCCATCATCCTCCCTTTCCCAGGCCTTTCTGAACATTCCTCTAATCAGTTTTAGCTTTGGCTCTGATTCTGCTCTTCACCTTGGAGCTCAGGCTCTGGACCAGCTGAGGCAGGAGCAGTGGGATTTCTCTGTGCCACGAGACCCACAAGGTAATTGGGACGGGAAGGTGGGGAGAAGAAAGGAGAAAAAGAATAGAGGGAGGGACAACAAAACCGAGACAAAAAGTGGGGCGAAGGTGTGCGTGCCGTGTCCAGTTGTAGGCCGATAAATGCGCTGAGGCTCAGGGTGGTGCCGGAGGTTCAGAGGACCCGCAGCAGCGGAGGGGGAAGGGGCCAATTCCACTCAGGCGCAGCTGCCCGGGATCTGAGTCCCCAGCTGGCCATCTGAGCAGAGGCTCCGCCTAGCTGAGCACCCAGCCCCTGCGACTCCCGGGTGGAGGGACCCACATTCCTGCCCAGCCGAGCACCCAGCCCCTGCGACTCCCGGGTGGAGGGACCCACATTCCTGCCCAGCAAAGACCGCTTTAATCAAGGCTCCAGATCCTTCCTGCAGCCGCCCGGGGGGGACTGTAACGCTAAACACATTAGTGTGTGAGATTGAAAGGTAACACATTCTCATGGAAGCCCTCGGAACAATGGGCCTCAGGTCTGGGTTTCATTTGGAGGAACTGTGCGGTGGGAATTTCTCTAATCAAATAAAAGAAAATGAAAAAAAAAAACCTCTATCATTCACAAACTTAAATGCTCTTAATTGCATTAATTTGAAAAACACAAAGTCTTTCTGAGTATGGTGTTGGAACTCCATAGGAGGGGAAGCTCAGGACTGGGACAGAGGTCGGGTTCTGGTGGCAGCATATGGCAGTCAGCATGGCCAGGACTTGAAGCAGAAATTCAAACGACAGGTTAACCTCTGTCCCCTCACGGCCCCTCCCAGCCCTGGTATTTCCGGGACCTCATGGTCGCTGAAGAGGCCTGACAGCCCCATCAGGCCACTTGGCCTGGACCTGCCGCTGTCACTCACTCCCAAAGGGGGAGGGCAGACTCTTTGCTCTGTCAGCACCTACAGCCTGGGCCCAGCTGCTCATCTTGCAACGTGCCCCACTCTGGATGCCTCCAAAACCCCAGACCTCAGACTACCTTTCATAGCCATTCCCCATGCTGGACCTCTTTGGACCCAGAACTCCGATGATGGAAAGATAGAAACAAGCCATGGGGCTAGAAGCTTGAGGAGTGGGAGCACCTGAAGCCTGAGGAGTGGGAGCACCTGAAGCCTGAGGGGTGGGAGCACCTGAAGCCTGAGGAGTAAGAGCACCTGAAGCCTGAGGGGTGGGAGCACCTGAAGCCTGAGGAGTGGGAGTACCTGAAGCCTGAGGGGTGGGAGCACCTGAAGCTTGAGGTTAGAGGAGTGGGGACCTTCCTATTCGGAATCCTAGGCACTTTCATCAATTGCATTTCTCACTCGGGGGTTTAAATAGCTATCCAGTGCCACAGAACTCCCTGAAAGCAGCCAGAGTCTGAAACAGGCATTCGTGAGCTGCCTGACATGGATGCTAGACACTGAACAGATCCTCCAATCCTCTGAAAGAGTGATACAGGCTCTTTTTTTTTTTCTTTCTCTCTCTCTCTCTAGATGGGGTTTCTCTGGGTAGCATTTACTGTCCTGAAACTGATTCTGTAGACCAGCTGTCCTCGAACTCAGAGATCTGCCTGTCTCTGCCTCCCGGATGCTTGGATTGACGGTGTGTGCCACCATGGCCCGGCGTGGTGCAAATCCTTAACCTCAGAACCATCTCTTCAACTCCCCCCATTCTCCTTGTTCTTAAACTTGGAGAAAACTCATCTTTTACAAATCTTTGAAGTCCTGTGAGGTCTCCCCTGTGGCTAAGAAGCAGAATTATTCCTATGCCCCAGATAACTGAGACCTTAAGACATTGGTTGACTTATTCAAGGACACACATTATCAGGATCAGGACTGACACTCCAGAAGTGGTCTCCACTGTGGCACCTGCTGCGTGCCGAACCTTCTGCCAGGTTCTCTATATACAAGAGCACCCTGGTTTCATCAGAACCCCAGCTTCTTGGCCACAGGTGGACTCCTTCTCTGCACCACACTGCCTCCCAAGGACAGGGATGGAAAGCCAGGCCTTTCTAGAGCTCTTCTCAAATTGTCTCTTTGTGAAGAATGCTGTCAGCCGTCAGCCAACACCACTTACTCAGAACTCTGGGCGTGGACTATTGAGGGACACAATTCTTGCCCAGACAGACTGGAGGCTTTTCAGGCAGCCAGATATGCAGCACTCCAGAGAGAGTGGGGGAGGGGCCCCATGGCATCTTGAAGGAGCCATGTGACCCTGACAAAGCGATACCTCTCCCTGGACCTCAGTTTCTCCAAATGTCCAGAAGGCATTGTAGGCACGGGACTTGCTAAGGACTTCCTAGCCTAGAACCATATGACTTCCTGAGAGTGGCACAGGCTAGCTGTGCTTGACAACTCTCTGGGGTTCTGACAAAGGTGACTTGCTCACCCTTACCCTCCAGCCTGGCTGTCCGCCAGAGCTCAGTGTATAAAGTTCAAGAGAGGAACTCATCTGGGACAAGGGGAGCCCTGGGTGAAGATGGTTTACAAAAGCACATTGTGTTTAGGTTTGCAGACTGAACAGAGAACTGGGAGTGGGCACATGCTTTTCCCAAGCCGGTAGATGCTGTTCTGAAGAACGTCTTAGGGTAGAGTCTTGGGGAAAGGGAATCTCATGACCCCATCACTCCTGTGGCCTGCTTTGATGCTCTCAGGAAAACATTGCTGCCCCTCACAAGCCAACTCCCATCTTTCCAACTCTGTCCACCACTCTCAGCAACCCACAGCACTGTAACTGAGGTCACATGGTGGGAAGCTGTCCTGTCCGCCACGCCATCCACCTCACCTTCACCAAGAATGCAAAGGACAAAAACGGTGGTTGACCTCTAGTACCTCGGAAACCCAGGGAGGGAGACCTCAAACAAAGAGGGTTGTAAACCAAACACCAGTGTGCCTCAGTTTCAGCAAACCCAGTATATCCAAATCTAAAAATAACTCCTTCTATTGGAATGCTTTCCCATATGAATTCATTCCCATATGAGAAAGACTCACTGACTCTTTTCTTCAAGAAGCCAACTCCATTAGTGCATTAAAATACGACTCAAGTTGCCAAATGTGATTTCATATGCAATCCCTCCCCCCCAACATACTTCTCACTCTTGATCCCTAAGGAATACTCTGCCTTGAATAAAGAGAGGTTCGCCTGCGGGGGCGGGGGGGGGGGGCGACTGCTAACCAACATGGCAAACACATGTCCTGGATTTTCTGAGACCGGCTCACTTTCTAATATTAGGTTTCCATTGTCCCATGAGAACTCTTGGAACTATCAGGCCTTGGGGACTGACCATACAATGGTCACTGTAGAGAGGACACTGTCCTGTCAGACCCCCCTCTCCAGCATTGCAGGGCTGAGGGGCAAGCCAGGTTGGAGAACCCAGTGACAGAAGAGAGGGTAAAAGACAGTTCTAGGATTGGGAAGCTCTGTGGGGTGGGGGATGTTGAACACAGAGTCAGCTGAGAAAGGCAGCCCCCTGGGTTCCTGGGATGGATTAGAAGAATACCATGTGAGGCAGACAGGCTCCCTGCACCGTGCTCCTCCGGGAAGTGAGTGGGCGGCACCCTGGAAGGTGGCCAGGGAAGAGCAGCTCCATGATTAAAGGGTTGGAGACTGGGACTTTTGAAGCGGAGACCAGGATGGCTAGTTATTTATGCATTCGTCTCTTGGTTCTTACCTCTACACGCCCCACCCCACCACCCGGCAACCCAGACCCACAGCTCAGCCCTGGACCCCACATGGGGTCTTGGGACAGTGGGAGGAAAGGCAAGGATACTAATCACCCTAGGTGTGCCTGCAGGAGCTTTAACACTTGGGTATCAAAAAGCTTCCCAGCAGCCCCTTGGGAGGATACTCGTTACTAGCCCGGCCTTCCAGATAAGGACACTGAATTGAAATTCTTGGTTCACACATGGCCAAGTGGAATGAGAACCTGGGTTGTCTGATTCTACCTCACCATATCCTGAGAGGATGATGGAGGAAGGCTGGAGTCAGAAGACAGGATGGAGAGATCTGACAGAATGCCACTTGGCCTTTTCCCCTGGGGCTGTTTATATGGAAGTGGTAGTTGTCAAAACAGTGCTAATAATGAGGCTGGGGCTATGTACTGAGCATTTATGTAGCAGATATTACACACACACACACACACACACACACACACACACACACACACAGAGAGAGAGAGAGAGAGAGAGAGAAAGAGAGAGAGAAATACACAGACACACACTCACAAACACAGACACACATACACACACAGACACACATACATACACACACACACACACACACACACACACACACACACACACCACTCTAACATATACAACAATTTCCTAAGCTATTGTGATCCATTTTGCAGATGGGGAAACAGATTTGACTGGAGCCAGTATTAGTTAGGCACAGCATTTAAAAGAGACAGAGGCAGAATTGCCACGTGGATTTGCTCTGTCTTCAAAGCCCATAATCCTAGTATTCCTCTCCCCCATTCAGTGCCATGTGTGCTTGCTAGAGCCAGTCCTATGTAGGAGGGAATTCTGGGAAGTATCTCTAGAGTCAACCTGAAGCCGTCCTTAGAGTCCAAGAGGTGTAAGCCGGCAGGTTAGCCACTTTCCTGTGCTGTGTAGTAACTCAGTCTCTACTGTTTCCTTTTTGCTTTGAAGCCTATTTATCCTAGGACTGAGCTCAGACACCTCTTCTAGTCTTTCCCGATCTAATCACAATGTGCCTCCCTCTTTGAACTCTCTGTCTGCCCTTTGTGTAGCAGGCGGGAACACTATGCTTCTCCCGTTTATCTAGTTCAAATGTCTGGAGGAGACAGACTGAGTTGTGTTTAAGGAAGGGATTCCTCCATGAAGTTTCAGAGCAGGGACTATAAGGTTACAGCCTGGGAAGTTGACTGAGTCACAGGGCAGTGTTTTCTGTCAGTGAGTTGAGTGACTCAGCAGAGAAGCTCACCTACCGAAGATGTCAGACCCAGAAGCAACCCTAGCCACACCTCTACTTCCCATCAACTTCCCTGCCAGTTCTGAGTTGCTCCTTTATGTTCAGAGGTCTTCAGTCTCCAGGTTAGTGCACCATAAATAATCACGTCACTTCTGGGGAGTTGTGGTCTCACTATGGTCAGGGGTCCTCCAGGCCTGTGATTCATGGTCCCTCCATCTGGTGTTGAGTCTGAGATCAGCTCTTCTTTCTAGGCCGAGACTGGCTACTAGGTTTTCTACTGGGCTCACAAAGGGTCTTTGCCCCTAAGAAACAGCCTAGACAGGGACACAGCACAGCTGAGCAAAGGAACCATTGTCTCCTTAGACAGTAACTGGTGTGCTCTAAGGATGAACGCACGCAGGGAAGAAGCCAAGAGGAACAAGAGACTAGAGCAACAGAGTGATGGAAGGCAGCCTGCAAAGGGGACAGCGAGGACTCGTGTCTGAATGAGGGTGGAGACGAAGAGAGAGACACCTTACTGTGTGCTTCAGGGTTTGCTGGCACGGGTCAGTGAGGAAATTGTTGGAAAAGAGACTGACAGACACTGCAGAGGAGTAAATGTTCAATCCCACCAGGGACCAGAAGGATGACAAACGATGGGTCAAGGACACTACAAGAAGACCTAGAGAGTCAACTTACCCGGGCCCCTGGCGGGCTCATAGAGACTGAACCACCGACCAAAGAGCGTCCAGGGGCTGGGTCTTCTGCACACCTGTAGCAGATGTGCAGCTTGGTCTTCATGTGGGCCCCCTAACAGTTGGAGTGGGGCTGTCTCTGACTCTGTTGTCTGCCATTGGCTCCCCTTCCCCTACCTAGACTGCCTGGGTGGGCCTCAGTGGGAGAGGATGTGCTTAGGTTCACTGAGACTGAATGTCTCAGGATGGGGTGGTACTCAAGAGGAGCTTCCTCTTCTCTAAGGCGAGAGGAGAGCTTAGAGGAGGGGGGGATTTGTAAGGGTGGGACGGGAGGAAGGAGGGACAGGGCCCAGGATTGGGATGTAAAGTGAATAAATAAACAAAAAGAAAAAAGAAAAAGAAAAGAGAAGACGAGGGTGGTGGAAGTGGGAAAGCTCTGAGGAGGAGGAGAAGAGACTGGAAGGCCAAATGCCAAAATGCTAAGGGTGGCCGACCCGGTGCTGTGCTGCGGTGAGTGGCCCATTCACCGCTCCTGCACACTGGGCTTGCCAGCCTGCTCGCAGAAGCTTCTATTCGATGGTGCAGACATACAGCAACCAGAACTGGCTCAGACAGAAGCCACCGGTGACCTTGCAGGAGCAGATTGAGTTGAGTTGTTTTGGAAGCCAGATTGCAGGGCATTAAGAAAGTGGCAGGGGGTGCAGGAGTAGGAGAGATTGGAAGACTTGGAGAACACTGGCAGGAAGCGGAAGGACAGAGCTGGCACCTGGAAGGCCACAGGCTGAGCAAAGACCTTCTTTTTTGAGGGAGGATGGGAGAGCCTCTTAAAGTGGTGCCATTTTTGAGTATAAAAAGCAGGCTCTTATAAAGGATGAGTGTGTCTTTTCCAGACTGAAGAGAAAGAAATTTCATTGGAATTTTGGGGACCTTTATATACGTGTGGGAAAAACAAGGGAAAGAATTTTTGAAACTAGGATGGTTCTGGAAAATTGCTTTGTGGATCCAGGCTGAGTATGTGTGTGGGTTTCTAGGGATCCAGGCTGAGTATGTGTGTGGGTTTCTAGGGATCCAGACTGAGTATGTGTGTGGGTTTCTAGGGATCCAGGCTGAGTATGTGTGTGGGTTTCTAGGCATCCAGACTGAGTATGTGTGTGGGTTTCTAGGGATCCAGGGTGAGTATGTGTGTGGGTTTCTAGGGATCCAGGGTGAGTATGTGTGTGGGTTTCTAGGGATCCAGGCTGAGTATGTGTGTGGGTTTCTAGGGATCCAGGCTGAGTATGTGTGTGGGTTTCTAGTCCAAGGTGAAAGAGCAGGTAGAAAAGATGTTTGAAAATAGGAGCTGAGCTTGATGCCACACTTCCAAATCCTAGCTACTCAAATCTCTGAGGCAGGAGGATTGCTTGAGCCCAGGAATTGGAAGACAATCCATGCAACATAGCATTACTTCAACTTAAAAAACAAAAATAAAAAAGCAAATGGTATCCATATTCATACCAGGAGACAAATTCAACTACAATAAAATGATGATTGGTTAAACATGTAGTAAGGACAGATCACAGAATCCTCTTTAGCCATAAAAAGTGAGAAAATTCTGACACATGGTACAATAAAGATGCACTTTGAGGCCAAGTAAAATAAGTCAAGCACAAAAGGACACATCTTAGAAGGGGGCACAAAGACAGTGTGACTCCACCTGCATACGGTGCCCAAGTAGTTAATTCACAGATATTGTGAAGAAAGTCAAGGTTGCCAGGAGCAGGGCAGCGGGGAGTAGAGGTCGCTGTTTAATGGTAACTGAGTTCAGCTTCAGAACATGCTCGGTTCTGGAGGCGATCAATGCTGTCCGCTACAAAGCACTGGGAAGGTATTTAATCCCACTGAGCTGTACACTGCAAACCCTGGGTTCCATTCTGCAAAAAAAATGAAAAAAGCAGTGAATGTTATGCTGTACATTTATATATTTGTTTATTTTTGTTTGTGAGTGTCTGTGCGAATGTCTGCTGTGTGCGTACATGCTGGTGGAGACCAGAGGAGGTACTGGATTCCCTGGAGCTGAAGTTACTGATCGCAGTGAACCATCTAACTCAAGAGCTGGGAACCGAACCTGGGTCCCCGGAAGAGCTTCAAAGAGCTTCAGGAAGTCTTTTGTTTGCTTTGTTTTGTTTTTGTTTTTCGAGACAGGGCTTCTCCATGTAGCCCTGGCTGTCTGGAACTCACTCTGTAGACCAGGCTAGCCACAAACTCACAGAGATCCCCCTGCCCCTGCTTCTCAAGTGCTGAGACTGAAGGTGTGCACTACAACAGCCAGGCTTGCATCAGGCAGTCTTAGCTGCTGAAACTTCTTAATCTCTTCAGTTGTATTTTTCCATAATTTAAAATTAAATAGGTCGACTTATACTCCCAGTAAGGGAAGGGAAGAGGAAAGACCCCAAGACATAACCAGGGTCCATGGGTGTGGCTTTGGGCCAATGGGGAGAGAAGAGTGCTGTAGGAATAGTAGCCAGAGACAGACGTTTCTGGAAGGGATGGAAGTCCACTAGAGCACTTCCTGTGGTGGCTGTAGCTTCTCCCAGGAATGGGCTTCTCTTCCCTCAGTCCTTTGTTCAGTGAGGTTTAGTACTCTGGTGCCAGTGGGGAACGGAGGGGGCATCAGCACCTTTGTGTGAATGAATGAGGGGATTGGCTCTGCCCACTCCTTCCTGGGCACTATGGCCTCAGGGCTGTAAGGCTCAGAAAGGATCTCTGACAGGTGGGGGTGCAGTGGAGGCGACATTTCAACTCCTACCTGGCCGCTTGGTGAGGTCTGTCTACCTTGTAAGGAATTTTCTAAATGGTACTACTCATCAGCCCTGCAGACAGGCACTGGACTGCACCCCCGCCCCCACCCCCCACCCCACGTGCAAAATGTTCTGAGCTAGACTATCTAGTCTCTGGCCCGAAGTAGCCAATATTTCCAGAGTTGAGTGAGCAGAGGCATCCCAGTGGACAGCATGACCCTAAAACTTGTGTATTTCACTTCTGCCAAGCTCTAAACGTGGCAGGAATGATTGGGGTCCTAGCACTGCAAGTCCAATGGTGGGTCAAGGAGTCAGGAAGTCAAGGGCCTGGGGAGGAATGGCCATGTGGCTGTGGTTAGCCTGCACTCCAGGAATGGGGGGTAGCCTGGCCTGGCTAAGAAAGCAATCAGAGGGAAGCAGACTCGTGTAAGGTCCTTAAGAAGCCTTACCTAGGGTGACTGGTTGGTACCCTGGGCAGGGAAGCCTCTCTGTATACACTGTATGCACAGAGGCTGGCTATCTCTAGACTCCCCTGGGATAAACACTTTCTTTAAAAAGTGTTTTCAGTTACACAAAATAACTGCACATATTTATGAGGTATAGTGTGATATTTGAGTGCTTGTATCCGGCCTGGGTAGACAGATCAGAGTGAAGAAATACTCAGCACTTCTCAAATTGGTTACGACGTCTTTCTGTTGGGAACATCTAACATCCGTCCTACGACCTTTTTCAAAATGTAGAGTTATTTGTTGTTGACCGTAAGCTTTGCAGTTCTAACCAGAGGCTGTCTGATCTGTCACTGATTCTGGAACATTCTGCCTGCTTGACTGTTGGCATGAGACAATGAGCTTTGGGCTCTCCGAGGACTTGGGTAATGGTTAGGACAGGGAGGGTTGAGTTCAAAATCCAGCTGTATAAATGACAAGATCTATTGCCTGGTTAAGTCTCGCACTTCTTTATCTGTAAGATGAACTCAGTGATGCTACCCCATAAAGAACAAATATGTCAATGGATGGAGAGCACAGGGAAATGTCGCACAAGGCCATTGCTGTGCAGCAGATGTGAACTGACAGGCACCGTAGTGTTTGGAATATCAATATCAATAGATTGACACCTGGCCCATCGCATAGAGCTGCCACCGAGACATAGGATTTCAGAGCTGTTTGCCCAGGAGCTTCTTCTTTCTTGTTTCTCTTAGACAGACTGCTTCTGCTGACCTTGAAAGGACCTCACAGAGCTTTCAAATATCTTCATATTTATAGGTTTGGGGAAGTGTGGTGGGGAGGGAAGGTGAGACACCTGTACTGAGTAAAAGCACACTGAGGGGGAAGGAGACAGCTGTGACAAGAAGGTAAGCAGTACATGAGGCGAGACACCAGTGATGAGGTGAATTACAGCGCCAGGAGGTATCTTAGCTGCTTTATTACTGCTGTGATAAGACACCAAAACAAGCAGCTTACAGGAGAAAGAGTTATTGGGGCTTACAGTTTCAGAGAGTGAGGTTGTGACCGTCATGGTGGGAGGCACAACAGACATGACCCTGGAGCTTACATCTTGATCCACAAGATTGAGGCAAAGGGAGCTAAATGGAGCTAGGGTGAGTCTTTTGAAACATCAAAGCCAGCCCCAGTGACACACTTCCTCCAAGACCACACCTCTTAATCCTTCCCAAACAGTTCCCTCCACTGAAGACCAAGTATTCAAACACACGAGTCTGTGGGGGGACAGTCTTTAATTCAGACCAACAAGTTCTGCTCCCTGGTCTCCATAGGCTTGTAGGCATATCATAATGCAAAATGTTTTCATTTTCACTTCTGAAGTCCCCATAGTCCTTCAGAGGTTTAACACAGTTTAGAAGTTCAAAGTCCAAAATCTGAGACTTAAGGCAATCTCTCTCTCTTTTTTTAAACTTTAATTTAATTTAATTTTTTACTTATTCACTTTACATCCTGCTCACTGACCCCCCTCCTGGTCACCCCTCCCACAGTCCTCTCCCCTTCCCCTTCTCCTCTGGGTGAGTGGGGGCCTCCCTGGGTACCCCACACACACACAGCACTTCAAGTCTCTTTGAGGCTAGGTGCTTCCTCTCCCACTGAGGCCAGACAAGGCAGCCCAGCTAGTATAAAATATCCCACATACAGGCAACAGCTGGGATAGCTGTTGGGATAGCCCCCGCTCCAGTTGTTCAGGGCCCACATGAAGGTCAGGCTGCACGTCTGCTACATATGTGCAGGGAGGCCTAGGTCCAGCCCGTGCATGTTCTTTGGTTGGTGCTTCTGACTCTGAGAGCCCCAAAGGTCCAGGTTAGTTGATTCTGTTGGTCTTCCTGTGGAGTTCCTATCCCCTTTGGTACCCACAATCCTTCTTCTATTCTTCCATAAGAATCCCCAAGCTCCATCCACTGTTTGGCTGTGGGTGTCTGTGTCTGCCTGAGTCAGCTGCTGGGTGGTAAGGCAAGCTCTTAACTGTAACTGCCTGTAAAATGTTCTGGTTCTACTCCCTAGGTGCAGCTTTCCCTGGCAGATATCCCAGGACGTGGGCATTTCCAACCCAACCCAGCATCCCTTTCCCCAGCTTCAGTGGGCTCTCAGAGCCTGGGTACAGGGACTGTCCTGCCACTGCCTGGCCTCAGCAGCTTTTCTTAGCTGCAGAGGAATGGTACACATCTCCTTTACTCCTGTAGACTTCTTGACTCTAAAGCCAGCTATGTGGACAACGTTACCAAGGTCGGTTGTCCCCTTGAGATGGAGTCTGACCCCTCCCACCACCCCCAATCCTTGAATCACGTTTTCAGCTGCTTTCCTTGTAGTTGATTTCTAGGTGTAGAAAATTCCTCAGGCATTACCTTTCCACAGATTAGGAGTTTAGCTGGGTGGGACCTTGTCCCTGGGCACCTTCCCTTTATTTTATTTCAGATTAGGCCTCGCCTTATCTTTTCAGCACACGCTTTGGGTCCAGCAATGCATTCTGTTTCTCCTTGGACAGTTCATTTTGTATTTCTCTTTGCTCCACTTGTTCTTTCGCATTGTAGACCTGCATAAGAATGATTACTAGGGCTGGAGAGATGGCTCAGCGGGTAAGAGCACTGACTGCTCTTCCAGAGGTCCTGAGTTCAATTCCCAGCAACCACATGTGGCTCACAACCATCTGTAATGGGATCTGATGCCCTCTTCTGGTGTGTCTAAAGATAGTGACAGTGTACTCACATACATAAAATAAATAAATAAATCTTTTTTAAAAAGAGTGATTACTAATAATCATATAGCAGAGTCAATATTAGTCTAACTGGAAATCTCCTCAGGAAATTAATATAATATTTTTCAATTTAGCTTCAAGATAATTCTTAGGACCAGGGCAGAAAACATCCACAAATTTTGTCAACGTATCATGAGTGGTCTCGACTCCAGTTGCTAATATTGTTCTCATCTGAAACCTCTTAAACTAGGCTCCCCATGATTCACACTGCTCTCAGCATTACTGTCTTTCAAGCTCCCACTAAGGTGGCCTGTTGAGGCCTGCTTAGAATGTTTGACCACTTTCCTAGTTCAAAACCTCAAGGTCTTCCACTTCTTTCCAAAAAAAAAAAAAAAAAAAAAAAACCATTATGGCCAGGCCTGTCCAGTGATACCCCATTCCTGGTACCAACTTCCCTCTCCCAAACTACTTTTTGTTGTTGTTGTTGTTGTTGCTGTTATTGCGATAAGACATCATAACCAAGGCAACTTATAGAAGAAAGAGTTTATTTGAGGCTTACAGTTTCACAGGGTTAGAGCTATGGTAAGAAGGAAGCACAGTAGACATGGCTCTGGAACGTGGCTGAGAGTTTACATCTTGATCCACAAGCAGGAGGCAGTGGGAGATTTTTGAAAGTTCAAAGCTGGTTCCCAGTGACAGACCTCTTCCAATAAGGCCACACCTCCTAATCCACTCCAAATAGTTTGACCAACTGAGGACCAAGGATTCAAACATATGAGCCTATGTGGGCCATTCTCATTTAAACCACCACAGGAACTGAGATATCAGTGCCAAGGTGAAGTACAGTGTGTGCAGGCAAGGGACTAATGAAAAGTTGGGGTACAGTGTGTAGAGGTCCAGGACCACTGTCAAGGGGTACAGTGTGTGTAGGTGAGAAGCCAATGACAAGGTGTAGCTCTGTGTAGGGAGGTGAGGTAACTGGTAAGGTGTTCCAGGATGGTTCTCGGTGGGTTTTGTAGCTTCAGACCTGATGTGCTATTTGTTTTGTAAAGGTGGGACCTCCAATAACCAACAGTTGTCATCCTGATTTTCGGAAACACAGGGTCTCTTTAGAGAAGGCTGGAGGAGGAAGGCTGGGAATCTGGTTGCACCCACCTTTTCCAGGAACTTCTTCTCACTTCCAGCCAATGAGAGATGTTAGCCTGGAGTTATTCCTCCATATGGGGATGGAAATGTACACGGGAGGCCGGAGAGGAGCTGGGTGGCCTATGTTGGACTGGGTTGCGTTGGACCAGCCCAACCCTGGACGGCCCTGGAGGGACCAGCCAGTGGGCGGGAGGATGCTGTTTATTTGACTAGGATGTATATTTAAAGGTCTCAGTTACAATGGGCCCTGAGCACTCTTTAACAAGCTGCAGCTGTCTGGTCGCTCATTAGCTTTCCTGACATCTCCTCCTGGCAGGTCCTAGGGGAGCTGCCCCCAAACTCCTCCATTGTGGCTTAGAGCCCTGAAAGTCTGACTTCTTACTCTTGGTCCCTAAGACATCATGATGAATGGGGCTCCTACCCCAAGACGACAAATGCTTTCCTGGAACAAGTTCTGTTTGTTAGGACAAACACACATTATTCTGAGGAAAGTTGAGGTCCTGGTCTCACCTGCCACCAGACTGTCCCTTTGCCTCTGAACAGTAGGAAAGAACTCCACAGGGCGCAGGGCATCAGTAGGATCTCTGGGGACAGCAGGGCTTCCATGTTTTTGACACTGAGTGGAAAAGAACTAATCACCATGAAGGCATGGTGAACCACTGGCATCATGGGAAAGTGGGGGCTTTGGCTATGTGGTATTTGTCACTGCCGTTTTCTATGTCTCAGCTCAGGTTCTGCTGTGTCTGGCCCCAGATCTGTCCAGCACATAATACCCTGGTTGTTAGCCCAGTGTTTCTCAATCCTGGCTACAGGAAATGGGTACCTGAAGTGCTTTTAAGAAAAACAGATCCAGTTGAGTTCCCGACACCTCCATTTTATCCCTAATGCCCTCACGTGGTTGTAATATGTATCCAGGTCTGGGAGTCACAGATCTGGTGGTTCCCAGAGCCTTTCTGACTCTGTGCTTCGTTAGCCAGCCTTGAAAAACGCCTGGGTCCCTAGAAACAACCTCCAGGAAGTGGCTTTGGGTCAATCATCAGACTGTGGGTCCCTGGCATTTCTCTACTAGAAATTCCTTGCTAAGCAGACCACCTGGGTACAGCAGGCAGAGTCCTGGCTCACTTGGTCCAATTGGGTTTGGACAGCAAAACTGGAAATTAGTATGAGAACATATTTTTTTTTTAACCTTTTAATTGATTCTTTGTGAGTTTCCCATCATGTACGCCAGTCCCAATCATCTCCCTTCACCGCCTATCCACGCTCTGCCCTTTCAACCTCCCCCACAAATAAAACACACACACGCAAAGCATAGAAAGCATCTCATCCTGGAAGCTGTAGTGTGTCACAGTGTGTCCCACAGTGCACCTCTCTGTCCACACAGCTTCTCACTTGCAAATATTCATTGCAGTGAGTCACTGGTCTGGTTTGAGGTCTCTGGCTTCTTCGACACCATCGATATTGGATCCTCACCAGGCGTCCTTTTGGTTATCCTGTTGCTGCCCTGTGTCATGGCGATCCTGAAGCTTTGGATCAGCAGCCAGCCCTTACACTCACTCTGACACTTCACAGAAGATAGAGAATCCCAGGTAGGTCAACTTAAAGCCCTGGATGGTAGCTGAGCTGGTCAACCTGCCGGCTCTCCCTTATCCTTACTAGGGTGAGCTCTCCAGCACTGCTCTAGCTGGGCCACCCAATGCTACCACTGGAAGGAGTCAGGGCCAGCTCTCCCATTCTGATGCCCACGGGTTGGCTCACCTGCATTCATGCCTTCAGGACCAGCTCCACTGTGTTGCCTAGATGAGGTGCAGGGCCTGCTCTCCTGAGGCTGCAGCAGGTGAGGGACCGGACAGGAACCAGATCTTTTTTTTTTTTAATAGTAAATGTGTGCATGTGTGTATGCATGTGTGAGTATGTATGTTTGTGTACGTGTGTATATGTGTGTGCGTGTGTGAGCATGTGTATATGTGGTGTGCCCATGTGTGTATATATGTATATGTGTGTGTGCACATATGTGCATGTGTTTACATGTGTGTGTATGTGCATAGATGTATAGATTATAGTCTTCTACCTGTCTTTATCTTGGGTACTAATCACTTGATCTGGCTGTGGGTCATCTAGGCTATTACCTCTGCCACCACCATGAATAACAGAGGGCAGTTGCTGAAGGTCACAGTTAGGCACTCAGAGAGCCTGTTAGTCTTGGGATTCTAGGGAGGACCATTAAATCAGAAAAAGCACCTGAGGCTGGGCCTGGCTACCCCGTGTGCACAGGGAGGCCAGATTCCAAGCTCATTATATTTTCCGGTGCTCTCTCAGCTCTCTGTGGCCCAATCACACAGTGTGACTGAGAGGAGGTCTGCATAACTTAGGAAACCTTGTTCTTCCAAGTCCCACTCAGGACGCCCCCAGCTGCACTTCACTGAGCTCTGACCTGGGCAGACCCTCCCCATGGCTGAGTAAGGCTGAGGTTGGGGCAAACTCTTTCTCCAAGAACTCACCGGCTAACAACGTTGGGAAAGGATCCAAGGGCTGTGAGGCCTGCAAAGGGACCCATGCCCAACCAGCGGAGACAGTGGGATGGCTCTGGAGAGGCAATGACATTTAAGTGAGTGGGAGCTCCTCAGACTGTCCCAGGCATCCGAAGGAATTCTTAGGTTATCTGATATCAGATTATCTGATAATCTGCCCTGCAGACAGGTTTAGGAATCCTTAGTGTGGTAGGTGCTATGGAGAAAACATGCTACGAGAAGGGACTGGATGTGCAAGGGAAGACAGTGACCCATGAACATTCAGAGAATGGCTAAGGGTCAAGTGAGGGTAGAAACCAGAGGGGGGGAGGAAGAGGAGGAGGAAGAGGAAGAGGAGGAGGAAGAGGAGGAGGAAGAGGAAGAAGAGGAAGAAGAGGAGGAGGAAGAGGAGGAGGAAGAGGAAGAGGAAGAGGAGGAAGAGGAAGAGGAGGAAGAAGAAGAAAAGGAGGAGGAAGAGGAGGAAGAAGAGAAGGAGGAGGAAGAGGAGGAGGAGGAAGAGGAGGAAGAGGGGGAGGAAGAGGAAGAAGAGGAGGAAGAGGAAGAAGAGGAGGAGGAGAGGCAACTAGATCGGAGGACAGAACTGAAATGCCTTGTTAGGATAGTCTGAAATACCTCCAGGAAGGTGTGGCTGTCTGTGTCAGTGGCCTCCATCCGTGCTCGTTTGCCCAAGCGGAAGGGAGATCTGGTGCCGATTACCACATTTCAGGGCATTAGGCAGTGCAACAATAAAATCTGGGTCAGTGCAGCACAAAGTCCCCTTTATTTTGACAAGTGTAGTTTTTACTCTGAAGTGTTATCATAAATAATTAAATTAAACCAGTAAATGGCTTGTAGTGTGCTTTGCTGAAGTAACAAAGTCTTTGTAACCCCAGACACAGGACCACTCCTTTGGGGAATTCTTTGCTTAGAAACATTTGGGGGATTTTTCAGCACTAGACTATTTGGACTAGTTAAGGCAGGGAGGCGGGACCGGAGAATGTTCAGTCCTGAGAATGTTCCCCTTCCCACTGGGGTCTCCCCATTATGCTGTGCCCCACCCCATATTTGATCTGCAACAGTTGAACTGTCAAGGGGATCACTCTTCTCTGTGGGCTGGCCTGGGTGAATAGGCTTAAGGTCTCTACCAGATACCAGGGCACCCATAAGTAGGCATTTCTGGTCTTAGGCTGGTAGATGCTCTCAAGACTGTCAGGCAGCCACTTGTCTGCTCCTGTCACCATTTCATAGGCAAGGAAACTGAGTGCAGAGAAGTGAAGTGACTTCACCTACTACATCCGACAGGGAGTGGAGAAGACTGTGTAGCTCTGGCTGTCTTGGAACTCACTGTGTAACTGAAGTTGGCCTCGAACTCACAGAGATCTACCTGTTTTTCACCCACCTCCCAAGTGTTGGGATTAAAATTGTGTATCTCCATACTCAGCATTGAGCAAATTCTTAAGAGAAGATCCTGAAGGGTAGCCATCAGAGTCCTCAGCCAGACCTCTGTCATGGTAGCTGGGCAGTTCTTAAAAGGAAGCAAGCGAGAAATGTTAGGTGCACTAGAGGGAGGGAGGGACGGACGAACAGACAGGCGGACAGACAGACACAGAGACAGATAGACAAACACACAGAGAGACTGACACACACACACACAGAGAACAGAGACAGAGAGACAGAGACGGGGGGGGAGAGAGAGAGAGAGAGAGAGAGAGAGAGAGAGAGAGAGAGAGAGAGAGAGGGGGACCAAAGAGCCTGGGGGCAGAATAGGCTGGTCCAAAACAGGGAGGAGCTCCCAGCCTTCCTCAGGCTGAGGGAGAGCTGTGCACCAGCTTTCCTAGCCTCTCTTTCCCAGCCTGTTCTGCTGTTGTTGATCAGAATTTCTGAGCACATGCTTCCCTATCTCCTCAAAGTCCTCAGACACAGGATGGGGAGATGGGGGTGTGGGGGGGATAGGAGGAGGCCAGGAATAGGGGGTTAGGGGGTGGACAGTGAAAAGGGACTGGATGGGACAGGACTGGCAGCTGATCTTTAAGAAGCCTCCTAGGTCTGAAGCGCTCCTTCCCTTCAGGACAACTCAACTACTAGACAGTTCGCCCAGTTAGTTCACCTTAATCTATCAGGATCCTGGGTGAGAGAGCTATTTCTACAGGGCAGCTGCCCATCAAAATGAAGTGACAGGCAAGACCCCACCTTCAACCAATCCTGCCCCCGGGGCCCCAGCTGTTTTTCCTATCACCTTTAGTGAAAAGGAACGCATGTTTTTCTAACTTCACAGGACTCTGAGCTATATAAACAATAGAGATGGAACCTGGAACAAAACCCCCTACATGTCTAATGAAGCCATACCAGAGATCCCCAAGGGGAGGCCGCCACTGCTTCAGCCTAAGGCAGCATGTAAAGGAGGACTGGTGGCTCAGGTGGTCCAGGGTCAGGGGAAATATTGCCTGGGGCTGTTAGTCCTCTTTTAAGAAGGCCAGCAATGTACGCTCACTGTGTGGCATCTTTGGTTCCCCTCCCCTCCACCATGACATCCAGAAGGAATGAAAGGAGTGTGGCAAAGGAGTGAGCTCAGCTGACGGGAAACCTCCACAGATTGTGGGGTTCTAGGCCATCTCTTTGCTCTGGGAACACGAAAGGAGTATAGCAAGAAGGAAGTACTATCAATCAGGCTGAATCTGCAATTGTCCCCCCAAACTACCTACTAGACTGGGCTCTAATTTCTCTCTGAACCCCAAGCCTGCACCCTGGGGTACCCTGTCATGCTCAAACTTCATCTTAAGTCTCTCTACTTAAGGCAAGTCAGTATCCAACATATTTCTGTGCCCAGTTCCACACACAGTAGGAGCTCAATAACGCCTGAACAGAAAAGGGCTCTAAGATTAGGCCCAATGTCCTTGTCAAGGCGGCTGTACTTGACCTAGAGGAGGAACCTGACTGGGTGGGGGTAGGGTGGAAGTCGGGAAGGTCAGAAGGTCAGGAGGTCAGGAGATCAGGAGAACAGAGCTACACACTTAGATAGCCTTTCACACCGGCCACATAGTCTTCTCAGTGTCCCAGCCAGATCCCATCTCCTCAACGCCAGCGGGTCTGTGACTATTACATTTCCTCCCTGACAAGCACTGTGGGGATGTGTGTGGCCAGGTTGGGAGGAGGGGACTTTAAATTAGCGGCCTGTAGTCCCAGTCAGTGCCCAGACTCTCTTCCTTCCCTCTTTAGGCAGAGGCAGCTCTCTGGACCGTGTGACAAGGAGCCAGCCGAATTCATTTAGCAAAAGCGGATTTGGTACTCTGCCCTGCAAGCACTCCCCCAGACGAGCAGATAGCGCCTGGGCGCCCCTCCCGCCTTCCCTCCCTCTTGGGCCTTTCACCCCCTAATCCACTGAGTGGGGAGCGGTCACGTGGGCCGCCAGCTCTCGACAGGAAGCTGTCGGCACCGCTGGATCCCAGGGCCAGCTCCTTCACCGCCGGGAAGGCAGGCTGCCTTCCCCCAGCCCCTTGAAACCCAACCCCTCTTTCCAGCTGCAGCTCCAAAGAGCCTGGGGCCCGGCCCTCCCCGGGGACCCTGCAGCCTGCAGATCTCACGGTCAGGGAATTTTCCCTGTGCGGTGTTCCAGGCGGGCAGAACCATCAGAACAAAGGGCAGAGAGAGCACGCAGGCTGTCTTCCCCTTTTTCCTTCGCTTCCACCCGCCCCTCATCAAGGGAAAGGACTCAGTGGACAAAATTTGCCCCCCCCCCCCCCACACACACATCCTGATCTGGAGCCAGGGAAGGCTTGGAGAACAAAACCCATCTTTCCTGGGGAACGAAGATCCAGGAGCAACTCGGTCCAGATCTGTCTGGAGTAGCCCTCCGTTTTCAGCTCTTCTCCCGCAAGGGGACAACTGGTCTGCTCTGTCCTTGACATTCCAAAGCCCACCCGTGGCTGGAGGTTGGGGTCACAGTCAGGGGTTTCAGAGAGGGGCTTCAGAGCTGATTCCTCTACCCAGGGGAAAGGCTATTTTGTAAAAGAACAATCAAGGGTTTGGGTGTTGCTCCTCAAGAATTCAGCCAATCGATTGTTGCTGAGTTAACACTGTAATAGTATATAACAGAGTGGAAGGGTCCCCTGCACCATGGCCTCAATCCCTGAACTCATTTCTTACTGGCAGCCTGGCTGCTCCAGCTTTAGGGATGCTCTGAGCTCTTTGACACTGACAGAGTGCCTTACAAATGACCTCTCTGAGCCTAGCTTTCTTACCTAAAATAAGAGATTAATTATTTGTTGTGCCTATTTCCTTCACTCAGCAAACACTGAGCACCTGCTATGTGCTCGGTAATATGTGCAGTCCCTTGCTGGAAGCAGTGGGGACCCCCCCCCCCCGGGGCCACATCAGTTCACAGGGAGTTTGGGAAACAGAAATGTTTAAAGATAGGGAGCAGCTGGAATGACCTCATTAACTTTCTGGGAATAGGACGGCTCTAGCGACTTCTTAAAGTTCTTGAAAACAGTGAAGTGAGCCAGACCTGCCTCTGTGATCCTGCCTGAACTATTTATTTGCTTAGCAAACTGTTTCTTCATAGATAGTGGGAAAGGAAAGGCTTCAGACCAGCCGGAGGCAGAATTTCTCCCAAATTCAGAGTGAGTGGGGTCTGAATTAATTAGGGGTTTCTGTAGTTTAATGTATAAACCTGGGCTCAGGAAATTTGGCCTTTAAAGCAGGTGCCCTTTCAAATGAGTGGGTTTCATGTAACTATTTTAACATCAGCTTCATTACCCTTTATGGGCCGAGGGAGTGGTGGGGTAGCAGAGGAAGGACCTGGTGTGACTGCCTCCGAGAGAGGAGCCAGAGAACCATAAAACAGCCTCAGGTCCCCACAGTTTTCTTCCAACCAGAACCGGGATGACCTGTCCACCTCCCTGGTGAGGGAAATTCACACTGTAGACCCTACTTAAGTGACCTCTAGTCTCAGGTGAGGCGGGAGGACAACACTCCCAGTCCCTCCTGACAGGTTCCTTCTTAGGTCTCCATTATTCTGGGATGTTTTGTTCTGGTTTGTGGGCAGCCTCCAAACTGTCCAGCCAGGAGTGCCCCCTCACATGTTGCAGGACATTCTCAAGAACCTGTGGTTACTTCTAGCTGCCACTGGTCTAACCTGAAACCCTTTAGCCCCTATGCGTGGGTCCTTCCCAGCTCCCCTTATGATCTATCCAGCCATATACCAGTTCAGCCGCCCTATTAGTTCAATATGATAGCTGCTAGCCTCTCCTAGCTACTCTCAGTTGAGATATGCTGTGTAAAATACATACCAGATCTTGAAGATTTGATACTTAAAAAAGCAATGTAAACTAGCTTGTTAATTTTAATATTGCCTGCAATGGTAACCCTTAGGGTCTAAAATAGAAGGATCATGTGTTCAAGGCCAGGCAGGGCTAGAAAGCTCAAGTCCAACAAGTTACATGAGGAAACCTGACTCAAAAACCCAAAGTAAAATGTGTGTGTGTGTGTGTGTGTGTGTGTATGTGTGTGTATTTTCATGTTAAAATTGAAATGTTATGGAGAGATTGGCCTAAATAAAATACATCAGTTGAATACATCATTTAAAATTACTTGTTTCTTTCATATTTCTTTCTTTATTTATTCATCCACTTATTTATTTTTATGCAGCAGCTCTATAATGTGGTTCCCACTGGTAGCTTGCATTGTGTTTCTGTGAGATGGTGTGCTCTGGGGCTTCGTGCAGCACTGTGAGCCTGGGCTGGGGGATTGGATCCTTTTCAGTCATACTTTGTGAATCCCCTTGCACACCTGTCTCCTTTCCTTTCACATCGGATGAAAGTGGCTTTGGTCCCTAGGAGTACCAGGGGAGCTGAGGGGTGAAGGGGAACAGCATAAGCCTGCTATAACACAGGTTCGCGTCCCTCCCTTTCCTCTTGAATGACATTCAAACACTTCCTCACACAGTAGTCCCTGAGCCTGGGGATAGTATGTTACCTGGGTAGGATTTTAGATGTGCCCAGGCCCAGGCCCCTTCTGGTTACGGTAGGCCCAGGCAGCACCAAACTAACACTCTACTGCACAGCTTAGCGTGAAACTCACTGCCCTAGGCACGCCGTTCACCCTCACCTCTCCGATGTGTTCACCCTCACCTCTCCGATGTACGTGCGAGGCCTTTCGTAGCTCACAGTTTTCGTACCTCTTTACTGTTAGCCAGAATTTGTGAAAGCCGTCCAAAGTGTGGCTCTTACTACATCTCCTTTCTATTCTGTTCCACAGCTCTGCAAGGTACACCTAGCCAGCCCTGTCCTAAAGATGAAGCCAAGCTTAGAAAGGTAGGAAAGGCTGACATTAATAAGTGGAGAGGAGTCAAGGAAGAACTGGCTCCAGGTGAGTCTGATCGCAGAATGAGAGCCATCGGTCCCAGACCAGGTGGTACTGGCTTCAAACTCTTGAGTAAATGAAATATAAACATCTAGGGACAATGCTAGAGCCTTCTTGCTTGCAGCAGGTCAGTAGTCTTTGGTAAGTAGTGAGCAAACCTCGGCGCACCTCATCTGGTGATACAGATCACTGAGCAGGCCGGTGGGCAGGACAGGCTCCCACTCTTTGAACAGTGCCTAGGACCTGAGGCTGCCCCTCTCCAGTTTTCTCTCAGATGCAGGAAGGTTCTCAAAAGGACAGCAGGCAGATGGCAAAGGCTCCATGGCTTCCAACCTAACATTCTCTCACAGAGGGGGCTCCTGACAATTCTCTGGATGAGCTCTGTTGGCAGCCCAGGTCCTGTAGGATGATGCAGGCAAATGGACATGCTTCTGGGGGCTCCTGGGTGGGTGGCAGGTACCTAAGCCACACATTAATTGTGCTTCTCCCTCCTCAGGCTTTGCTCCTAATCTGCTGCAACCAAGAGCTGTCTGGACTTTCTGGACCAGCTCTGAGTCCGTGTATTATATTCTTGTCAAAATAGGTGGTGTTGAATGCCTGTAATCCCAGCAGTTAGGAGGCTGAGGTAGGAGGATTGACAGGCCAAACTGGACCACACATAATGAGATCCCCCATCTCAAACCAAAACAAATGGGGGTTCTAGTATGAGCTTGGTAAATGGGATTCAGTGTTCTACTGTCAATGGCTCCAGCCAATGCAGATGCTCTTAAATGGGAACACACTTGCCCCTGCCATGACTGGAGTTAGCTGCAGGATTCTAAAACGAGGGGAGCTGAGGATGGAGCTTAGCTAGTGGTCTGGGCAGCATGCACAAAGCCCTGGACTCACTCCCCAGCAGTACTGAAGTCTGCTGTGGTGGTGCATGCTTTGTAAACCCAGAACTGAGGAGGTTCAGAGTCATCCTAGGCCACGTAATGAGTTTCAGGCCATCCTGGATCACAGTGAGGCCCTGACACACACACACAAAAAAAAAAAAAAAAAAAAAAAAAAAGGAAAGAAAGAAGAAAGAAAAGAATCAAAGGAGTGGGCATGCTGAACCTACTTTTTGGAAGTAGTAGAATTATTCTAATTATTGAACAGATTTAAAAATAAAGAAAGGAGAGAGAGAAGGAAAAAAGTAGGGGAGACAAGGGGGACATGAGAATGTCACCAAAATGTCATGAAATTACAGCCAATCCTTTCTTGTTTAAAATTAATTGAGTGACTAAATAATTATCTAAGTCCGAGTGTGTAGGCACATGTGTGCCTTGGAACATGTGGAAGTCAAAGGGTAACTCGTGGGCGTCAGGCCTCCCAGTTCACACTGCAGGTCCCAGGGATTGACGTCGGGCTTGGCAACAAGTAACTGTGTCCTCCCATCATCTTGCCAGAATTATTTTTCCATTTGCCAAATTTTCTATACCAACTTCTGCGATATAAGAAGAAATTCCTCTGGGACCCATTCTAGCAAAAACAATGTTTGGCCATATTCTGTCCTCTGAGAATTCCCGGCTTTCCTTGTGTGCTATCCTTTCCTACGTGATGAGGAAGGGCGAGGTGGCAGGTCTGATGGGGCTGCTGAAGAGCTCACAGTGGCTGCCCTGTGGTGATGACTCGAGTTTGCCCCACAGCCAGTCTGGCACTGGTATTCTCCTTGCCCCTAAGCTCTGCCCAGGGCCAGGCTTCTGTGAACTTCATAATCAGACCCCTGTCACTCTGTATGTAGCAGAAAGGGAGGTGGGAAGTCAGCACTGCAGATGACACATCCTCCTGGGGGCCCAAGCGCTCACCCTGACACCTCTTCAATGGGCCCCAGAGCGGGGCAGCCCTATGGGCCTCCTCTGTTATATGTAGGACTGGCAGGCGTCCAGAGCTACAACTGCCCAGAGTAAACATGCCTTTCCTCTGTGGTTCTCTCTCCTCTTGGGTGTGGTTGGGGGCTCCACCTCAAAGCTACCCAGCCTAATCTGCCAAGTGGGCCAGTCTCCAAACAGAGCAGACAAAAAGGTAGAGTGCTTATAAGCTTTGGACTAACACCCTGGTCAAGTCCTGTCCAATTTTACTACTTACTAAATTAGGGCTCTTGGGAAAATCACATCAGATGGCATCTCAGCCAAGAAAGAACTTACCAACCTGTCCCACAGGGCTGTGATAAGGAACACATGAAAGACAACAGTTGTGAAGAGCCTTGCACAAGCTCAAGGGACTCCCTGGGCTTTAGTAGTCTTCTTGGCCTTCTGACCTCTTGGAGCAGAGGAAGACTCAACTTTAGGAGCTGGCCTCTTTTGGAAGAGCCATGTAGATTCAGGCTGGCTACTCAGCCATTCCTACCTCTCAGGATTTTGTGTGTCGTTGTGGGGGTGCATTAGATTTTTACCATTCTGACCAAGAAACAAGAAAGGGGGGGAATGACTTGGATTATGGTTTGAGACTCTAGAATTTAGAGAGTTCAGTCCATGGTCAGTCACTTGGCCTCATGGGCTTGGGCAGAATGTCAGGGCATGACTATGTGGTACAAGAGAGCTGTTCACTTTGTGTCCAAGATGAAAGCAGAGCAAAAGGACAGGAAGCTAGCAACCAAGAATTCAAAGCCTGCCTGCCTCTGAGGGACATTTTCTAATCCCTCAGGAGTGAGGCGTGTCCTTCCCTGGGAAGGGAAGCTTGTTCTTTCCTGGGTGAGGGTTGCAATAGCATCCCACTGGCCCTCTCTCTTGGCCTCTGATGATCAAAAGAGTGTTATTAACCATTGCACTTCACATCAGATATAGGAACCAGACTCCAGGCTGGAGGGTATCTCTCTCTCTCTCTCTCTCTCTCTCTCTCTCTCTCTCTCTCTCACACACACACACACACACACACACACACACACACACACGGGTTTGGCAGCGTACTTCCAGGTATAATGGCTACTTTTATAGACTTGAACAGCATACTGAAGATAATAATTTTTGTCATGTGGCACTCCAGTTTGGAAAGCTCATTCTCGTGCTGCATTTTATTTACTTCTGGCGACAGCAACCCTTTGAGTGATAATATCTCTAGTTGACAAATGAGACCACTTAGTGTCAGAAGGGTAAACGATGACACAATCACCGGTTAAACCTCGTCACCTAGCCCCAGATCCTGAAATTAAGTGTGCAAGGATGTGGCCCATCGATAGAACGCCTGTCCAGCATGTGTGTAGCCACAGGTTCCACCTTCAGCACCAAAATAAAATCAACCAAAGTGTGAAGACTTAGGAAGGCCCGACAGTGTAAAGTCCCCGGCACCCTCTGCCCGAAGCCCCTGTACACATTGAGGGCAGCTCCTCTTGATTCTTTTAGTGGAGAAAGTGAACATGTGTAAAAACCAGAAACAGGTCGTTTTCACATGTGCTGGGTGTGAGTTGGAGAAAGGGCGTTGGCTCAAGAGTGTGGAGATTTGCTGCCTCTACACCTGCACCATTAGGTGGCCTTCGGCAAGACACAGTTCACCCCTCTCCAAAAGCCAGCCTCAACCTTCGGGACATAAACAAAGTCCCCTACTTCATCTCTCTTCTGTGTAGCCCAGTCATGAGAGTTGGGGTGGAAGAAGAGGAAGAGAATCTCAGGAAAGGTTTACCAGGAAGCCAGATACCAGCCACCTACAGTCATGAGCACACAACAGGCACTCGATCTTCTGTCTTGAGTCTAAGCCAAGGGGCCTTGTTAGCGCCCTGATAAAATGGGTGGCACAGGTGCAGGCTGGCTAAAATTAGAGGAGCTGATGGCCCCTAGCATATTTCTTTATGTTTCTGCCTCAGGGAGAAATGGCTCAGGGTTGCCTACTCATCAGTGGGGTGGAGGTGGGAGTGGACTGGGGGGCAGTGCTGAAAACTTGTTTCAAGGGCCTTTGATTTCCGAATTGTCATGGGAAGCAGCAGTATGGGGATGCAGTGGGGGGGGGGGCGAGTGTACCCAACTGTGTGTCCTGAAGCCACCATCAGTTAAATTTTGCCACTGCCCTTCCCTTTGCCTAGAGACCAGCTGTGGCGCTGAGGTTCTATTTTCAGCGTCAGCAGCAGCAGCAACGCAAATGTCCAGCAGAGCCAGCCAACTTCCTGGTGTGAAACCCTAGTCCCAGGTCTCCCAGGTCCCGGGGTGCAACAGGCAGACCCCTCAGACAAGGTTCTGGACCATGTACAGCTCTCTCCTGCTGCTTCCTATCCTAGTGTGACTCTAGTTAATAAAAGGAAACATGAGGAGCCATGCAAGGCATTGTACAGACATGGCCTCCTTGGTTACTACGGGAGAGGTGTACTGTGTAGGGAACGAGCATATCGTACTTGTTGCTGATTACATTAGTTTCTCAAAACACTGTTTGCATGGGGAGGAGAAATGGATTTGACTTATATATTTTACGGGGAAACTTCCAGACACCTCAGTCTGAGTCAGGCCTGTGACAGCCATGTCTACCATGGATCTAACATCTCCAGACTGCCCATCTATAACTCACAGGTGTGTTTCTGTCCCAGTGTTTTCCCTATCAGGAATGCTGTCTTTTTGGATTCCTGTTTCCTGACTTTTCTCTTGCTTGTTCAACTGAGGCATTTCTTGCCAGGACCAGAGGGGCAGGGATTCTGGGACCAGCTATGGACTGGCTGGCCACCAGAGGCCTGGCAAACATCCCTTCCAGCCAGGGGCTCTGGGCTGTGGGTCCAAGAAGGAGCTGCCAACAGAGTGCAGGGTTTCAGGGGAGGGCTGTTGGTGCCAGTGGGAAGGCAGGGGCTCCCTGGCCAGAGGCCCTTCTTCACAGCTCAATGCTGAGCGGCTCTCCCATATATGAGCTCTGTGAGATTTAGATCACTCAGTATTAGCCACAGGTTTTGGGGGTCACAGCAGAGGTTAGAAAGAGTTCTTTCCCCATGAATCACACTTCCCCAAAACTCCCATAGAGTCAGCTTGCTTTCTAGAGCTGGCAGCAGGGAGGGGGACAGCTAGAGCTTGTGGGGAGCTTTTCCTGAAGAAACTTCTGGAAGGCTGGACAAAGGAATTTGTGGGTAGGAAAGGAGCCAGAGGACAAAGATTCTCTGGGACAAGTTAGGTGGACTGGAGCTGGCAAGTAGGCTGCCACGACGCTTACAGATACTGCTGGCCTAAAGGGCTAGTCACATTGGCTGTGTAGTATGTGAGCTCAGTCAAATGTGGCAACTGTGTGTTTCCTTGTTCCTTCCTGGATTGAGCTGGTGCCTTCTCAGTGACATCTGCAGAATTCTTTTGATGGTCTCAGAATAGCAATGTGCTTATCTACTCCCAGGTCTGGCCACTGCACAGTTTGTAGCTTTTGCTTTCCTGCCCAGCATGCCATATAAATAGTGAATGCCCAAAGGCTGTTGAGAGAGTTCTTTCAATACTGTTGGTGACTGCCAGGGCTAGCCCCAAGCATTAGGAGCCAAGAAAAGCGCCAAAGGGTGGAGAGATGGCTCAGCGGTTAAGAGCACCCACATGGCAGTTCACAACTGCCTGTAACTCCTGATCCAGGGAATCTGACGCCCCTCACACAGACATACGTGCAGCCAAAACACCAGTGTACATAAAATAAAAAGGTAAAGAAAGATCTTTAAAAAGAAAAGCTTCAATTTATTTAAATAAAAAGTACAATAAAGACATGTTCTCCTTAAGACCCAGATGGCCAGGTGATACTTTAGGAAGCTGTCTTGGTGAGGTTTGCTCTTTTAGGTCTTCATTTCTCACTTACCAGCCCTTCTGTGAGCCCCTGAAGAAGCCCACAGTCCTGACAGGGCAACGCCCACTCCTGCTGGTCTTTAAAGGAAGGTATTATGAGGACTGAGTGCACTCCAGGAAGCTGCTCACTCCCACAGACCCAGGCTTTACAGAGGCAGTGCCAGGACAGGGCTGAACAGGGCTGACTGACGTGGGAATGGCCCTCTGCCTTCCTCCTGTGTTTAGTTCTCGAACAGAGCGAGGGTAAATGCCCACCCCAAAGTCACATAGCTAGTAATAGACTACAGAACCCCATTTCTCAGATCTCTTTCTAAACTTGAGTCAAACTTTTATTTATTTACTTATTTATTCAATGTGCATTGGTGTTTTTGCCAGCATGTATGTCTGCGTAAGGGTGTCAAATCCCCTGGAACTGGAATTACAGACAGTTGTGAGTTGCCATGTGGGTGCTGAGGATTGAACCTGCGGTCCTTTGGAAGAGCAGCAAATGCTCTTAGCCCCTGAGTTAACTCTCTTGCCCCCAGTCAAGCCTTTTAGAAACCCCCTGAGCATCAGGGAGCATTTGGGCCATGAATGAGGACTCAAACATAACTATTGATTTAACCTTGGGCAATCTAGTGGCTGGCCTAGGCCTCTCAGCTCAGCTTCTTCCCAAGTTTATCTGTGTGCTCTGCTGAGTTCCTGCCTGGTATCCGTTATGACCCCAGGGTGGATTACAAACCATTGTGCCCCCAGGCTCTGGATTAGCTACTCTAGCCTCTAGGCTGTCACAGACCCTGAGGGCTTCAGTTCTTTCAGGACTGGGCCAGCTCACTCTAAACCTTCTGCTTTGCCTGGGGCCCAAGTAGAGTCCCTGCCACCTGCAGCCAGTGTCTCTGCACAGTGGTCCCTGCCAGGATGTCTAGACATCACCCTCATACTGGGCTCACCTACCATAAGGCTGCCCATCCCTGTCCTCTGGATAAAATGTCCATTTGACTACATCCCATAGCAACATGGTTCAAGTCCTTCATCCGGCAGCTCTCAGGGTTCCTTAACTCCCTTCTCCTTACTTTGCTCATCTGTAAAATGGCGACAATGCTAAGCACCTGAGGTAGGCTCACCAGTGTGAGCAGACACCCTATTCTGCATGTGCGCCTTGGCTCTGAAGGGAAGGGGGAGTTCACACTGCAGCTTTCCCACAGCTAATGCCAGCTCTGTGAGGCTGAAGTACCCAAGAAAAACACAATGTGTCCCCTCTCCAGCTGGGAGATCAGGGATCATAAAGATGGCCTGGAGAATCAATCTGTCCTATCTTTTCCATGTTTCCCTGGCTCTAATCTGAAAACGCAACCCTATCACCCATGTGCTGGTAAATACAAGCAAGCTTCAGGTCCTAACAGACCTTTAAATGAACTGTGTGGAGAAGCCTCCAGGCTTGCTCGGAGGCTGAGGCTCCAAAGTCCTTGCTGAACCCCACTTCTTCTGAAGCTTTCTGGGTGCTGCCGATTGTCCTGTGTGTGGATTCCCAGGAAGGACGATGCTGGAGAGGTTTTCCTTAGGCTCAGTCAGCGTGGGTCTGCTCTTCTCGCAGTTCAGCCCTGGCTGGGGCATCCCTGTGGCCAGTTGGTGGCGCCACCCAGCCCCTGCCTCAGGCTGCCAAGGTTGGCAGCCTTATGGCCACGCGGCACAACTCTGCGCCTCTCCTCAGTTTATTCCTTCCAGATACACAGTCACTGCTTTTTATTTGGATCACTTTTCTGTGCTATGGTATTTGGGCTGTTTTTCCATCCCTCCCAACCCCCGCGGCAGATTCCTAAGAAGACTAGTTTTTGGAGCAGGCTTTGAGCACATCTGCTCTCTGGCTGTGGCATTCCAGGAGGGTCTTGTCAGGGGTCTTAGGTCCCAGGGCTGCATCGCTGGGCTGTGGAGGCTATGGGCAGGTTCAGTGCTTTTGGTGGTGAGGTCTGCCATGACATCCTCATCATAGCGGCCAGGGCTAGACCACACGGTCATGAAGGTTGCCAGAGCCCCAGGACTGCTATTTGCCAAGTTCCTGGTCTTGCTCGTTGTGGCTACTGGCTCTTAGCTCACATATGTCTAGGACAGACTATGGGCATAGAAGACGCCAAGGCCCTCCCCAAACACCGTCTCGGTCTCCTCATTGGTGAGAGGTTAGATTGGGGGTGCTGTGTGTGGTAGGGACTGGAGCCACTATACACTTTTGTCCTGAGAGAGTGTGGCAGGTTCAGAAGTTCCAAGACCTTAGGTTCTATTCCTGACTTTCCCGCCATTCCATCACAGATGGATGCCATTTAAGAGTTAAACAAGTGAGTATGAGAAAGTACTTCCTGGCACATAGTAAATGCTCAATAAATGTTTAAACTCTTATGTGTGTATGAAGGTGTGGAATCTCAATTTGGGGTGGTACTTCTTGGACTCTGGAACGTTTGTTGAAAGTGCTGGTTTCTGAACCTCACCCACAGAAATTACAATTCAGCATGTTGTGGGTGGTCTTAGGAATTGACATTTGAAGACAGTCCATAGGGATATTGACAGACTAGTCCAGAGTCCGATATGGACTCATCAGAGTTAAGGGTGGTGGTGGTGGTGGTGTGTGGTCTGGAGGAGGAAGGTGGTAAGCGTTTGAATAACCAGGGCTGGAAGGACTGAGTTATCTCCTGGGCTCAGGCATGTTCTTCAGTATGGCTTTACAAACAGACTAGAGACCTAAAGGGTAGATGCAAGGCCAAGGGGTGGGGCCGGAGCTGTGCCAGGCATGGTTTGGAGCTGGATGACAATGAAAGCTTGCTCTAACTAAAAAAATGGGCACAGTGCAGCTGCGGGGTCCGGGCTGGAGCAGCAAGGTATCCGATCTGAGGGCCAGGAAGATGGCAAGGACTGTACAGATTGGCAGTTATCCCTGAGAACGGCAGCAGAATCAGAATCTGGAAGAAAAGAAAGCCACTCCCAGACAGGGCCACTGTGCCAGGCCCCACAGGACCGGATTCAAAGCCCGGCTCAGCCAGAGTCAGGGCTTAGGAGCTGGCTCTGTAAACACAGCCAAGCAGGAGCTGGGAATCACTCGCTGCTTTCTCTCTTTCTCTAAAGACCTTTTAGAAACTTTCTTTGTTTTGACTGAGCAAAAGAAATAAGGAAGCATGCTAAGCAAAGGTTTGGAAGAAGGCAGGTGGGCTAGTCCGGCCTGCTTGGGAAGCAGAGTTAGAGATCACATGGGGCTAATGGCACCAGGTCATCCCCCAGCATGTACCCACCTCCCAGCGGGCACCCAACCCCCAGCATGTACCCACCCCCCAGCGGGCACCCACCCCCAGCATGCACCCACCCCCCAGCGGGCACCCACCCCCCAGCATGCACCCACCCCCCAGCAGGCACCCACCCCCCAGCGGGCACCCATCCCCAGTGGGCACCCACCCTGCAGTGGGCACAGCTCTGAGAGGGCCTTTCAGGCAGGTTAGATCTACACATGAGCACACGCAGGTGTCTATGGGTACAGATGAGTGTCTCTCTGCATGCATTTACTTATTCTATTCAACCACAACAATGTGTTTTCTGAGTGTGTACTATATGCCAGACCCTCTTCTAGTGGCTTGGGATACACCCATGAAGAAACAAAAAACTGGCAGGGCCTTCTGTTCTGCAGAAATTTTGCATTTGGAGGGACAGACGGGCATGTGTGAGTCCACTGTGCACACGTACACCCAGGATGAAGAGAGACATGAACGTGAACGTGCAGACCTGGGTTAGGAACCACCTGCCATCTTCCAGCCAGCTGATCTCAGGCAAAGCCTTTGCTGAGTTTCAGTAATCCATAAAACCAGCAAACAATCTTCTACTGACACCACTGTCGCTAGACTAAAAATGTGCAAACACTTCAACATCTCGGAGCAAAGTACGTGGCTATAGTCCTTGCTGAATGACCAATTTTCTTCAGAGGTGGCGGGAATTCTGTTCTGTGTCTGGGTAAGGGGTTGGAACATGTGTATTATCCTTCAGTGAGACCATCCTCTCCTCAGGATACATGTCTCATGTTGTGGTAACAGCCAAGGTCTGGCGAATGGTTCCATTCTAAGCGACGATGGTGACTAATTGGGGGAAGGAAAAGCTGCTTACCAAGACTTCTCAGAATTGACCCTTGAATCCCAGCACTCAGGAGGCACAGGCAGCTGGCTCTCTGAGTTTAAGGCTGGCCCTAGTCTACGTAGAGAAACCCTGTGTTGAAAAAAAGAAAGAAGAAAAGGAAAACAAGCATTCGTTACTCTTGAAGGGCACCTGGGTTTGATTCCCAGCACCCAGAGCCCACAGCTCACAATGGCCCATGACTCCAGTTCCAGGGGATCCAATGCCCTCTTCTGGCCTCTGAGGGCACTGCATGCATATTGTGGACATACATGCAGGCAAAACACTCATACACATAAAATTAAAAATAAGTAAATCAGGGGCTGGAGAGATGGCCCAGTGGTTAAGAGCACTGATTGCTCTTCCAGAGGTCCTGAGTTCAATTCCCAGCAACCACATGGTGGCTCACAACCATCTGTAATGGAAGTTGACGCTCTCTACTGAGGACAGCGACAGTGTATTCACATAAAACAAATAAATTAAAATCTTTTTTTAAAAGCTTAAAAAATAAGTAAATCTAACAAAACAATAACAAAACAAATCACACAGGTCATTTATACTCAGTGAGAATAAAGCACGCTGGACATGGAGAACCATTACACACTGCTAATCATGGCTGTTTCCCACTGCTACCAGTAGAGGTAATTCACTACAAATAACACACACTCACACACACACATATACACACACACCACCACCACCACCACCACCACCCTCTTTTTGTATTTTTATAAAACCTTCCAATTTCCCCACCATTAAGCATCCAGAATTAGAAAAGCCAAAGCTATAGAGAATATATTCATTATCCATCCCCTCCAGGTTCAGCCGAGGCTGTGCCTTTAAGGTGGGACCTACAGGAGCTCTGCGGTCCAGGGTTGGGCCAGCAGTCAGTGCAGACCAACAAACATCAGCCTTTAGCTAAGAAAGCTCTCCCACCCGACCCTCCCACTGATGCCCGCTGGAGCTATGCTTCTGGGTACACCTGGCCTGCTGCCGCCTGGGCCTTTCAGCTTGGCATTCCCTCTGCCAAGGACCCCCACACTCACCTGTAGTCAGCATCTGTACTTTGTGCTTCATTTATGACTCAAATGCCACGTCTTAGCACTTCTTAGAATTCTTAGGGATTCTCTGTGAGTTCTCTCCCACACTCTCCGTCTTCACTTCCTCCCTGCTTACAACATAGATTATTGTCTGGCATGCTGTGTTAACTGCTAGCTTATTCTCCTTGCTCTTTGAGGACAAGGATGTTTATCTACTTTGTTCTCTGTTGTAACCTTATCACCTGTGTGTATCCTGGCCATCTAGAAGTTGCTCAATACATATCTGTTGAGTGAGTGATACATGTCATAATAACAGTACTCACCAGGTAGCAGATGCAGTGGGAGGAGCTTTGGTAGATCTCTTCCTAAGTCTAGTCTTGCAGGCGTTTTTTAGGTAGGTAGCACTGTCTGTGTGAAAGACCCCCAAAGTAGGAGAGGTTAAAATCCCAATTGAGGCCATCTTGTTCGGGTTGGGGGTCTATGTAAGTGTTCCAGGAGCCGGGTCTATCTTTTACTTTAGTTTCAGGGATGGCTCAGGTACTGGATGCTCCTCCCTCACCACATGGACACAAGACCCCCTGGAGATGTCTCAGGGGCATCATCCCTCAAAAGTGGGCTCCCTTCTCGGAGTCCTCAACCAGAGAAGTCAACTTGTCAAATACCTCATCACTGCCCACTATTCCCCAGCCCAGCCTAGATGCCCAGGTTGGAGTACAGTGGGCGGTCCCTGAGCATTCCCTGCCTTCTCTCTTAGCCCCATTTTGTTTTTCTTTTCCTTCTTTAGGCATTCAACTTGAGTATTGAGAGAATGGAGGAAATATTCTTTCCTGTGATTTTCTTACGGGATCTTAATGTTGACAATGTGGCACCTCCCTCACAGGGCTGTGGTGTAGGTGCATGAGACGGCGTGGGTACCATTCTCAGCACCATGCCTGGCACAAAGGCTTAACAATCGCTAGCTGCTATAGTTATTGACTGGGAGGTGGTCAAAGTCCGATTTCAGTGGTAGACCGGGCTGTGGGGTTTGGATTTCACTGACCTCTACTTCAATCACCCACTAAACTGTTTCCTGGACCTGCACTGAGAATAGGAATCCTTGTTCAAGGAACACAGCCATGACTTCTAAAAGGCCTTGATCAGGATCCTTTTCAGGATGCCCAACTTCCTTATTAGGCTTGTTTCTGCTGGGAGGTAATTGTTGCCATCTTTGCTGGACTGCACAATTTGAGGTATAATTTACATAAGTATCAATTGCCACCATGACCAAGGCATGAAAAATAATTACCTCGAGTGGAAACTGGGGCTGGGCCCCAGTCAGGCCTGACTTGTATGAGTTACAAATGAGCTGCCACCTCCGGAGCACTGTGTGCCTGCTGGATCCTGGGATGGCTGCAACCAACCCGAGTCTGTTTCCAAACACCTGCTGTCCAAGTGTCCAAGTAGGTCATGAGTCCTGACTCTAGCATCGAAATCCCTGAAGAGCCAGGTGTTGCAGCACATCTGTAATCCCAGCAGGGAGGAGGAGTTTGAAGCCAGCACAGCTACGTAGCATTTCAGGCCAGGCTGGGCTGCATCCTGGGATACTGTCTCTGTGGGCTGGAATGTAGCTCAGTGGTAGTGTACTTACCTGGCAAGTCTAAGATACTGGGTTCAATCCCCAACATCACTAAATAAATCCCTGTTTAGAGTTTGTCTTAGTCAAGGTTTCTATTCCTGCACAAACATCATGACCAAGAAGCAAGTTGGGGAGGAAAGAGTTTATTCGGCTTACACTTCCAATTGCTGTTCCTCACGAAAGGAAGTCAGGACTGGAACTCAGGCAGGTCAAGGAGCAGGAGCTGATGCAGAGGCCATGGAGTAATGTTTCGTACTGGTTTGCTTGCTTGCTTCTCCTGGCTTGCCCAGCCTGCTTTCTTATAGAACCCAAGACTACCAGCACACAGATGGTACCACTCACAAGGGGGGCCCCCCCTTGATCACTAATTGAGAAAATGCCTTACCGCTGGATCTCATGGGCATTTTCTCAACTGAAACTCCTTTCTCTGTGATAACTTCAGCTTGTGTCAAGATGACACACAAAACTAGCCAGTACAGAGTTCTTACAGCTGAGATATCTTCCCGCTGTCCAACATGAAAGTCACTGTCTTGACCGTTTGTTCCACTGGCTTTGCTTTCTAACCATACTGGGCAGGCCTTTCTTCCCACTCACGTGCATGCCATGAACAACAGGGGGTTCATATCTCGCCCTTACCACGGCACTGTCTGCTGCACACATGGACCCAGAGGCCACACTCTCAGTCCTTGTCTAATGTTGATGATGACGCCTGTGACATGGGAGGTCTTTCATCCCGAGGCAAGGGTTCAAGCTCTGCCAGCCTTTCTACTACCCCTTGGGGGTCTACAACACACTTGGGGATCACATTTGCAGGTCAAAAATATTACTCTGTTGTTAGTGGCACGAGAGACTAATTTGGGCTTACTAGAAATGGGAGACTGAAGGCTGAGGAAACCCAGCCTATAAGAGTAAAGCTAAGTCTGAGCAAACTACATATTTCATGTGTAACCAACACGGAGAGCCCTGAAAATATCCACAGCTGGGATCAAAGTTCACCAATAATACCTCAACTTTATGTTGCCTGCTTCTGTATTTCTGTGGGCCAATGTCTTATTGCAATTACCTTAGCTACAGAGTCTTCATTTGTATCTTGAGAAACACTGCAGTGTTCTGTGATAGACACCGCAAGGCTGGAAGGAGCTCTGAGAAGAGCTACAACAATGTAAAGTGTACACTCTTGACTCAGTAAGACTTCAACTCTCACCCCATTCTGTCTGGCTGCGAGAGCTCTAGAGTCGTTGCACTTGTTGGCTTAGTAAAATGGAAGATCCTATCTTCCCTCTAAGATGTTTACAAACATGTAAAACATGAAGAGTTGGCTCATTTGGGCATGGAGTAAGTGGCATTACTGTCACTAGTATATCTAAAATGTAGATACTTAGTAATACTTTGCAGTGTGCTTGTAAAAAGTAGTGGAAAATGCCATTGGCTTGTAACAAATGTCTAATGAACGTCTTGTCTCTGCCATGTCTTTACATGTGTGATCCTGAACAAAGCCGGGTTTTGTCACCAGTAAAATTCAAAGTGTTCTCTACCTCATTCCTTTAAAGATGGACGGGCAACTGAAGGTTATTACTTGAGACCCACTTGTTCTTGGAGATGCGATAACTGAAATCACATACAATATACTCAGTCAGGAATGGAGATGTGGTGCTGGGATGGAGCACCCTGGGATGGGTGGAAGAGACCTGGGTTCGGTCTTGATATTTTAACCAAGTGACTGAGACAAAAATCAAGTAATCCGATCCTCGATGCTCCTGCTTCTGACCTCTGCCTGAGAGAAGGTATTGCTCCTTAAAGGCAAAAGTATTATTCCCATTTTAATTAACTTGGTACCCATAAGGTCATCTCCACATGAATTACAAACTACCCAGGAGCCATTTTTAATCATTACTAAACTGCCTATTAACTGAAAGATTTTGTTCTGATTTCTTAGATCTGAATCATTGAATCCCTGAGGTCCTGTCCTAAAATATGTTCCTTGACGTTATCATACTCAAGAAACATAAAAGTAGCAGGAAAAAGTCGCTGATAATTTGAGAACAGCCTTTCTATTATGGCCACTCTCAGGATACGGCTCCCTAATGCCCATCTCTAGTGAGTTCCACTCCTTTCCGGTCCCTGCTGGCAATTTCTAAACTATTTATTCCCAGAGTGAAGGGAGGTGGTCTGTACTGCAGAGGCCATGAGCTAATCTCCACGGGTGCTGAGAATATGTGGGTGTCTACTTGTCCCCACTAAGTAGGAAAGCAGCAGATTGAACCCCAGAACACAAGCACTGGGCTTCCTGGTAACAGGGACGGATCTTGAAGTGGAGCTTCTTGGTGTGAAGATGTGTTTCCACCATCTATTTATTTCAGGCACTATTTGGCTTCTGAAAGCATTGATAGAAGAGGGACCTTTATAGGAGTTGAGAGAAGGAAGATACTGAAGGCCAAACTGATGATGGTCACGATCACTGTGCGCTCTAACACACTACTGTAGAATAAGAGATCCCAATGAGGATTATGTGACTGAAAATGATCAGTGTTCTTCAATTTTTAATACCACTCCCAACTCCTCTGTCTCTTTTTATTCCTTCCCCTGGCCTCCCCCAAAGTCTGAGGGGATTAAAGGTAACCTTAAGCAAGCCTCATTCATCACCTCAGCTAGATCACATATCCCTTTGTGATATTTCATTCATTGTGCTGTAATTTCTGGTTTATTTACTATTCCCACCAAACGTAGGGCGTATTCTATTCCCGATGTCTTTAACTGTGCAACACAAAATGTAAGATGTTCAACACGTTTATTAAATGAACCAGGATATGCTTCTCATTTACTGGATTTTAACTTTTTCTAGATCACTATAATAGGTAAATAGAAGTACATGGGTTTTTGTTTTTGTAATAAAACACAAAAAATGTCAGAGGCTAGGCATCAAATAAGCTTACACACACACACACACCCCTGATCAACCTGCTGAGTCCCTTCATGCCAATCAAGCACCAGAATTACAATGCTGCACAATGCATTCAGAATCAAAGAATAACATACAAAGTTTTGCGACTCGTTTTACAAAATCAGCAAAACTACGAGAAAATTCTATAGGAAAAAGAACGGTCTCACTTAAAAATAGCAATTTAATATATTAAAAGTAACAAAATCACACAATATATAAGATCTAAAAACTAAAGCCTCACAACTTTCTCAGAAATGACACTACTTAAAAGGCAGTGGATACCAAGCCCACTAGGCCCTCATTGGCCACCTCCCCCAAACCCCCAGCAGTGTGGGTGGCCATAGCATGGGCCCAGTGTAGCCTCTGCTCTGGCTCTTACGGCTCCGGACAATACAGCGGTTCATTCTTCTGAAGCCTGGACACAAACCCCATCCTTCCATTTTGGTGATTTTCCAGGTTGCTTTGTGGAGTACAAGAGAATTCATATTCCGATGGTTTGGTGTGAGGCACCTGTCTGTAACTAAGGCATCGCTGCTGAAAAGAACCTTTCATAATAAACCTTCTTTGGGGTCCCCAAAGAGGATTCTTTGATGGAAGCACCCCACAACCAACTCAGCATCTCCTGGAATTGTGCTACTACCTTTCATGTAGATAAGACCCATGATCATTACTAAGAGACCTAATCTGGGGCCATCTTTTCCCAGATCCTCCTCCAACCCCTCAAGAGGTTTTAACCTGTTGGTCAGGATGTAAGTGTGGTGCTTGCGATGGAGCTGTTTCCGCTGGAAAGCAAAAACGTACCGCGATGTTCTGCGGCCCTTGAGGTGATCTTCCGGAGACCCTTCGAGTCTCCGATAACGTATTTTTCATCGTCCTGGAGCGTGCGATGAGGCCCTTCTTCCTGTCCTTCACCAACAGAAACTGCACTGAGCCGGCGGCAGTCCTATCAGATGGCATTGGGAGGCAGCTAGGGCCTGGGCTCGCCTTCCGGCTCGCCCTCGGCAGGAGGCGGCAGGGCTGTCGCACTCTCAGGCTTCTGCCCCATGCCTTCGGGCAGGCGGTGCCCGGCATGCCACCCCAGAGACTGCGCGAACAGTCCAGGAAGGACGGCGACGGGAGCATCAAGAGGTCGCGGCAAGCCCCACACCCGCCCACGGCCGCGCAGCCGCAGTCTGGGCTCGCCACTTCCGGCCTGCTGAGCCAAGATGGCGGTGGGGGCGCCGCTTGTAGTCTTCCCATTTCTTCCCGGGCTGGCGGCTTGCAATGGCTCCTGCCGGTGCAGGCGCCGCAGGGAGTGTGTGCTTGTGCCTCGCGGTAAACGCTGCAAGCAGCCATTCCGAGTGGGGAAGCTCCTCTGTGCAAGAAGTAGCACGGAACCGAGTTCGGGCACATTCTTTTACTAAGTGCTTATGTCAGACGTTGAGGCTTAAGTGCCGCCTGCACAGAGACAAGACTAGGATGGTGAGTTAGAGAAGGGCTCCGACAGGATATTAGGGGAAATAAAATTTATCTGGACACAGGAGGAAAGACTGCAGTCTTTGTCTGTGGCCTCGGGGGCATGTGGAGAGGATGCTTATTAGGGTGCGGAACAGGTTCTTGGAGTCTGAAAGACTATTCAGTGGTTAATTGCAAGGTGAGGACAGCACATTGTTTGGTGATAAGAGATGCACTGAGGGAGCACATACCACGCACACAAGAGCAGGTGGTGACTGGCTGGAGGGAAGGAAACAGTCTCCTCTAATCAAAATTACTCTCATATCCCCTTTTAACCCCTTCTGCGTCGCTCTTCATATCCCTCCTCCTCCTCACTCCGAAATTCTCTCTCCTACCAATATCCCCCATCTTTTAGAATCATCTTCACTTTCCAGGGCTAAACTTAAAGGTCACCTTTCAAAAGTCTTCCCTTGGAGGTCATGCATAGAATTTGTATACTGTTATTTCTGAATCATCACAGATATTATGGTCGATATTTACAGTTATTTCTGAATCACCACAGCAATTAAGTTTAACATCCATGTGCTAGGCTTTGTTGTAAAAGCATTTTCTCCTATATTTGATTCTCACGTACATTTTACAAATGGTTGAATTTTTCCTGTGGCATTTGCTATTTTCCAATTACATAATCTTATACAAGTTAACTAAAACTTTTTGCCCTTTAGTTACATTATTCATAAAAATGGGTATAATAGTAGGAGCAGCATTGTGGAGATTAAGTAATACGCATGAACAGTTAACGTTGTGCTTGGCACACACTGAGTATCCAGCACTTTAGCTATTTACCTGCTGGGTAAATGTCCCCATTTTAAAAGCGGGGTAACTCACAGGAGTTAAATAACTTGCCAAACATTGCACAGCTGAGATTTGAACTTGCATACCACACTCTTTACTGAATTGATAGATGCACTGATGTATACTTTGCTTTATTTTCGGTTTTGGCCTCTTACTCTCCCTAAGAAGACATGCTAAAGGAGGGATGATTTTAGTTCTGAAGTCTCTCAGAGCTCACAGTCCACATCTAATGAACAGATGATGGAAGGCTCCTCCATAGGAAATAACAGTTACTTATTTAAAGTAGGCAGCAGCCAGTCTTCTAGGCTTAAATAGGAAATGTTTCTTCTAAAAGTTTTCAGAAATAAAGCCATCTGTGGTGGCTTATGCCTATAATCCCAGCACATGAGGCAGGAGGATTAAAGAATTCAAATCTAGCCTGGGCTACTTAATGTGACCCTGCTTCCAAAATAATATATTTGAAAAATATATAGTCATTAATACCATATGACTCCCGAACACTGAAGTGTGTAAATGAGGCAGGAGGATGTTTATTGTAGTCTAGCTTGAGGCGATTGTTAGCATTGTGCCAAACGTTTTATGCACGATATAATTTAGTCTTCCCAGATTCCTATTAGCAAAAGCATTATTATCCTCATCTTACAAATGGGAAAACAGTCACAGAGAGGTTAAATTACCTGCCCCAAACCACTCACCTGTCATGGGTTAGCCTGGAAATGCAAACCCAGATCTCTGAAGCTTTTCAGTCTCCATGATCACCGCCTGGATTGCTGTGCTAGTGCCTTTTGTTGCTGAAGCCGGGCGTGGTGGTGCACACTTTTGATTCCAGTATTCAAGAGGCAGAGGCAGGCAGATCTCTGTGAGTTCAAGGCCAGTTTGGTCTACAAAGTGAGTTCCAGGATAGCCAGGGCTACACAGAGAAGCCCTGTCTCAAAGGGGGAAGAGGGTGGGAGACAGTATTGAAGATAAAATAATCCACCTGTTACAGCAAGATTGGTCAAGAAAAGAGTCAGGAGAGATATCTGTGGAAAGAAGCACACAAAGAAGAGATAGGATGAATGGAAAGCACTTTAAGAGACAAATTAGCAATAATTTAGATGGTTTTAAAAAGACAATACTTATTTTAACTGAACTATTATTTGTATTAAAATATCAGCTAGTTTAAATCTACTTAATTCAAAGCTACCACTTTCCAAATTAATGTAGAGTGTCACGGTGAGTGTTATCCCTGCTGTATCTCTCAAGTCATTTAAGAGACAAAATTCCCTTTTTAAAATTTATTGTTTGGAAATTTCACACAGTGAAATATGGGCATACCCATCTCCCATTCACTCCTTCTGTCTCCCTCTGGATCCCCCTCAAAATACTACTTTCCCTATTTAATTTCTTCTCCCCCCTCTTCCCCTTTCCTTCCCCTCCCCTCCTCCCTCCTACTCCCTCTCCCCTCCTTCTTTTTTAAATAACCATTTAGTCCAATTAGTGTTTCCATGTGTGTGTGGGAGTGGGGTTGTTCACTAGACCATGGGCAACCTATCACTGCCCACACCCCTCTCATAGCAGTTAACAGCTGACAATAGAAAAGAGGGGTGGGGCCTCTTAAGCACCTCCCTCATCCATGCTGGAATTTTGCTTGGCTTGACCTTGCACACATAAACCACACATGCTGTCAGTTCCTGAGTGCCCCACTGTTGCTGAAATGTCTTACCTGTGGGGAGACGTAAACACAGTCTGCTCTTTCTCCCAAGATCTCAGCGGTAAACCGAGATGCAAGTCCACCAAAGTTCACCCTGGGAAACCCATGAGTTTATCAGGCTTATTGACAGAGCAGTGCTGCACCAGAGCGTGTACATGCCTCTCGGATGAGGACTCCCACCCCAGCACCATAATGGAGCTCTCCCCACTTCTTCCCAGCCTGAGGCCACATTCAATCAGGGCAGAACTTGTTGGAGGAGTGGCTACTTACTAAGGTGAGAGTCCCCTGCCCCTTCCCACCACTTCCTCTATGAGAGAAGGTCAGCAGTCAACAAGGGCAGCTGTGTGGATCTGAACTCCTGAAGATGGTGGCAGTTGGGTTGAGAGAGTCCTGTACAAGAAGTAGAAGTCATGTTCAGCAGTGTGCTCTTCACAATGCTCCCCTTTCCACCTCCTCCTCTGTGATGTCCTGAGCCTGCAGGGTCGGGCAACAATACAGACATCTCATTGAGGACTGAAAACTCCGTCATTTATTTCCAGATTTTTAACCAGTAATGCTACACACCCAGTTACGCTACTCCATTGACTGCTGCTCACTGCCAAAAGAAGATTCTCTGGCCATGGCTGAGAGAAGCCCAGGTCTGTGGATGTAAACATAAATATTCAGCAGTCAATTTAACAGCAAGACAATTTAGCAAAATAATAATAACAAGTTCTAACCCATAGCTTACAGCCTCTCTAGCCATGGGTTTCTGACCAGAACTACAGTAGCAGGTAGGAATTCTCTCCTGCAGAACAGGCCTCAAGTCCAATAAAAACAGTTAGTTAGGCTGGGCGTAGAGATGCATGCCTTTAATCCCAGAGGCAGAGGCAGTTGGGTCTCTGAGTTTGAGGCCAGTCTGGTCTATATAGTGAGTTCTAGGACAGTCAATGCCTCCTAAAGAGACCCTGCCTTCCAAAAATTAATTAATTAGTTAATTGACTAATAACAAACAAACAAAGCAGTTAGTTAGCCCACAACAGTCATTCTGCCACTACACTATCAGGTGCACTTTGTCCGGAAGGTCAGCATCACAGTATGCAGGATCTGGTGCTGGCTAAAACCACTGATGGCTCTTCTCCAGCAGCCTGCATAGTACCCTCCAGCGGTACTGCTCAGCAAGGACGATGGTTCTTGGTTGGTTTGGGATTGGTTGTGTCTTCACCAATAGGATCTTACCGTGTAGCTATGATGGATAACCAAGAGCAAGGCAGTAGCTTGCGACCTCTGGGGCCTGCCGGACAATCACTCCCAGGGAGGTATTCTATGCCCAGTGCAGTGATCTTTATTTAACAGCCCATGGATTCTGAGGGCGACTCTGTCCATCTATTCAGAGTATTTAACTTTGACCACCCTTTTAAAAATGAAGTTTGACATTAACTTACACACTAGTGGGTTTCTACAAAGTTTTCCCATCTACCCTTAGTTTTGGTTAGCTCCTGTCCTCTCCCTCCACCCCGCTCTGTCCCAGGCTAACCCTTAACTTCTAGTGCCCCCCCCCATCTTTTTTAATACTTTATCTGTTCTACCAATCCCTCCAGTTACCATTTTTAATTGGCTGTGAGATATTGGGGTTCCACGTGACTCTTTCAGACCCCTTTCCTTTGGGTAACCCCTCCCCACCGTCTGATCCCCTCCCTGCCTAAGCCAACCCCCCACTGATTCACTTATCTACTTTTGTTTGATTTATAATCCCCCCCTTTCCCCTAAAGCACCCCAGTGTCCCTTCCCACTGGTTCCCCTTTGCTTCAAGTTAAACTCCACAACAGATGACTTGAAACTGGGATCAGCCGATGGGAGAGCATGGGCAGTGTTTGGTTTGTCTTTCCGGGCCTTGGTGACCTCATTCAGTATAATTTTTTCCAGCTCCATCCACTTAACCAGAAGATTTCATGATTTCACTTTTCAATACACAGTTTTTGAAAAAGAACAAAGTACTGGCAGTACATGGGTGACCCCTGTGGCCATTATACCAACCAAGAGCCACAAAGGTACCAGTGATAGGATCTCACGTGTTCAGGGTGACACCTGACAGGGTCCTGTGTATGTAAGGCAGATGAACTAACCTATGTGATATGATTAGGGCCCTGGAGAGCAGTGGTGGGTCTGCCTGGAAAGGGTTGGCAGAAACTTTGTGGAGATGAACACTCTCTGTATCTCCACTATAGGACTACATTTGTGTTAACTTGCCAAACTATGTATCTATGCACTTCACAGTGTATAAATTATACTCCAAAATTATACATTTATAATTCTCAAAAGTTCAAGGGGTAGGCCTTCAGGTGTGGGAGGCCGGGGCATGGTAGGTGCACAGATGTGGTTTTATCTTGCCAGCATTGTACTGAAGGAGACACACACAGCAATCTTTACCAGTTCTTACCATTCCTACCACGTCCTGGAAACTTTTCCAACAATCTTTATCTGAGCTATGCAAAGGGAGGGAAGGAGATGGGGGCAGAGCAAGCCCTTTGGTGACTGTAGATACAAATCCTCTAGGTGCCTGCTCTAGCCCTTGGTGCTTAGTGCAATGTGGTGGTGGGGGGGGGGTGAGTGGGCGGGGGGGGGGGATAAGGACTTACAGTGGAAGCAAAGAATCTCAGGGTGACGTCTCCTGGAATGCTGTACTTTGTGGGGGTGTGGGAAAGGTGTCAGTCTGCATTGTGCTGGGTTCTTACCCACTGTTTGGTGACCTCGTGTACAACACTGAACCCGGGGCCTGTGTTTTTCTCATCAGTGGGCTCAATGAATCCTGGTTGTCTACCCCATGAGGTTATTTCAAGGTCCTAATAAGATTTTTTTTTTTTTTTTGAAGAGAAGAATAGAAAAATTCTAGTAATGAATGTGCAAGTGACCTCTCGTACAGACGTTTCGGAATGAGTTTACACATTCCTGGTTCAAAAAAAATGTCTAGCCAAAAGAGATTAAACAAAGAAATGTCAAGTACAGACACTGCATTAGGGGTCAGTGAATACTTTGGTGGAGAGCCAGGCTTATCTTGTTGGACACCTCCTAAGCTCGGGCTCAGGAGTCCAGCGGCGCTTGCTTCACACAGGTGTTAGTAGCATGCTGGCCCACAACTGAGCAGGGCCTCACCACAGAGGTGACTGTGTCTCCTTGCTTCTTCTTGACAGCCATGCAGCAGATCCAGCTCAAGTAAAGGAGAGAAAGAGCTTTGTCTGTCCTCAGAGCCCAAGGCAGAACGTAGCCGAGTGCTGTCAGCGTGCAATGGGCAAGGCGTGAGCTCTGGGCCTGTCTGTGTAGCTGTGAAGGAGGCAGGATGGCCAGGCGAATGATTCGATCTGACTTGGGTAATGAAGATTGTTTGTTGCTGCTTGAGGAACAATTGTGTAAGCAACAGTACTTCTGTGTTTGGCTGCCTGTGACTCACCACTGACTGTAACATAACCCCAAACTCAGAGGAGGCTGTGGTGTGTGTTGGGGGTGGGGGGAGGGCAGAGGGCCCCTTCTCATTCACCCGTTCTTCCCTCCTCACTGTCCCAGTCCCTCTCCAAACCTCTAAGGAGCATTGATGAGAAGGCATTTGCCACCTGGACACAATGAGGCCTAGTTGGAGGGACAAGCTAGAAGCTGGCTTGGAGCCAGAGCCCTGTTTTGAATGGTTGTTGCCAAGGGGCTGCCAAGAGTCCATCTCAACCCCCACGAGGCTGACCCAGAAGGGAGTGGGGGCCACCCCCCACCTCGGAGGCCACAACTCACACCATTTGTGGGCCAGGCCGTGATCAGAATGTACAGGACACGGTGGCTTTGAGTGGCTGAGCAGAGCCTCTCCCCCTCTGCTGGCTTGGGCCTCACTTGGATTAGAGCCTGCTCAGGGAGTCCCTTTGTTGGCTGCTTGTTATTCTGCATGCGCTGAGCACTGTGCATTCATCTTTATTAGTTCTAATTGCTTCCCCATTCTAATGGGATCTTGATATTCCCATACAATTGAAAGGAAATGTATTCATTAAAATAATTCTTCTAACTGCCGCTTCCAGCTGCTCCTCTAAAGTGACATTGTCTCTCCACGCAGCCTACTGAAGCCTCTTATTAAGACTCTAGTCAAAAGCCAACTTTGGGCAGCAAACTTTCCTTGCAGGGGTTTCCAGACACTGGAGAGAGGGTGCTTTTTAATCGGGCTCACACAGAAGTTGAGGCCAGCTGGTGTAATTGGGGGCGCTGGTCCTTGTGGATAGAAGGGCTTGCCTCCAGCTCTGCCTCCTGTAACAATGACCCTTTCTACATAACGGCTCATTTGGAGAGGGCTTCTCCAGGCACCTTCCACCCCTCCTCGCCCACACCATATATGAGAAACTTTTGTTTATGCCACAAGCAGTTACTAGGTGTGTTCTAAGCACAAGGCTGAGTAAGGTGCTTCGGGAGGTAGGGAGATCAGGCTGTACTCTCAAGGTGTTTAATGGTCTTGGTGGGTGGCTCCCAGCTAGCTTCTGCAGAGCTTCATGTCAAAGGCATGGCAGAGAACACTCTGGGTATTCAAGGAGAATGCATAAGGACCTGAGTTCAGATCCCCTACGCCCCTGTGCAAGGAGTAGCACGAGTTCCAGTGTTGGCCAACTGGATCTCCTGACTCCAAAATAAGTAAATAAATAAATAAGGTAGAGAATGATAGAGGAAGACACCTGAAGCTGACTTCTGACCTCCACATGCATGCAAAGGCAAGTGCACCTGCGTAGGCATGCACACATGCATATACCACACACACTAAATTGATTGATTGTTTTTAAAGTTCAATTTTTACTTTATTTGTACATTAGTGGGGGAGGGGGACTTCAGTGCCCAAAAGGGGGTTTCAAATCACTTGGAGCTGGAGTTACAGGCAGTGGTAAGTAGCCCTAGGTAGGCTTGTAGCTGCAAGTTTAGCTAAGCTACACCATTTTGGCTCCCAGTGGGTCACACACCTGGCCAGGAGCAATCTGGACTCTTGAATGAAACACACACACACACACACACACACACACACACACACACACACCAGTTAATTTATGACTAGCTCAAAGACTGGGCACTCCCAAACCTTCCCCTGATAGCAAATGCTCCTCTCTGGTATTCCTAAGACTCCAAAGCATCCCCTGCTACCCCAGGCCCAATCAGTGAGTAGCCAGTGGCCACTCACCGAATTCTTCCATGGCTGCTTGGCTTTCTCTCCTGCAGTTCCTACATCTTCTCACCCGAGTCATGTCGATTCTCTGTCTTCCTTTCTCCTAGTTCCTGGCCCTCACAACCTAAAAGTTCTGCCCCTCTCTCCCCACCCAGCCATTGGCTGTTGGTTCTTTATTGATTGATCAAAAACTAGGTGGGGCCAAGGACCTTCAGCATTTGGACATGCAGATTCCCAATTAATTCAAAGCATTAGAACCAATTCCCAAAAGGTGCTAGAACTGAACTCAGGAAGAGCAGGAAGTGTTCTTAACCAGTAGACCATCTTTCCAGCCTCCCCCACCCCCAAATTATTTTTTTTAAAGTAATGAAATGTTAGTAAGAGAAATTATTATTTAAAGTTTATTTTATGACCTGACATGGTGGTGCACACTTTAAATCCCAGCACTCAGGAGGCAGAGTCAGGTGGATCTCTGTGAGTTCCAGGGCAGCCTGGTCTACAGAGCAAGTTCTAGGACAGCCAGGGCTATATAACAGAGAGGCCCCATCTCAAAACAAAAACAATCCAGACATAGATGTTTATTTCATAATAGCCAAATCAAGAGATCATAGGTAAAAACATAAGAACCTTCTGAGATGTGAGAAGCCTCTGATCTATTTGGAGAAAATTTTGGCAGTTATGGAAAAGTGGCCAAATGACTACATGTAAAGCGTGCATGGTGTAGTGAACACACGTAAAGCATGCATGGAGAAGTAACTACATGTAAAGCCTGCATCCTGTACATAACGTGCAGTAGGAGCTGGGGAAGGGTACAGGAGCATGGTTACTGGGTAGCTTGAATCTTGTCACTCCTCTGAGGAGTTTGTAGATGTGATGGAGAAGTTAGCTAAAGATGTCTGGTGTGAAGAATGGAGTCAGGATTTGAACCCCAAGCTACTGCTCCTAAAGCACAGGTGTAGCGCAGAAGTGGGTCTTTGGTCTCCCCCAAGGGCTTTGGGGTAATGGGTTGGTTGTCAACAAGTAGGCAGTGTCCCCTCAGGCCTGAGAGGAAGATGGCGTGTCAGGAAAGGGCAGGAGTCCAGTGATGAGTGATGGGGAAACTGCCAGAAGCTTGTGAGGGTCAAACCATAAAAGCTTGCTCACCAGAGTTTGAGTCTTACCCCACTGGTGGTCTCCCAAGAGGACACTTGAAGCCTCTCCATGAACACACTTTTCCTTCAGAAGCATCAGTTTTCCTGGAGGAGAATAATGTTAAACAATTTCATATAAGAAAAGAAATTCAGAAATACTGTACAACATAATGCAAAAAATCTCATGAATCTTTAAGAGAACACAGGGGGCCTCCAAAAGAGCATGGGCCTGCTGTCCAGTGCTTCAGGCTACAAAGTCCTCTGGGAGAACTGAAGACATTTCTTCCTTTGTTTGCTGTGTGCTGGGCTTTTAGTGTGAGAGTTAGAGAAATACCATTTTGGACAATATGTTTTGATCCCAGGAATAAAATAATTAGCTGTGTTTCCAGGAGGTTGGCGGGCTTGGAGAATGAGCTGGGCAGGGCAGAGATGGAGGACAAGAGGCCAGTTTGAAGGATATCACCATAAATTCTCACAAGCAATGAAGAACCTGGGAATTTCATGGACCTCAGGGTCACCCCTGGCCTGACCTTTTTGCAGAAGGGGGGGGCTTACCTTGATCCACACTTTTATTTATTGATTTGAGTGGGAGAAGTATAAACATATGCAAAAATCTCATGACTAGAGGTCAGAGGACAGGCCTGTTTGTTTTAAAAATTATACATATATATACCGGCTTGTAATCCTCTATCCGCATACCAGAAGAGGGTGCCAGCTCCCATTACAGATGGTTATGAGCCACCATGTGGTTGCTGGGAATTGAACTCAGGACCTCTGGAAGAACAAACAGCTCGTGCTCTTAACCACTGAGCCCCAGCCCCAGAGGACAGGTTTTGAGAATTGACTCCCTCTTTCCACCTTGTGGGTCCCAAGAATAAGTTCACCAGGCTTGATGGCAACTGCCTTTAGCCTCTCAGCCATCTCACAGGTTAACACCCCCTCCCTCCAGGCAAGCAGGCTGTAGCAGAAGTTGCCGAGGGAGTTCCTGGGCAAGGAATGGGTCCTTACAGACAACCTTTGCTGTCCTTAACCAACTGCTGGTCCAACAGGTCTGAAACCTTCCTGCTGCAAGGCAAATGGTAAACCATCCATTCCTAGGAAGCCGGCCTTGCCTCAGCCTTCAGCTTTTATATACAGGTACTTTTGTTGGATTCAACATGGCAGCTGATACCCTGGCACTCAGGGGTGCTCAAGGGAACCAAAGAGAGGCTAAATACCTCTGCTGAGGCCCATGGTCATGCTTACTGATGTCTTAGAATAGTGGGTGCAGATAGCCTATCCAGTTAGCCAGGAACCCAGACACATGCAGCAACCTAGGATGGGTAAATTATGAAAAATTCAGAATGTTTCTTGAGGGATCTGTGTTTTGTTTTGTTTTTTAATTATTTAAAGTCTATATTGTTTATTGTTGAGGAGAGAGAGAGAGAGAGAGAGAGAGAGAGAGAGAGAGATCCACATGGGGCCACTGATAGTTACACACACAGAGAACTAATACTTGGTAACATACTTCCTGAATCTTCTTTTTTTTTTTTTTTTTTTTTTTTTTTTTTTTTTTTTTTTTTTTTTTTTTTTTTTTTTTTTTTTTTTTTTTTTTTTTGAGACAGGGTTTCTCTGTGTAGCCCTGACTGTCCTGGAACTCACTCTGTAGACCAGGCTGGCCTTGAACTCATGGAGATTCATCTGTCTCTATCTTCTGAGTGCTGGGATTAACATTGTGCATCACCACTGCCCAGCTAGTTTGCTGTTTCTTAATGTACATGAGTAGAACCACAAAAATATGGTATTTTAATTTTTTTGGTGTCTTGAGACAAGCTCTGTTGTTACCTATGCTGGCCTGGAACCTGTATAGCCAAGAATGGCCTGAGCTTTTGATCCCCCTGCCTTTGAGAGAGTCCCAAGTGCTGGGAATACAGGGTGTGTCTCCATGCCTGGTTTCCTGTGGTGATGGGACGGAGCCATGGACATTGTCCCAACACAGCTACATCCTCAGCCCTAAATGCAAAATTTCAAAAGACAAAATTGGGATCATTTGACATATACTTCTGTTTCTGTGACCTACTTTCTGCACTAGATGGATCTTGAAAGCTTCTTGTGATGACACAAAAGAAGTTGCAGTTATGTATTAAATTGATTTTACTCTAAAAAGACAAAATACTTTCACATAGTTCAAAAAGTAAAACTCAAAAAGAAAAGAGAAGAAAAATAGCATGCCTTGGAAGTGACTGCCTCACCTGGTTCTCTGACTGTCCCCTCTTAGGCCACCACTCTTCAGGGCTCTACTGCTCCTTTTGGACAATAGAGTCAAATGCAAATGTGTCCTGTCTGGGTCCCCGCCTCCAGCTCTGTCCGAGGCCAGAGTCAAGCTGGACTGATAAGGAGCCAAATACCTGTATGCAGCAAACCCTTACAAAGGAGAAGAACTTGTCTGTGTCACTCCCTCCCTCCCTCCCTCCTCCTCTCCCTCCTCCCTCCCTCCTCCTCACCCTCCTCCCTCCTTCTACCTCTCTCTCCTCCCTCCCTCTTTCCCTCCTTCCTCCCTCCCTCCTCTCTCCCTTCCTCCTCCCTCCCTCCTCCTCTCCCTCCTCCTCTCCCTCCTCCCTCCCTCCACCTCTCTCTCCTTCCTCCCTCCATCCCTCCTCCCTCCCTCCACCTCTCCTTCCTCCCTCCCTCCCTCC